>CAWUFW010001950.1:1200000-1610000 GCA_963921515.1 Calotriton arnoldi
AGTCAATGTAAAACTCTATGCTTTGATAACGGACGTCCTCTTCAAGGGTGTCCCGAAAGATACAAATAATCCGGGATATTTAAGCAAGTACTTAGTTTTGTTCACGTAGCATCTGATACACCTGCAACATTCAGTGACTTCAAGTTCTTTTTTCTGTGGATGGTTTAGGAAAAAATTATCGAAGGATGATAGGTTCATTTACATAGAAGATGGCTATTTGGATGTGAGCCCTGTGAGCTCCGTCAGACCAATCCGTTATCCTGCATTAATCTTCTTCCTTGAACAGTGATCGGCTGCCTTGGAGGAATGAAACTAGTTCCCCAACTGAAAAATACAGCATTTGACTCAAGTGAGCCAATAATTGAAGAAACTTTGGTTATTGTAGGAAGCTGGTTCTGTAGAACGAGTTACTTACCTTCGGTAACGATGTATCTGGTAGAGACACAGTCTAGCAGCAGATTCCTTAATTAGAATATCCCCAGGCGTCAGACTGGATCCGGAGAATTTTTCTCAGCAGCACCTCTGCGCGCCAGGGGAAAGCGCCATATGGCTCCGCCCTGACGTCGTCCACGGACATGACATCAGTGGAGCCATACAAGTCCCTCCCGGCGCACTGACGTCAGTTTTCTTCGGTGAAACTTTTCTGCGCCACAACGCGGAGCCACTACTAAAACTGTGAGAGTGTGGGAACAGTGTGCCAAAAAAGATGAAAAACCATTGAAACAATGACAAAGAATTGAATGGTGAGAAAATCACCATAATTGACAGTGAAAGAGCACTTTAAACTGAAAGGAATTGAAGGAAAAAAGCAGAGTACCCAATCTTAGAAAAAGCTAAAACTATGCCCTCCTAGGAGGCAAACGGCATTTGAAATGAATGTCATGGCAAACAGGAAGTCTGCAACCAAAGGATGCAACCGTGAAGGGCAACAAGACCGGAACAACATGACTCACGATAATCGACCACAGGTTGGCAACAGGGAATGTGCAACCATACCCCCTATAAGAGGCATATGGACTGAGGCACAGTCAAATAGACCCCGAACCAATTGACTGTAGCAGAGTCAAGAGACCCCAAGTAATGGAGAAAAGACAGGGAATGGTGGGAGTGAGGGAAGAAGAACATGAGTAAGCCCCATACTGGAAGGACCAGGGTGTAGGAGCGTAGGAGGACACATGAACCTACCACCCAATCACGATAATGGGTGGAGAAATAACAGATAAAACAGAATGAGCCGCCCTGCCGAGGAGGGAGGTGAAAGAGGCCACCCCGCAGGAAGACAAAAGCCCCCTGAAAGGAGACGAGTGAGTAAAACCCAACCTGAAATGGGTGGGCGTTAAGGAATCTGCTGCTAGTCTGTCTCTCTACCAGATACATAGTTACCGAAGATAAGTAACTCGTTCATCTGATAGAGACATCTAGCCGCAGATTCCTTAACTTAGAATAGATATCAAAGCCATACCCCATTGGAGGAGGGTCTGCGACTGAAACCCAAGTTCCAAGAGAACTTAGTCGTCAACAAGTTGACTAAAACACGGTGGGGACAGCAATGCCAGCGTGGCTGACACCAGACCAGTAAGCTCTGTAAGGAGCAGAATACCAAGGGGAGGCAAAGGCATCACAAACCGTCAAGGGACAGTACGAAACCTCTCTCGTCCAGACAGGGATGAAAGGAAGCACAGAACCAGAATGGTAGTGCTGAATGTGAGTGTGTCCAGAAACTTTTGCAAAAAAAGGTTAACGGAGCACAGGATCCGATGGATCCGCAAGAGATGGAGACCCAGAGAAGGGACAAGACGGTATGACAGAGTACACATGAGCAGACAGTGTTCTGAGAAAACCACACCACATATATGCAATGCCCAATGTAATGTAGCGTTAACAGCACGGATGCGTCAGCAGAGAGAGAGGGGTGCATCACCAGGTAGTCAACCAGCCAACCGGCGAAGGGGACCCAGCAAGCCGGAGACACAGAAGGCTCGCTCCCATGAGAAAGAGCACGAGAGAGAGGTTGGGGCAAAATACCTCAGATACAGCAGAAAGGAAAAACCTTGTATGCGTGACCTCTCGTGTGTAGATCGCAAGACAGATATACATATAGACATGTACACAGCTATGAAAAAATTGAAAAGGGCTCGAAGAGCATGCTCTAGAGAAAGAAGGAAACACCATAGGTACCAACAGTACCGGTGAGAAGCACGGCAGGACAGGACAATGTCCAGACACGTAAGGCAACATCAGCTACCTGTCGGAGAAGAACCCCAGTCCCCCGCGTGACAGACGGGGAGACTGACCACCACACGAACGAGGAATGAGTTAGTACTACACGTACTTAGAGTAACAGGAAATTGTATAGAGATCCATATACAAAGACTGCACAATGACAGTGAGTATCCTGAAGAGAGCACTTCCACTGACAACAGTAGCAGAAGCCCAGAGCAGAAAGTATTTGAACTCCTGCGCGGCAATGAGCAGAGGAACTTGAACCCCTGCCTGGGAAGTGCACAGGAAAGTAGGGCACAAGGCAACGTACAGCATTGACATGTCTGGTGGGGACTCCACCGCCCATAGACAAAGTCCAGACAGGATCTGAGCCACGAGAAAAGACCAAAGCACTTCCCCCACCCCAAAGGGTGGAGAGTAGAGAAACAGCAAATTCAGAGGCGCAAGGGATATCGCAGGCACCCCGTGACAGTGAACATACTTGGGTGTACCCACAAGACGTGTCCACATAGAACACGTAAGAACTGTGCCGGAACGGACAGAACAACATGCCCCCAAAGAACACTTGCTAACGGCAATGACAGCCAATGTAGACAAAAAGAGCCTAGCGAAGCTGAAAGAAGATGCCAGGGTGAGCCAGTCGTGGCAGAAACATAACACCTCGAAGAAGTCAGCATCTACCGATGCAGGAGAGTGCTACGGACCAACCGCATACACAATGCAGAAGCATCAGAAGAAAGCGACGCCAACCTGTGGGCTGCACCAGGGGGAGGGAGGGAAGGTGTCCCACAATAGCAGGAAAAGACCACAGTCTGATCCGTAGGACAACCCCGCCTAAGACGACTCCGCAGGAGCCTACGAAGCTTCCCGGCAAGGAAGGACAGCTATACAATAGCCAACGTGTACGCCACATAGGGTAAATCTCATCCCCATAAGCAAGGGGGGACACCTCTTGAGACGAACTCGGCCAGAGGACGCGAAAGGAAAAACAGAACCAGCTGGCTAGCTGCACCAAATAAGGGCAAAAACGGCGAAGTAGCCGCACAGACCGTCTGGGAATTAACGTCATGAACCCATTGACTGATACCAGAACAAACAGAGACAACACTGCATATGAAAGTAAACGTCCGCCAAAGGACTAGAAAATACAAAGTCATGGAAGCTCAGAAATGAGACGTTGGACCGCTGAGTCAGCATGACTGTCAAAAAGGACAACCCCATCAAAGGGCAGATCCCTAAGACGCTCCTGAACATTTTCAGGGAAACTGCCATCGCGCAGCCAAGCATGGCGACGCAGAGCAACTGACCTGGCTATCGCCCGACCCACAGAGTCAGTGGTGTCTATGGCTGATCTAATGGAAAACTGTGCCTTTTCCCGGCCATCATGCAACAGACGGCATGGGGACCCTCTGGAAGAGATGGAAGAAGACGCTCGACTGAGTCCCAAAGGGAAAAAGTAGCCCGGGCAAACACGCAAGACGTGTTTAGAGCATGGAGGCCCGAACTGGTGGACTTAAAGAGATGCCGGCCACACGACTCCAACCAGCGAGACTCCCTTGTGGGAGGAAACAGCGGTGGAGGAGAGGAAAGTCGTGAGGCTGAAGCCGCCTGAACTACCAGTCCTTGAGCCCTAGGATGGAGGAATAAACAGACAGGGTCATCTGGAGCCGGGCGAGGACGATGCGCTATAGCCCGATCCACTGGGTCCCCGGATGAGGGCCGCGCCCACGTCCCAAGGAGGGTGTCAAACAACGACCCGCCAAAAGGCAGCAAGGGCTCCACCTCGACGGCATCCTGGTGGAGTAGATCTAATAAAGGATCAGAAGGCAAAGAGACTGAGGGAGGCTGCATGTGTAAAATATCTGCAGCCCTTGCAAACGCCGCACTAGCCTCCGTGGCCATTCTAGGTGGCGACAAACCATCCGTAGGGGACGGTTGGAGGCTAACCCGTCCACCAGACAGTAGAGGCGCCGTAGCTGAGGTCGATCAAAGGACCATTGTCCTATGGGCACCTGCTCCGAAGAGCACCGCAACAACCCTGGGTGCGAGGAACCCTCAGGGGCCTCATCCTCACCTAACAGGAACAGCAGGGGCCTGCACTGGCGTCGATGACCACCGAAGGCGACTCGTCCACCCGGCGTCGGACCGGCGTCGACTCGACCTCCACCGAGATCGGGAACTGCGGAGAAGAACGGTGTCGACTGAGTCAAGCACCATGCTACAGGCGCATCCGGCGTCGGCGCAGGGAGCCTCACAGGGCTATGCGGAGACGTCACAAGAGGGCTTGACGTCCGACCTGGATGCCCCTCCGGGCTGTGTCCCGACGTCGCAGCGACTCCGGAACCAGAGTCAGGGCACTCGATCGGCGCCAAGGGTGAACCCGCCGGCAAAGACCCGACCCGAGTCCCTACCCCCTCTGTGGGGCCCGAAGGCGCGCCAGGGACAGGGGGGTGACCCAAAGATGGCCTGAAGAGCCTGAGAATAGGCTTCCATCTGGGCTCGAGGCGCCCCAACACCAGGAAATGGTGGGTAGGGGGGGCCGACTCCTGGGCGCCTGTGTCCGGTAAAGACAGGGAGCAGCGGGCCCCGCCGTCCAGTTTACGCGAGGCCGACGACCTCCGTGACTTGTGTTTGCGCGTACCTGCGTCAGGCGAACGACGTCTGCAGGAACGACTGACCGGATCCGAACAGGAGCCCCGCGACGCGAAGACTCCGACCAGGACATACAGGCGGTCAGCAACTTGATCCGACGCTCCCGCAGAGACTTTGTCTTCAGCTGCCGGCAGGCGTCGCACACCTCGGAGTCGTGGTGCTCTCCCAAGCATCACATACAGATCGCGTGCGGATCCGTCGCTGACATCTGCCGCGTACGGGTCTCACACGACTTGAAGCCCGAAGGCATCGCACACTGTTCTCGGACGCTCTAAGCGTCGAGAAGGCCTGAAAACAAAACAGGCCAGAGGAACCACTACGCCTGGATCCGCGTTGGGATGCGGAAAAGAAGGAAACGGACGTCAGCACGCCGGGAGGGACTTATATGGCTCCACTGACTTCATGTCCGTGGACGACGTCAGGGCAGAGCCATGCAGCGCCGTCCCCCGGCGTGCAGAGGTGCTGCTGAGAAAAATTCTCCTGATCCAGTATGATGCCTGGGGATATTCTAAGTTAAGGAATCTGCGGCTAGATGTCTATCAGATGATATCATCACTAGGTGGTAATACCGTACAGAGAATCCAGGGGTTCCTCAAAAGTGTACAGGGCTGAATGTAAAACCCAAAATGCTCTATTAGTGGTAGCGGGGCGAGCAGCCTAAGGCCTAACACTGAGGAGTGCAAGACATTTATTGCACACACATGTTCAATAATGGACACAACTCAAGAAGGAGCTCCAGACCGATTTTATAAAATTATACTTTGTTTTAAGACCCAGGTCTTCGTAATAAGGTAAGTACGTTTTTAATCAAAAATACTTTTCACTTTAAAAAATCGACACTTAGAAACTTTTTCATACTGTCCAATGTTATCCTATGGGGGGAAAAAATATCTTGGTTAAACAGGTGAGTATGGAGATATTCAGTCTTTGGAGCCAAACGTCAGCAAGGGCCAGGGATCAGGTAAGTAACAAAACTGCACCGGCAACAGCACTGGGGCGGCCGGGTGCAGAGGTCAAAATAGGGGTCCGATCTAATGCTTTCCAATAGAGACAGGGGGTGCCTGGAGCCCCACTGATTGCCGGTAAGTAAATCTGTTGCAGGGGCCAAGCTTTGGAGGTTAGGTTAAGCACAGGGGGAGCACAAAGCAGCATCAAGCATACACCACCAGCGGCACAGGGGCAGCCGGGTGCAAATTAGACGTCGGGTGCCCAATGCTTTTCAAATTAGGATTCTTTGGTCAGCAAAGAGTCTGCAGGTGTGGCACCGGAGGTTGCAGCAGGAAGACCAAAGACAGCAGAGGTAAGTTGTGATGTAGGGGGTTGTAGGGGTGCAGTTGGTTCAGCTCACCAAGGCCCAGGGGCTTCGGGTGCAGGGGTGCCTTTGGACGTCGGACTCTTCTTACTGGAGCTGGTCGCGGGAGCCTCTGGATTCTCATCGCAGGCGCTATTGTGGAGGGCAGGAGAGGTCAGCCAACGCGGAACATGAGGTCAGGATCGCCGGGGAGACTTCACTGCACAGGTGAGCTACACATACTCGGGCCACAGGCGTCAGGTGCAGAGTGGGCAGGAGAAACCGGATCCACCTGGACCCGGAGTCTTTGGAGTCTGTTCTTCTTGACAGGTCCGCTGGAGACTGGAGTCTTTATTGAAGGCATCAGTCCTTTCAGGGGTTTTGGAGGTCGTTATTGCAAGACAGGTCGCACAGTCGTCGAAGGTAGAGAAAGGCCGGTAGGTCTGGGGCCAAGGCAGTTGTCGTCTTCGGGCTTCTTATTAGGTTGTCGCAGATCTGGGGACCAGGTCTGTGGGAGCCACTTGAATACTAAATTTAGGAGGCTTTTAGGGGCGTAGCAGGTAGGGCCAATGGGCACCTCACCTGGGGTGACTACACCCTCTATTATACCACCCTCCTGCGGGAGGGGGCATAGAACTAGCCCTGATTAGAGGGGTCCTCCCCCCATCCTCAAGATGGCAGGGACTGAAAAGTGTGCTTCACCTCGCTTTCCCCCACCTTAGGGGTGGAGTTGGCAGAGGTGGGTACACCTCTTTTTTTATTTTTTCGCCGGTTTACCCGCCCAAAGTGGAGGTGTAAACCAGGGGCTGCAATCTGCAGCTAGCAGCAGAGGCTGGGTGGTCGCATTAAAAAGGTGCCGGTCTTTGAAGCTTCCCTCTTCGAGCACTGGGGGAGGAGGCATGACACCTCTGCCCATGATGTGCATTGTTTCTGGTGCCAGAGAGCAGAGGCTCTCCACCCAGGGGTCCAAAACAGGTCTGGTGGGAGCTGGCTGCATACAGCTGGTCAGAGACCACACCAGGGTTGGTAGGGATTCAGGGGGCACCACTGAGGTGCCCTCTGGGTACATGGTACAATAATTCCCACACTGGCATCAGTGTGGGTTTATTGAAAGTACCAAACACTCCCGTATTCAGTGAAGCCATCATGATGCTTTGGAACTCGAGTTGTCGAGTTCTCAGCCCATGTACTCTCTATGGCTTCCCTGGCACTTACAATATTAGGAAATGGTGCCCAATATTGTAGGGGCATATCTGCTCATGCAGATATACCCTCACCTGTAGTATAGTGCACCCTGCCTTAGGGCTGTGAGGCCTGCTAGAGGCGTGACTTACCTATGCTGCCAGACAGTGTTAGCTGGAATGTCAGACAGGGTGACATGTCGATTTTGATGTTTTCTCCCTCAGAGGGGGCATGCCGGCTGCAAGGGCAGTGGCATGGTCCCAGCGAGGGGCGTCCCAAGGGACCCTCTCCAGCTCTAGGTACCCAGGGTACCAGTTACTAGAGACTTACAAGGGGGCAGAAGTACCAATTGAGAGTTTGTTTTAGGGAAGGAGCACTGGCACAGGGCACCTGGTTGGCAGGGACCCTGTGCACTATATTTGAAACCACATCAAAACCAGGCAAAAAGTGGTGGGGTTAACCATTTAAAAGAGGTACTTTCTCCCAGTTATAGACTGGCAAAAGGAAGTGCTCTCGTAAATTCAAGATGTCGGGCCATAGGCTGCACAGCTGGTGTCAGCGGCCAGTGGCGAAAGTGGGAACAGTGGAGTGCTTGTGGCACAAGGAAGGATAATGTTACTTACCCAGTAATCATCTTTTCTTGGTATGTAGATTCACATGCTTTGCATACTCCTGCCATCTAGTGTTGGGTCCGGATGTTTGCAAGTTGTTTTTCTTCGAAGAAGTCTTTCCAGTCACAAGGCAAGGTGACTCCTTTCGGTGATAGTGCGCATGGGCATCAACTCCAATGTTCGATTGTTTTCCCGCAGAGGGTGAGAATGGAGTTAGTAAAGGTAGAATAGATGTCCATGCGTATGTATATAAAGTAAGAAAACTGCAACAGGTATAGGTACCTGGGGAGGCGGGTGGGCACATGTGAATCTACAGCTCTACATGCCATGAACAGATGCTTACTGGGTAAGTAACATTATCCGTTCGAGGCAAGTGAGCTGTTGCCCACATGCTTTGCATAGACTATACAGCAGTAAACTCCCAAAGCGGTGGCTAACCTGTAGCTATTGCAGTTGTTTGAATAAGTGTTTTAAGTACTGCCTGGCCTACATTAGCTTGTTGCCTCGCTAACACATATACACAATAGTGTTTGGTGAATGTGTGTGGTGTAGCCCATGTTGCTGCCTTACAGATGTCAGCTAGGGGCATATTCCCTAAGAAGGCCATAGTAGCCCCTATTTTGCGGGTGGAATGCACTCTAGGGGGTATTGTCAAGGTTCTTTTTGCTTTTACATAACATGTATGGATACATTTCACGATCCATCTTGCAATGCCTGATTTAGATATAGGATTGCCTTTGTGTGGTGGCAAAAAAGCAACAAAGAGCGGTTTTGTCTTACGAAAATCTTTTGTTCTTTCTGCTTAATACAGTAGATCTTCTAACATCTAGTGTGTGTAGAGCCCGTTCTGCTACAGAATCAGGTTGAGGAAAGAATATGGGTAACTCAACTGATTGATTGATGTGAAAAGCAGAAACCACTTTAGGAAGAAATTTGGGATTGGTTCGAAGAACCACTTTGTCTTTGTGAAGTTGAAAGAAAGGCTCTTGTATAGTTAGTGCCTGGAGTTCACCAACTCTCCTTAAGGAAGTGATCGCAATAAGAAAAGCAACCTTCCATGAAAGAAATTGTAGTGGACACTTGTGCATTGGTTCAAAGGGTGGACCCATTAGCCTTGTAAGGACTATGTTCAAGTTCCAAACTGGTGCAGGTGGAGCTCTTGGTGGCATTACTCTTTTTAGTCCTTCCATAAAAGCCTTTATTACTGGTACTCTGAATAGAGAGAAGTGTTGTCTGTTTTGTAAGTATGCAGCTACTGCTGCTAAATACAATCGAATGGGTGTGTAGGCTAGTCCAGATTGCTGTAAGTGTAAGAGATAACAGAAGATGTTTTGCACTTAAGCATCAAGGGGATTGATATGGTTATTGTTCCAGTATATAGCAAATCGTTTCCACTTCGCTGCAAAACACGCTCTGGTAGTAGGTTTCCTAGTCTCTTTTAGGATATTCGTACAGTCTGGTGGCAATTGTAAATAACCAAACTATGACTTCAAGGAGCCAAATCGCTAGGTTGAGTTCCTTGGGATTTGGATGCCTGATTTCTCCATGGCTCTGAGTGAGGAGACTGGAGTTGAGATGCAGCTTTTGGTGTGGAACTACTGAGAGCTCTTGCAGGGTGGTGAAGCAAGGTTGACGTGCCCATGTGGGAGCTATGAGAAGGAGTTTGAGGGGTGACTGCCTGAGCTTCCGAACTACTAGCGGAATGAGCGGGAGAGGCGGAAGAGCGTAGGCAAATATCCCTGACCAGTTCATCCATTGCCTTTGGAGAGTGGGTGTGGGAACCTGCAGGCGAAGCTTGGGTGTTTTGCATTTTGAGCTGTGGCGAACAGGTCTATGTGAGGAAATCCCCATTCCTGAAAGTAGGGAAGAAGAATCTGGGGATGATGTCTCCACTCGTGGATTTGCTGTCTGTCTGCTGAGAAAGTCTGCAATCTGATTGTTTGCTCCTGGAAGATGTTCTGCTAGGAGATACATTTTGTGATGTATGACCCTTTTCCAAATGGCTTGTGCTAGGCGTGACAGTTGGAGAGAGTGTGCCCCCCCTGTTTTTATATATAATACATAGCTGTCCTGTTGTCTGTGCGGACTAGGACAGTTTTGCCTATTAGGTGAGTTTAGAAGGCTTTGAGTGCTAGAAACACTGCTAGTAGCTCTAGGTGATTTATATGGAGGCTCTTGGACTTTAGACTCCACAATCCTTGGATTGTGTGAGTCTGTAGGTGAGCACCCCAACCAATGAGCGATGCGTCTGCTGTTAGAACTGTATGTGGAACAGGGTTGAGAAAGGGCCGCCCTTTGGATACATTTTGTGGGTTCCACTGCAGAGAGTGATGGGTGCGGCCATCTACCAACACTAAATCGGTCAACTGACCCTGCGACTGGTTCCACTGACTTGCTAAGCATTCTTGAAGGGGACGCAAGTGAAGTCTTGCGTGGGGAACAATTATAATGCAAGAAGACATCATCCCTAGCAGTTGCATGAATACTTTTGCTGGTAATGATTGGTTGGGCTGAAATTGAGTGAGAAGGAACTGAATACTGTGAATCCTGGCTGTATTGGGAGAGGCTAGAGCTTTCTGAGCGTCTATCGTGGCTCCCAGGTAAATTTGTGTGTTGGAAGGCTGTAGATGAGACTTCAACGCATTTACTGTAAACCCTCGTTGGTGAATTAATTGAATAGTGATTTGAGTGTGTTGGAGACACATTTGGTAAGTGCTGGCTTTCATGAGCCAGTCATCCAGGTATGGGAAGACGTGATGTGTTGTCTTCTCAGATGTGCTGCAACTACTGCCAGACATTTGATAAATACCTTGGGAGCAGTGGTGACCCCAAACGGTAGTACTTTGAATTGGTAATGATGACCCGCTACCATGAATCTGAGGTATTTGCGATGAGCAGGGTGAATTGGAATGTGGAAATATGCGTCTTAAGTCTAGAGTAGAAATAAAATCACCCTGTTGTAGAAGTGGGAGCACTTGTTTAAGTGTCACCATGTGGAAATGCTATGAAAGTATATAGAGGTTTAGTTCTCTGAGGTCTAGAATAGGTCTCAAGGAGCCGTCCTCTTTTGAGTATGAGAAATTACAGTGAGTACACGACTATCCCTTGATGTAACGGCACAGGTTCTATGGCTCCTTTGGACAGGAGCGATTGGACCTCTTGCTGAAGTAGATGTAAATGTTCTGGTGACATTTTGGGAGAACGTGGTGGAATGTTTGGAGGATTTTTGGTAAGCTCCAGACAATAACCAGTTTGGATAATTCCTAACACCTATTTGTCTGTGGTGATGGATTGCCAATGGGGAGGAATTGTAGAAGACGCCCCCCGACAGGTGTTAAATGATCGGGGGGGGGGGAAGTGTAGGCAAGTCACTGTTTGTTGGGGGAGGTGTGGAACCCCTGCCTCGACCTTTGCTGTTGTTGCCTCTGTATCCTCCTCTGAAGAATCCCCTTGTAGAGGAGGATTGATTGTTGCCTGTGTAGGTGGTGGCAGTATTGTCCGAGGACATGGTTTTAGACCCTGCACGGTAGAAGGCGCGATGAAAGGAGCCAAGATTAGAGGGAGACTGCAGAGCTCCCATAGACTTGGCTACTTCTGTCTCTTTTTTCATTTTTTTCTAATGATTTATCGACTTCATGGCCTGAAGAGTTGTTCCTTGTCAAAGGGAGTATTTAAAATAGACTGTTGGACTTCGGGTTTAAAACCTGAAATCCTTAACCATGCAGGTCTCCTTAACACACTAGTGTTGATCTCTCTAGCTGCGGTGTCTGCAGCATCTAAAGCGCATCTAATTGAGGAATTGGATATGAGCTTCCCTTCCTGGGCTAAATCCTGGGCTTTTGATTTGTATTCATCTGTAAGGTGTTGTAGCAATTGCTCCATTTCGTCCCAGTGTGCCCCATCATACCTGGCTAGCAGGGGCTGGGTGTTAGCAATGCACCAATGATTTGCTGCTTGGGCGGCTACTCTTTTACCGGAGGCGTCTAATAGTTTTGACTCTTTTTCTGGAGGGGGGAGCATCTCCTGTAGTCTGTGAATTGGCCCGTTTATGGGCATTAGAGACCACCAAAGAGTCTAGTGGCAACTGCCCTATAATAAAGACTGGATCTAAGGGAGCAGGCTAATATTTTTTATCAATTCTGGGGGTAAGAATGCGAGCACGCACTGGATCTTTAAAGATATCATCAGCATGTCTAATCATACCTTTACGCATAGGTAGAGTGTGGCTAGCCCTTTGTGTGCTACTGAGCGTTTCAAATAGGAAATCTTCCTCTAGAGATTCCTTGTGTAGCTGTACCCTATGATATTCCGCAACTCTAGCAAGTAATTCTAAATATCCTGCATTGTCGTCAGTAGGGGAAGGCTTTGCAGGGTAAAGATCTGGGTCGTTATCTGCAAGTGAATCTGTGTTATAATCTTTCTAGGGGTCTATTGGTAAAATATTGTCCCCCCCCGGCCCCCCATCATCATCAGGTGGTGGTGGAGAGTTAGTTGTAATCAGCAAATTCTGCAAGGGTGGAGAAGTTGGTGTAGGGGAACATGGTGGAGGAGGAGGGTAGGGGTTAGTATCTACATTCTTCCTCTTCAAAGGAATATGGCAAAGAGTGTCCTCTGACTCAGGTTTGCGTTTTGGAGGTGGTTTAGTAAGAACACGTCCTGTATCTGGGTTTATATAAAGTTCCTTCTGTTTTGGGTCCGATTTGGGTGTTGGGGGATCGAAAATTGGGTCCTGCAGCTTCGGAGGACCAGTTCTAGGTTTCGGCACCGAGGATTTCGGCGTCGAGGTGGAATCCGTTTTCAGCGCGGAAGGTTTCAGTGCCGAAGGAGGTTTGAATTCTGGTGTCAATGATTTCGGCTCCGAAGCGGTCTTCGGATTCGAGCCAGAAGATTTCGGCTTCGAGCCAGAAGATTTCGGCTTCGAGCCAGAAGATTTCGGCTTCGAGCCAGAAGATTTCGGCTTGGTGCCAGAAGATTTCGGCTTGGTGCCAGACTTTGGCCGACTCCATCCCGAGTCGGAAGGCTTAGTGCTGTGTTTCGGTGCCGAGCCGGAGGGCGGGACATCTAAAACAACATCTCGGTGCCGACCGTGGTCCGAATGCGGGGGTGGGACTGGAGCCTTTTGTTTCGGCTGAATTGGAGTTTGGGTCAAGGGGCGTTCGGTACTCACGGGACGTTGACCTTGTGGCAAGTCTTCTTCCATCTCAGAGTCCGATTCCGGAATGGAGACAAGTTCCTCTTGTTCTTCCCCGGCCCCCTGAGCGTCGAATTCGTGCTCGGATTCTTCAGATGTCCGGCGTGTATTAGACGTTTTGAATCTGCATCTCGCGACGTCTAGCCTGACGATCACGGAGCGTTTTCTTCTATTGGAACGATCTGCATGCGTCGCAGTCCTGTTCGTTGTGCTCCGGAGACAAGCACAAGTAGCACACTTCGTGCGAGTCGGTGCGCGGATACTTGGCGTGGCACCGAGGGCAGAATTTGAATGGAGTCCGTTCCATCGACTGCGAAGTGGACCGATGCGGTTAGGCCGGACGGCCTTCACGAAGATGTTCGATCGAAATAGAGGTTTTCCTTGACGAATACGATACGCGGAGAAGTGGGATACGCGTTTGAAACAATACCGACACGGGTAGAGTGGATTGCACACCGAGGGGAACCCGAAGAAACTGTTTCGAACTGGAGCGCAGCAATACACGTCTGAACCCGATGGTGGGAAAAAAACAATCTAACAATGGAGTCGATGCCATGCGCACTATCACCGAAAGGAGGAGTCAACTTACCTCTTGACTGGAAAGACTTCTTCGAAGAACAACAACTTGCAAGCATCCAGACCAAACACTAGATGGCAGAAGTATGCAAAGCATGTCATCTACAGCTCACATGCCTCGAACACACCTCTACTACTGGAGCCCAACTAGAAATGCAGGAGGAACTAATGGCCAGCAGCGATGGAGCACTGTCCCCGTGGTGGGCCATGAGTAGGTTCTGGGGCTAGCTCAGCCCTACTGCGTATCCAGAAAGGAAATCCCAGAGGCAGGTATAGTCTAGGGAGAAGCACCTGGATGCGCTGGACCTAGGCGGCCTAACTTGCAACTGCTTTGGAGCTTGAAATTGACAGCCCCGGCAGGCACAAAGGAAAGCCTGGAGGTATCCAGCGTAATTAGTAAGTAAGGGAGTCACATCACCTTCCTTGGAGCGGGTCGGCCAGTCGCCTTGGATAGGGGCACTGAATCCTAAAGAGGTCATCACTGGGTGCCGCGGAAAAGATGACTGGTTGCAGGGGTCCTGAGCAAATGCTGCCACCTAACAGGGGTGCGTGGCAGCACTCCCAGGCCAACCATGCTGGTCCCATGGTGCAGTAGAACCCTCCTAACCCCGCCGTCCCCACCTGCTGATCCTCCTCCTGATTCTGTTCAGCCTCTATAGTATGAACTAAGAAAACAAGTTACTGACCTGTAACTTCAATTATCCGGTATTGGTATCTTTCATAGATTCACATGCTTGAATCATCCCTGCAGTCAATGCTGGTGTGGTCAACGCGGAGCAATGAGGATTAGACGACATGGCTCCCTTTTCATTTTCATCAGAAGCCTTGGTATTACTGAGTAAGGGGGATGGGGGGGGGGTTGTAAGCGAAGATCCCCGACCACCTGATTAGAAAAGCATTTCCCCATGATCCTCTTTCTGGTTCCCAGCTGGCAAAGAACTGGCACTTCCGGTTCATTCTGGAGGCAAAGAGATACAAGTTGGGCTTGCCCCATTTCTGAAAGATGAGATCGAGAACAGTCTGGTCCAGCTCCCATTCGTGGCAGGAGTTGGAAGTTCTGCTTAGAGTATCTGCCAGACTGTTGCTCACTGTTGTCTAAAATTTTACTCTGGACAGAAGGTAGTGGACTTCAGCCATCCTTGGCAACGGAGAACTGCTGCACCAGCTAGTTGCCTAAAAGCAAGAGTAGCCATATCCATAGATATATCAATAATATCAAAGGCTGAGAGTTCACCTTCAAGCAGAATCTTTCTTGCCTCCTGTTAAACGTCTGGCAAAAATTCGAGATACGATGCCACATCCGACCACATTTGGCAGTCATATCTGCCTAGAATTGCTAGGGAGTTGGCGGCACGCACTGACGCACCAGCAATGGTGGTAAATCTCTTTCCGATATTATCTAAACGCCTTCCATCCTTATCAGGCGGAGCAGTAATGGGTACCGAGGGATTCCGTGATCTTCGCTGCGCAGCCAGGGCAATTACGGAATCTGGCCTTGGATGACCCACTAAGCAAGCTGGTGCATCGTCTGGGGCTTTATATTTTTTTATCAATCCTGGGAAGAATTGCCGGCACTGAATATAGCGCCTTCATGATTTTTATTCCTTCCTCCCAAATATGATCTATAATGGGAATTACACGTGCAGATTTCCTGTTCTTGTCTTTAAAATCATACAAAAAACAGTCAGACTGTTTCACAGGCATTGGTAAATAAAAAAGATTTGCCACTCTTTCCATTAGAGCATGGAAACCCCCAATATCTTCAAGTGGAGAATCAATCGCTTGAGGGGCTGGCGGAGAAGGCATAGGGATTAGGTAATCATCCCAATTGTAGGAGTTTTCAGAATTTCGCTCTCTTCAGCCTCATCATCGTCATCCTGTGGACTCTGATCTTGTTGCACAGGTATAAAATCTTGTGACTCAGGAGGGGGCACTGTAACTTCCTTTCTTTTTGCAGAGTTCCTGCTGCTGTAGGGAAACGTGTATGGTAATCGTGCAACATAGCTGTTAGATCCTGCACTAATGCAACAGGGAGTTGCATCATTGGTTCCTGGCGTGGCAACACCTGTGACCTATCCATGGATTGATGATATTGTGGCCAATATTAATCTTCATCCTCCTCCTCCTGAAATTTGACATGCAGTTGAGAAGGGCTGTGGGCCATACTAAACATCCCATCATCTTCAGATTCTTCCAAAAATTGACTAGGAGGCACAGGGGAGATGTGTGATGGATTCTGATAAAAACCTCAATGACTGGATCCTTGACGAGAATTCGGACGACAACACAGGTGTGAAATGTAATGTAGGTTTCTTTGCTTGCGGCGCAGACTATATCCTAGTCGACGGTGAAACAGAAACCGTCGATGTAGAGAAAACAGTAGTCCGTGACGGTGTAGTCGTAGTCGATGCTGTTGGCGGCATAACTACAGTCGAAGTCGCCGAAGTAATTGTCGACGGTGGGGTGTCACCTATGAAAGCATAGTCTACGGTGGAGGCGCAGACTATGGCGGCGGTGTCGTCGTTGGTAGCACGGTCGACAATGCAGGTGCCGACGACGAAATTAGCGTCGACTGTTGTCGACGACGGCAAAACCTTCGACTAAGCTTCCGTCGATGGTGCAAGCATCGACGTCGACTGCTGAGAGACGAAATCCAACAGTGGTTTCGTCGTCGACTAGGTCTTTTTCGGCTACGAAGAAGTCTTGAGAGACTGTGACTGGGCCTTAGCTTGCTTATAGGCAGTTTTTTAAGGCAGCTTTTCCTCAGAAGGGAATTTAAGCTTCACATTTTTTAGAGGTAGCATGCTCAGACTCATGATGGGTCTTTTTTGATGCTTTTCTATGTCCCTCAGGGGATTCCACAGATCTATCACTTTTCTTAGGAAGCTGGACTGACGCCTGGGAACTTACACTGCCTTCCTAATCAGATACCACAGAGGATTTAGATTTTAGCCTTTCCAACCAGATCAAGCATTCTGTCTTCCCTGTCTTTGAAGAAAATGTTCTGCAGATTCTACAGTCCTTTACCTTGTGAAGGGGGTACAGGCAGTAAATACAATCCTTGTGGGGATCTTCAGCATGCAGCCTTTTCTTACCACATGACCCACAAGGCCTGAAGAGTCCTTTCTTAGAAGATTCCGACATCATGAAATCACAAAAATCCAAGATGAAGAGGTTAAAAACTGAGCAGAGCTCAGGGAGACTCCCGGTCAACGATGTGCGGTAGAAAATCTGAGGATCTTGCCTGTCTGTGGAGTGTTCTAGAGGGTGCTGATGTCTGATTGGCTGTGTTTCAGCTTTGGTTCTTTTTACAAAAGGATATGGATGGGCTGCTGCAGTGGCTGTGCAATGCATTGTTGCCCATCATGATATCAATTACTATTATAATTTTTACAGTGAGACTCACCTCGACGGCGGGGATAATTCAAGCAAGTGAATCTTTGAAAGATCCAATACTGGATAATAGGCACTATCTTACTGCCTGACAAGGGGCTGAGGGTTATAACTGCATGTACTCTGGTCAAAGGAACTGCGTTGGGTTTAAGAGTACGCCACAGTTTGGTAGCCAGAATCGGCATATTAGTACTAAAACAAAGACTATGACACTAATTATTGGCATGCAGATACTGCCGAAGAGGCCATAGGCTTGAGGCAATGTAGGTAATCAATTGGAGGCTATACACTAACCTCTGCAGAAAACACATGTTCCAATCAGTCTGTTAATTTCAAGCTGTCAACCGCAATGTTAAAGGAGAATCTGCCCGAGACAGGCATTTACTTGTCATAGACATACCATAATGCAATGCCCAGCTGCTTGTGCCACCAAAAATACTATACTGGATAAGCGCTCTGGGGTGAGCGATGTCCAAAACAAGAGGAGATCTCACTTTAGTTGTATAGGACACCAGTAATGACTTGTCTCCACTCATGCAAGAGACCTCCTGAGGAGGCTATAAAGAGATTACCCAGCGACATCTGGTGTGGGAAAATGGATAAGGAAATCAAAGCCTCGAAGCACGGCATGAGGACACATTTAAATTACTAGGGGCTCAAGGAGGGTCTGAAGAGCAACAAAGTAAGGGCAATCAAAGGACCTCTGTGGGAAATGGACGCTATATATACTTCAGGCAATACAGAGCTCCAAAATAGCCCGTGAACAGAAAAACTAAAAAAAACTGTGGGGTCAGAGGTCATGTTGCTAAGGCAGGACCTACAAAACGTAGCAGAGTCACAAATACATAGGGGCGGGTCTCCGAATTTGAGGACACTGAAGGGCCAGAGACAATCACTAACGACATTTACAAACTTCTCTGAATTCATTGCAGTGAGGACAGAAAATGCAGAAAACGATCATGGTGTACCAACCTTTGCTTTATTGGATTTCCCGAAGGAAAAGGATCAACTCCTATATATTTTCTAAATACCTCACCCCTCTCTGTAGTAACACAATACTCCTTTTCAGAATGCCTAATCATCAAAAGGGCACACAGTGTTTGTTGGCGATGAGACCACTGCCTGGCAGCACCCCACGCAGCCTGACCTGAGGCCCCCATTAGCAAGATTCCTATATTGAAAAGACCAGGGCACTATCCTCAATAAAATCCACACTAAAGGACATGTAAGCAATGATTCAAACAAAATACTCTTTCCAGACAACACAAAAGTGCAGCATCAGCAGAAGTAATGTGATCTAGTCAAACAAAAACAATAATTGTTAGAAATTAATTATAGGTTTCTGTTTCCAGCAAAGCGAAAAGTGATCTTTCAAGAAAAGTGCTACTTTTTTTTTTTTTTTTTTAAACACCTGATGTTTGGGCGTGGATGGGAGAAAGTCCAAGGTTCAGGAAAGAGGATTACTAAAGGCTGCTTGGGAACTCTGGTGGTCCATATCTAAAGTCAGGAAGCAGATGAGAACACGACAGACAAGACACCTCCCAACGACTGGAACAAAGGGAGCCTCCCTCCAGGTGTGAATCAGACTCCTAGGAAGGTGACCACAAGGAGACATGCAACAACTTTTCAGAGGAGAGGTAAGACCACCATACCACAGGTGACCAGTAGTCCTCCAACCGAACTGGAGGCTGCCAACTGAGATGCCATGAGTCCGTATCAGGAGACTCACAAAATAACTAATTTATGGCTGGTTAGACTATCTGCACTACTAGGACTACATCCACTGATGAGTGAGAGGCCAACAGACTGCTCTAGACCAGGAACAAGACATGTCCCCATCAGACTTGCCAATTTAGCCACTAGAATAATGCAGCAGGGTAGTTTTAACAGTTTATTCTGGAGTTAAGGGTAGAGGGCAGTGGGGACAGGCCACTGACATTCCCTGAAGAGGGAGCAAGTGAGTTAGACACTTGGGGTTATGAGGAACAGTGGGGAGGATTGAATGTTGAAAGGTTCAAAGTTATGAGTCATTATTTGTTCTCAAAGTAGCATGCAGGGCCTGAGTATGCAGTGCTGCTCAGCGGTAGCCACAGGAGAGTATTACAGTGCTTGGAATTCAATTTTGCTATTTGCCATGACGTTAATGTTGCAACCTTTTAGCTTTAAAATGTTGCCCTGGAATGTAGCAGTTTTGCAATGGGTGAATGTGTAACCTCGCATGGGGTGCTTAGGCAATGCAGGAGGCCATCATCCCAAGAAGGCACATGACTATTCTGATTGTAAACTGGTGATCTGGCTGAAAAAGAGGGAGCATCAACTGGCAGCTCAGCGCCCCTTGCAGAACTGGCATAGGCCCTGTCCCCACAGAGTAGAGGATCGCCCCTTGATGGGGCTGAATTTGGAGGGGCCGAAGGTGGGACTTGGTGGCGAACCCCGGGTCATGCAAGAGGTTTATGGTAGCTTGCGTGAGTTAAGAGATCACAAAATACCCATACTATGGCAGGTGCACAGCTACCACTGCTAAACATTTTGTAAACACTCTGGGGGCAGTGGTGACCCTGAACGGCAAAACCTTGAACTGATAATGTGTGCCATTACCACAAATCAGAGACAGCAGCAAGTGAGCTGGGTGAATCGGGAGTGACCATGTGGAAATGTTCTGACAGCATGTACTCGTTGAGGGGCCTGAGGTCTAGGATAGGCCTGAAGGATCAGTCCTGCCTGGGAATCAAAGTAGAAGGAGTATACCACTGTGCCTTATAGATGTGATGGCACTAGCTATATGGTGCCATTGAGTAAGACTGCGTCTACCTCTTCCAGAAGCAGGCGTGGGTGTTGTGAGGAAAGGATGTGTCTGCACAGTGGAATGTTGGGAGGTGTGAAAGTGAACTCCAAATAGTCAATGTCATATGATGTCTAGCACCCACTGGTCTGAAGTGATCTGCTGCCATGAGGAGAACCACCCTTGGAGTCAACCCCTGATAGGTGTCATTGCTTGGTAGGGGCATCTGCCTTGGGGGGAAACCACCCTTAGCTGTACCTTTGGTGTTTTTGTCTCCGTAGAAACCATGAAAATAACCCCTTGTGGAGGGTTGTTGGGGCTGCTGATGTTGGAAAGAGGTGGAAACATCAGGGGAAGTGGTTTTGGAGTCGCCTCCGTAGGTGGGCCGCCGAAAGGACCCACAAGGGGAGGGCATTTGGAGGGCGCCCATGACCTTGGTGGTCTTCGTGCTCTTCTTGATCTTTTCCAGCATCTGATCAACCTGCAGCCCAACGAGGTGTTTCCTGTCGAAGGGTGGGTTGAGGAGATGCCGTTGAATATTTGACTTGTAGTCAGAGACATGGAGCTAGGCATGCCTACGGATGAGGACGCTGGATTTAAGGCCATGAGCCGCAGTGTCTGCAATATCTAGGGCACAGCATATGGTGGCATTCTAAATGAGTTTGCCTTCAGAGACAAACTCTTGGCCCCTTTTGTGGTACTCATCTGGTAGACGTTGGAGGAGCTCCTCCATTTCATCCGAGTGAGCACTGTCATATCTGGAATGTTATCAGATTGAATTAGCAATGAGTCAGTGATTGGCAGATTGTAGAGCGACACGCTTGTCAGCAGCGCCAATCTTTTTACTTTGCTTATCTGGCAGCGGTGCGTCGCCGGTGCCCTGTGCATTGGTCCGTGTGCGGGTAGTGTGGACTACCAAAAAGATGGGGGAGGGGGGTTAGTTGACCTTTAATGTAGACTGGGTTGACAGGAGGTCTATATTTTTTGTCCACCTTAGGGGTGACCACGTGGGCTACAACTGGTTCCTTGAAAATATCAGAAGGTTGTTTGAGCATCCCCTTCAAAATTGGCAGGTATTGCATGAATCCTTGGGAGGAAGAAAGGGTTTCCAGCAGGAAATCCTCAATAGCATCCTCATGCATTTCCGCTTCATGGAAAGAGGCAGCCCTGCCTAGGGCCTCGTGATAGGAGATGGTGTCATCGGGCGGTGAGTGACGGCAGGCTAAAGATCAGGCTCCACATCATAAAGATCGCAGTGATCATCCTGCGGATGCTGGTCATAAGGGTACCCTGAGCCCCATTGACTGTGCCCCCTCCCCACCCCCCCCAAACCCAGAGTCTGGTGACCCCTAAAGAGAGGGGGGGGGGGAGGGGAGGAGGTCAGCTGGCAAACGGGAGTGGGGGAGGATTTTGGTAGAAGGTAGGGGGGAGAGTAGGAGAGGGGTTAGGTGGGTGAGGCAATGGCAGAAGGCTGGTTGCATTGTCATGTCTCCTCTTGCTTTTAGGTGGTGGTGGCAGTAAAGAGTGCTTTCTCGAAGCGGAGCTTGCGCATGGAGCCATCCTTGGGTGGTGCCGGTGGCAGGGCGAGGATGCATCCAGCGTGAGGATGAATGAGGATGTGACACTCACTGGAATGGAGTACTTTCTGCAGCTGCCTGCCGCCCTGTGTTTGCTGCTGCTGCTGTTGGCCTCTTGAGAAGACTCCCCTTCCGGTGGGTTTTCGGAGGTTAAAACCTCTCTTGAAGATGCCCCTCTGTTGTAGGGCTCCCATAGCCCTGGCCATCTCATTATCCTTTATTTGTTGAAGGGATCCATCTACCTCACTTCCAAACAGGGCGTATCCTGTGAAAGTTTTGTTGATTAATGCGGTTTGGACCTCTTGCTTGAAGCCTGATCTTCAGAGTCAGGCGTGCCTTCTTAAAGTTGTGCCTGTGCACATTTGTCTGCTGGCTGTATCGGCTGCATCTAAGGCTGATTTCAGGCAGGTGTTTGCTATGATTTTTTCCTCCTGTATGTTGGATTTTGCCCTCTTTTTATCCTCTTCTGGAAGCTTGTTCATCAATTCTTGGATGGCATCCCATTGTTGGTGGCCATACCTGTTGAGGAGGGCATTGGAGTTTGCAATGCACCATTGCGTTGCTGCTTCCTTCTCCATCTGTCTCCCCACCATGTCCATTCTTTTGCTTTCTCTCTCTGGAGGTGAGCCAGTGGAGAAGTGAGCATTACTACTACTCCTTGCTGTGGTGACAATGATGGAGTCTGGCACTGTTTCCCTGAATGTATTTAGGGTCCTTTGTGGAAGGCTTATATTTTTTCTCCAGCCTTGGGTTTACTCTTTTTGCTGAGGCAGGCTCCTTGAAAGCCTGCTTGCCCTGGTCCAGGATGCTTGGTAACATTGGGAGGTATTGTGTTCCCTTGGTGGGTGGTGTCAAAGTCTCTAGGAGGAAGCAGGAGTCTCCCTTCTCCTCAAAGTGGACCCGAAGGTATCAGCTGCTCTCTTGATGAATGTTGTAGACTGCTATGTCGTCTGGTGGCGAAGCCTTCAAGGGATAGCTACAGATGTCTTCTGGGCTTTGTGTCGAGGTCGTTCCATTCTTCCTCGAAAGTCTCCGAGGCTTCCTCCTCTTTTGGAGCATCAAGCTCCTCATCGACATCCTCCTTGTGAGGTTCGGGGGTTGCCGGAGCTTCAAGGATATGTTCCTCCTCCCCCGCAGCAGGTTTCGTGGGAATTCGGAATTCCTTCAGCACCTCGTTGTTGGAGTGCCGCCATTTCTGCCTTCAGGTGCCTTTTTCTCCACCTCGAGGACCCTTTCGGCATATGAGGCCAGGGAGATCCTCTTCTTGGGTGTGGTGGATTCTGGCTCCGAGGCAGTTGTCTTTTCCCTCCCGGCCTCTCATTAGGGGCCTGCCTTCGTCGATTGCGACGATCTTCCCTCGTCGGTATCCGTGGGTTTCTTTTGGTCGCTGCGGACCCTCGGTCATCGTTTTCTTCTATGCATGGGCTACCTTTTGCGCCTTCATTTTCGGGGCCCTTGGTTTCCGATGGGTGAGGGTTTCTTACCTTATCCATCTTCTTTTCTGTGTCCTTCGTCGCTTTCTTCGCGGAACGCCTCTTCTCGGAGTCCCCTTCGAGGACCTCGATGTCTGACCCACCCCGTGTGTCGATTCTGCGGCCACTCCCTGGTTGTCCTTGTCGCTTGAGAGACCCATACCCCTCAGCGATGGTAGTTTCTGGCTTTGGAGCGGGGCTGTGTAATGGTTCTCCCTCTGCTTCTGACGTACCTCGAGTGTCTTCGACACGAACACCACCCAGCCCTCGCAGTATTTATCAATGTGATCCCCTCCGCAGGCAGAGGTTACAAACGTCATGTGGATCGCGTTGTGCAAACGTGTGGTGGCACTTTGGGAAAAATTTGAAAGGGGTATTTTCCATGGCCCCTCCCTCGCCCTCTTTTGATCCATCTGCATCGTTGCTCCGTCAGGGTCCCCCGATGGGGAAAGGTGTCCGGAGGTCTCTCTCCTTCTCCGGTGTCTTCTCAGTTGATGACCAATGGTTTTCTCACTCGAATTCCTTGATTCTTTCGGGGACTTTGTCCAAAACCTTTGGAGTGTCTCCTTTTGCTTCCAGACCAAACGGCAGAAAAAAGAATCTGAAGATGACGCCGTCTGACGTCACACAGGAGATGGACCTAACACCAAATGGTGGTCGACCCCAAACAAGAAAAAAATAAAATAAAACAAAGAATTTCGGACCCAACCCCTAGATGGCGGAATAATGCTTTTGCATGCGATTCCAGAAAAGGATTTAAAAAAAAAATGTAAGTAAGTCCGTTTTTATATAGCGCAGCTCCTCACCCTTACGGGTCTGCTGGGGGCCGGAGTGGAAATTTAGTGAGCTATTGCCCAGAGTCACATGGTGCTGAGCTGAGCTGCCGCCGGAGCCGGGGATCAAACCGTGAACCCATTGCTCCGAAAACAGCTGCCCTGGCCGCTGCACCACACCTCTCCATGCTGCAAAACCTTCATTTGCTTCCGTCTATTGATCATTGCTGCACATATATTTTATACAAGAATCACATTTGTTCAATAACCATTGAAAACGAAACTAGTTACCTGTAAGAATAGTTTTGCAGCATAGACTCTTCTAGATTCACATACTGTGCATATTCCACCATCTAGTGGTTGGAGTCGGAAAGTGCTTGCTTTTTTTTCTCTCCCTCTGTTGGGTGGTTGTGAAACCTGATCCCCTTGGTCAGGCTACAACCCCCTTTGTGTGTGTGCAAGCTCTCAGATTATTTTTTCCCCTTCTTTTGCTTTGAGATTGTGCCTGCTTGTTGAATTAGTATAATATAGCTTGTATGTGTTTATTGAGCTGAGAGTGCAGGGACACTAGTGTAAGAAACTGGCTCTATATATACTACACCACAATGAGGTATAGTGTGTATAGAGTCCAGGTGACTCCAGAGGTAGGCAGAGGTTAAAGTTAGATAGAACCTTACTCTCCAATAGTGGTAGCTTGGTCAAGCAGTAAGGCAGTATCAGAGGACAGTGTTAAGCATTTGATGTACACACTCAGTCAGCAAATTAATTCACACACTCCCGAACTGAACTCTAGGCCAATTGTTTTTGTATAAAAATATATTGTTTTATTTTAGAATCAAGCAAGCCTGGCACAGGTAAGCATAAAATACTTTTCAGTAATAAGTTACTGGATATAGAACAGTTTGAAAATGCAATAGAAATTGTACTTTGTTTGATTTACAGGGGAGCAGTAGAATGCAACACTTCGCAAATACAGTACATTGGAATGAATAGGCTTTGTCAGTAAATAGGAGGCAAGTTACTTTTACGTTACTTTTTCTAACTCAGTGCTGGATGCCTAGATTCAGCACTGGGACATTTCCTGTAAACAGGTGAGAAAACACGTTTTGGTTACTTGTACAATTTTTAAAGAATATCTTTAGTTTTCAAAACTCCACACTTAGTCGTTTTTTGGAAGAAAAATTGTCAATGTTATCCTATGGAGGAAAAACAGGTTATCGGTTTGCAGGTAAGTAAACGACTGGGGGAGTTAAGGTTCTGGGGTTAGACTCCGGGGTCCCACAGGGTCAGTGATGCACTTTTGTTTCACCCTCAGCGGCACTAGGGCGGCCGGGTGCAGAGTGTTGAGGCCCAATGTTATCCTATGGAGGATAGGGGGGTCTCCGGTTGGTGGCTGCTGGCAAGCAGGCCACTGGGTTGTGGGAGCAAAACTCCTAGGGTTTAGGTCAGGGCAAATTGGGAACCAAATTAGCACCAAAGGTGCACCCTCAGCGACACTAGGGCGGCCGGGTGCAGGGTGCTGTTTTGAGGTCTGGTGCCCTGTTGTTTTCAATGGAGCGCCTCCGGTTAGAAGAAACACTGCAGGCTCGGGGACGAGGATCTTCTGGGTGCGACCACCACTTCGAGGGGTAAGTTGGGATGTCTTGGGTTGGTTAGGCACCGTTGGTTTGGGCACACAAGGCCGTGGGGTGTCGGGTGCAGTGGTGCCTTGGGACGTCGGAAAGTCTTACCCGCTCTGGTCGCGGTAGAGGGGATCCTCTGGATTGAGGCTGCAGGGGTCGATTGGAGGCAGGTCAGGAGTCGCCGGATCTCGGGTCAGGATCGCCAGGGTGACCTCCTCGTGGTGTTTTTCCACTCTAGCTCGGTCCGGGTTCGGCAGGTGCAGAGTGGGCTGGATTCGCGGTGTCCGGCCGGAGCCAGAAGCTGCAGTTTGAACAAGTCCGGTGTTCACAGGAGATTCAGTCTGAAGTGAAGGCAGGCAGGTCCTCCGGGGTTTTTGAGGTTGCTGGCTGCAGGACACACCGGGGTTTCGCAGGAGCAGGTTCGAGGGGAGACAGGCCTGTAGGGCTGGGGCCAGTCAGTGGGCGTCGTCCTCTTGTTACCTCTGCACGGCTCTTTGGTCCTTATCTTCTTTTCTTGTTGTTGCTGGATCTGAGGAATCAAGGTTCAGGGTGCCCCCTAAATACTAGATTTTGGGGCGTTACAGGTAGGTAAAGGACAGGGACCAATGGGTCCCTCCCCTGGGGTGGGTACACCCCCTATCGTGCCACCCTCCAGTGGGAGGGGGCAGGAGCCTGTCCCTGGTTGGGTCCCCCCATCCTCAAGATGGCGGGGACTCGGAGTTGTGCTTCACCTAGTCTCCCCCACCTGAGGGGTGGAGTTGGCAGAGGTGGGCACACCTCTCTCCCTCACTTGTTTTTCACACCGGTTCTCCCGCCCAAAGTGGGGGGTAGAACCAGTGGGGACCAGTTGCTGAAAGCAGCAATGGGTCTGGAGAGGCTCACAAAGGCGGCATGCCTTTGAAGCTTCTCCTTCATGAACCCTGCCCATCCTGGGGGAGGAGGCTTGGCACCTCGTCCCAGGATGTGCATTGTTTCAGGCCCCCAAGAGCAGCAGGCTCTCGACCCAGGGGTCCAGAAACATGTCTGGTGGTGGCAGCTGAAGCAGCCACCCAGCCTGGACACTAGAGGTGGGTTAGGTTTCAGGGGGCATCTTCTAAGATGCCCTCTGTGTGCATTTTTCATTAAAGCCCACAGTGGCATCAGTGTGGGTTTAATGTGCTGAGAAGTTTGATACCAAACTTCCCAGATTTTAGTGCAGCCATTATGGTGCTGTGCACCATATACTCTTAATGGCAGCACTGCACTTACAATGTCTAAGAATGGACTTAGACACACTAGGGGTACATGGCTCATGCATCTGTACCCTCACCACTGGTATAGTGCACCCAGCTAGAGGGGTGACTGACCTATGCCATGGCAGTGGGTTGTAGGCATGGCACACAGAGGTGTGTGCCATGTCGACGCTTCACTTTGTTCTGCACCAAAACATGCAGCCTGCAAAGGCAGTGTGTGTTTGTGTGTAAAGGTACAGGGCCTCTAAGGGTGGCACAATAAGTGCTGCAGCCCTTAGAGGTCTTCCCTGGTCACAGTGCCCTGGGTACCTGTGGTACCATTTACCTGGGGCTGACCTGTGGCCAGAGATGCCAATTGGGTACAGTTTTGGGGCAAGAACACAGGCCCTGGGAACCTGATTGGCAGGGACCCAGGGCACATCATATAGTCAAACAAATACCCTGGAGCTTCACAGGAAGCACTCGGCAGCGGGCCCACCATCCATAAAAGCATATTAACTCCTGTAGTAGGACCCTGAATATACAGGCGGGTTCATTACGTCTGGCTCGCTGCGCTGTACCTGCTAGAAATCGTTTCCAGCCACAGCCTCTCTCTCTCACAAGATGGTGCAGTCCTGTCACGACGGGGCAGCCGTGTAAATCAATTGTCAAACAAATACCCTGGAGCTTCACAGGACGCACTTGGAAGCAGGCCCACCATCCGGCTTTACAGTGACAACTCGCCTTCTATTCAGGTAAAAGTAATTGCCTGACGCGTTTCAAGGCTGTTACGCCCCTTAATCATAGGCTGCTCCACACAGGTGGATTCCGAATTGTTCTGTTTTATTTGTAATTTTACATGCCAGTGATTGGTTCTCAGCCCTCAGTGGGTGGTGCTTTATTTCTTAGCGATATAATTATGCATGATGGAACTTATAGTCTAAAAAAGAACAAAGTCATATTTCCCTCAGTGGGCTCGTATCCACTTGCTCCATAAAAGCATATTAACTCCTGTAGTAGGATCCTGAATATACAGGCGGGTTCATTACGTCTGGCTCGATATATATATATATATATATATATATATATATATATATATATATATATATATATATATAAAGCAAGCAGATTGCTTTTCCATAAGGGGAGCTGCATGTCAGCAGCTCCCCTTATGGAAAAGCAATGCCGGCTCCCGCAGGACGCGGGGAGCCGGCGAGACCGTGCGGGGATTGGGGACCCCCCCCACGGTCCCAAACGAGTGGCCAGGCCCCGGGGGATGGGGTCCCCGGGGCCATTAGTGGCCCGGGAGGGGGGCCACGCAGCCCCCCTCCCCAAAAAGAAATAAAATAAATTTTAAAAAAACATAAAGGCCGGCCCCGGGGGATGGGGTCCCCGGGGCCTTAAATGGCCTGAGGGGGGCCACGCAGCCCCCCTCCAAATATAAAAAAAAAGAAAAAAAGAGGGCATGCCCCGGGGGATGGGGTCCCCGGGGCCAATAGAGGCCCAGGGAAGGGGGGCCAATAGAGGCCTAGGGAAGGGGGGCCACGCGTCCCCCTTCCAGTTTAAAAAAAATAAAAAAAAATCCTCAGGCCCCGGGGGATGGGGTCCCCGGGGCCAAAAGTGGCTGAGGGAAGGGGGGCCACGCAGCCCCCATACCTTAAAAAAAAAAAAAAAAAAGACCGGCATTGTGCCGGAGGCCCCGCCCCCTCCCTGCAGCAGTCTGCAAACGCGCCCCCTGGCGCGTTGTAAGAAGGGGAAGTATGAATACTGGGGGCCAACTAGCCCACTAGGAACCTCCAGTATGCGCCAGGGAGCTGCATTGCAGAGAGGTGTTCAGAGGCCACGCCCCTTTTTACACCTCTCTGCAACGCAGCTCTGTGGCGCTTTTTGGAGGTACATGGTGGGCTAGTTGGACTCCAGGGACCCTCAGGATTCAAGGAGACTTAATCCCCCAACTTAAAACGCGCCACGGGGCGCGTTTGCACAGTGGTGAATGGAGGGGGCGGGGCTTCAGGTGACATGTGTGCAAACAGGCCCCGTGGCGCGTTTTAAGATGGTGAATTAAATTCCCTTCAATCCGGAGGGTCCCTGGGGGCCAACTAGCCCACCAGGTACGTCCAGAAAGCGCCACAGAGCTGCGTTGCAGAGAGGTGTACAAAGGGGCGTGGCCTCTGAACACCTCTCTGCAACGCAGTTCCCTGGCGCATACTGGAGGTACAAGGTGGGCTAGTTGGACCCCAGGGACCCTCATGATTCAAGGGGACTTAATCCCCCAACTTAAAACGCGCCACGGGGCGCGTTTGCACGGTGAAGGGAGGGGGCGGGGCGTGATTGACAAGTTAGTTAGTTTTAATCCCCCTGCCCTATTATGTACTAGGGACTTACAGAGGAGGTCATGCTAATCACAGGGGTACCCCAACGCATAGTGTTCCCTAGTGTATGTAGGTGTTTTCACTGTATTCGAAGTGTCTTTTAGCATAGCACTGGCTCTAGGCCTGGTTAGTCAGAGCCAGTTAACACCAGTACCAGTCTGAAAAAGTTGTGGGCACAGGATGATTTTGCAACAAGGCCTCTTTCTGCTCTTCTGTTGGTTCTTTCTGCACGTCTTGCTTCTTCCTGCACTTTTCTTCGTCTTTGTGGACTTCTGTTGCTTGTTTGTGCATTTCTTTTGCTTCTTTGTGTGTTTTTTCTTCTTTCTTCACATGTCCTACCTCTGTAGGCATAGTTAGAAATTAGCATTTAAAAAACCTTTGAAATTCACTCAAAAAACCATAGGTTTCAGGCACGTTATAGTTAGAAATTAGCATTTAAAAAACCTTAGAAATTCACTCAAAAAACCATAGGTTTTAGGGAAAGTTATAGTTAGTTGGACATTTCACTCGTACAAAACCCGTGAAATTCCCCCGTTATAGTTAGTTCAGCTAACTAACTCGCGCCCCAGCAATGCACTGCTGATGACGTTACATATTACATCACTCATGACATGGTCAGTGACATCACTGATGACATCATCCATGTGATAATTTCATGCATCTTCTCACACCCTAATATAACTTTTGATACACCTACTCTAAATTACAGACTGCCATTCTCAAAACCATACACACTCCAATACCAATAACTACATACCCACTCATTAATTCTTAGCTCTACACACACACACACACACGCACACACACACATCTACTCACTCACCCGTACAGTCACTCATACTTAGTCACTCAGTAGAGGACTATCATATGCACTCATACACCTATATAAACACTCACACACAGTAAGTCTTCTTAAGCAGGTTGGATAAATAGGGTTACCCATCTTAGGGGAGCAGACAACATTGCCTTACAGAACTCGCCTTGGAAAACTTCAACTAGAAGGATGTGGACTACTCTGGACAATTATTTTGACTCTCATAAACCCCCGTGAGGTCAACTATAACGCTATAATATATATAAGCGCTTCCTTCTGTATAAGTGTATTGTGTGTCATCAACTAACATAGGAGATATACGTTACTGATGGGGTACTCTTGTACCACGAACTCCATTGAAACCTGCTGAGTATGAGGGCTCTGGCTTCTTTTTTCCTCTTATCTTCTGATATTCAATCTTTTTCTTCCTTCATCTTTCTCTTTTCTTTCTTATTCATGTGTATTGGAGGTTAGTTCTTCTGGACCATTATTGCGTCATACATATCATTGTTTGCCTCTACATTGTTATTCTTTTATGGTATGTACATGATGCTCTAACCTCTATATGTTATTCACTATTGTGGATGTTTTTCTTCTCCTTTACAAAAATCAATAAAAAACATTTTGAAAAAAAAAAACCAAAAAAAAAACCACACACCGCTACTCATCCATAGAGGTACTCACACACCTAGTCAGTCATACAAATAATTATTCACACTGCCATTTACTCACCTATACAGTTATACACACACCAGCTCCCTTACTCATACAAATACTAGCACATTCTTACGCTCTTATACAATCACTGATACAAGCACACACGCATCCATACAGCCACTCTCACAATCACGCACTCACTTATAGCCATTTAAATACTCTAACACACATATATACTGCCTTTTACATATGTAGTTACTCGCACATGTACCACTGAGATATACATTCACTCACTAACACACCCATACACACACTCACCCACCCAAGCATTCCATCACAGATGCACTCTTGAAATCATGCACCCAGTGAATCACCCACTCACACATCTATGTACAGAGTCACACACACCCCACCCACACAAACACTCAGGCACCCATACGCATACTCAGAGAACCAATCAATAACCCATATAGACACTCCTGTAGCTATTCGCACATCCATGCATCCACTTACACACCAACAGACAGACGGATATAGACATTCACACAGTTTAGTCAGTAACACATGCATTCAGTAAGATACGTTTAATCACTCACTTGTAGAGTCACTCACGCACGTACTAAATCATCCATTCAGACACTTATACACCCACTCATTCTTCAATACGCCTTTCCCTATATATATTAAACATATTTAAACTTTACATAAACACATTCACTGGATGATGTCATGAGTGATGTCATTTGAGATGTCATCAGTGATGTCACTGACCATGTCATGAGTGATGTAATATGTGACGTCATCAGCAGTGCATTGCGGGGGCGCGAGTTATAGTTAGCTGAACTAACTATAACGGGGGAATTTCACGGGTTTTGTACGAGTGAAATGTCCAACCAACTATAACTCTCCCTAAAACCTATGTTTTTTCAGTGAATATATTTAAAAAAAAATTTTTTTCCAGCTATACTGGTTTCTTTTTTTAACAACGTTGCTGTATATATTTCCTTTGGATTAGTATGATAAGCATAGTCACTTATGTGTTATGCTTTTTACAATATGTTATTTATTAGTTTGTTTATGAGCTATGTAGATAGCTGGTTGTGACTGTTTTTAAACAGGTCGCACATTTGCTATTGTTTAGTTCTTATATAGTACGTATGTACTACTGTAAGAGGAGACGTGTAGCCTTTTGCTATTTGTTTGCCCTTATTAGTACTTATGACTTTCCTTTTTTTTTATTGATATTTTCCAGTTTTGCTACTTTTTACTCCTTCACAGGGGAGAAGGGAGGGTCGTATGTGAATCTAGAAGAGTCTATGCTGCAAAACTATTCTTACAGGTAAGTAACTAGTTTAGTTTTGCAGCATAGACGTCTTCTAGATTCACATACTGTGCATAGATTGTGTAGCAGTATTTAGCGATGGTGGAGGAGGGAGTGAAGTGGTGTCAATCTCGACTGGATAATAAGAAACCAAATGGTATTGTGTACCACTTGTTCTTTTTAAGAGAATATGTGTCCTCCCGTTGTGTGTACATAGTAGGTATCCAAATAGCTCTACTGTAGAAGAGTATACCCATAAATACACTTATGCATATTTGCATTTGCGAGTGTGGTAACTATTTATAGACGTGACACCGAAAAAAACCTCTTTTACGGTTGTCCATTAGCGGTTAACCGTTTGTATCTTGAAACAAAGTTATATTTTGTAGGCCCATTCATCTTTATATTTAAGATGGTTTTTACCAACCACTAGCTTCTGTTTGCTTGAAATTGTTTTTTTTTTTTTGGGATGCAATGGGCAGGCTTTAATGCCTTGTGTAGATATAACTTAAGGGTTGTTCGGGGTTGCTTTAAGTGTGTAAGTATCCCTTGTTTGATACTTGATTTGGGTAGCGACATGACACGCTAAGCGTATGCTGCTGACGTGTTGAAGTCAGCTGTTACCCTTCCCTGTTCATGGTATTGCCGAACGTGGACGGTATCATTAGAGTATGTGCTCTGTCCATGTCCTTATGAGCAATTGAGGGGAGAGGAAAGAAGGCTTGACCTTGTTATATGCCGAGCGCGTTTGTATAGTAAGGCAGTGTAGGTAGCTTGTGGTGCACTTTAGTTTGTACCTTTTAAACCTACGTATAACTATACACAATATACATATATACACACACATACATATACACACACACATGCATATATACACACGGAAAATGCTACTTACCAGTATGCATCTGTTCTTGGCATGTAGAGCTGTAGAGTTGTATACTAATGCATAGATCGCCATCTGGTGTTGGGCTCGGATGTTTGCACTTGTTTTTGTCTTGGTAGAAGTCTTTTGTGGTCACGAGATAGGTGACTCCTCCTTAGGGTGATAGTGCGCATGGGCACCGACTCCATCTCCAGATTGTTTTCGCCATGAAGGGTTGTGATGGAGTTGGTAAGAAATAGAAATAGCAATAGTAATAGATGCCCATGAGTAAGTATCTAAGTAAGATAGTACTGGAACAGATACAGGTACCCGGGGAGGTGGGTGGGCGTATACAACTCTACATGCCAAGAACATATGCATACTGGTAAGTAGCATTTTCCATTCGAGGCATATGAGCTGTAGATTGTATACTAATGCATAGACTACACAGTAGTTATCTCCTAGCGGTGGCCACCTGTATCTGTTGCAGTGGTTTGAAAAGTGTTTTTAGTACAGCCTGGCCCACAGTAGCTTGTTGTTTTGCTTGCACATCTACACAATAGTGCTTTGTCAAGGTGTGTGGTGTAGACCATGTTGCTGCCTTACAGATGTCATCTATGGGGATGTTTCCTAAGAATGCCATAGAAGCCCCTAGTTTGCGTGTGGAATGCGCTCTAGGAGGTACAGATAATGTACGTTTTGCCTTTAGGTAACATATTAGGATACATTTAACAATCCACCTGGCAAGTCCAGATTTTGATATGGGGTTGCCTTTATGTGGTGGTGAGAAGGCTACGAAAAGTTGTTTGGTTTTCCTGAAAGTTTTTGTCGTTTCAATGTAATAAAGGATAGCTCTTTTGACATCTAGTGTATGAAGAGCCCTTTCTGCTACTGAGTCTGGCTGAGGGAAGAAGACTGGTAGCTCAATTGATTGGTTAAGGTGGAAGGCAGAGATCACTTTAGGTAAGAATTTAGGGTTTGTCCTAACAATCACCTTGTTGTGATGTATTTGCACGAAGGATTCTTGTATGGTTAAGGCCTGGAGCACACTAACTCAGAGATGTGATTGCTACAAGGAAAGCTACTTTCCATGTAAGAAACTGTAGCTCACACCTATGGAGAGGTTCAAAGGGGGGGCCCATGAGCCTAGTAAGGACAATGTTTAGGTTCCACGCAGGAGCTGGTGGAGTTCTTGGAGGGATTATTCTTTTAAGGCCTTCCATGAAAGCTTTGATTGCAGGTACCTTAAACAACGACAAATGCCCTCTGTTTTGTAGGTAAGCAGCTATGGCTGCAAGGTGTAATCGTATAGATGTGTATGCTAGATTACAGTTTTGTAGATGCAAAAGGTAACAAATAATGTTTTGAATTGACGCATCTAAGGATCAATTGCATTATTGTTGCAATAAATCACAAATCTTTTCCACTTGGCTGCATAGCAGGCTCTAGTGGTAGGACGTCTAGCCTCCTTAAAAATATTCATACATTCTGGAGGTAAGTTAAGGTATCCAAACTCTAAGATTTCAGGAGCCAGATTGCTACGTTCATTTGAGCTGGTTTCGGGTGTCTTATTTCTCCATGGTTCTGTGTGAGAAGTTGTGGAGAAAGGTACAACTTTTGGTGTGGGACTTGTGAAAGTTCTAAGAGGGTTGTGAACCATGGTTGTCGAGCCCATGTTGGAGCAACCAGGATCATTGTGAGCGAATGTTGTCTGAGCTTTCGAACCACTAATGGAAGGAGTGGGAGAGGCGGAAAAGCGTACGCAAATTTGCCTGACCAGTTCATCCATATTGCACTGCCTTTGGAGAACGGGTGTGGATACCTGGAGGCGAAGTTTGGGCATTTTGTGTTTAAGTGTGTGGCGAACAGATCTATGTCTGGGTGGCCCCACTGTTGGAAGAATGGATGAAGAACTTGTGGATGAAGTTCCCATTCGTGAATCTGTTGTGTCTGACGACTGAGTAGATCCGCAATTTGATTGTGTACGCCTGGTAGGTGTTCTGCTAACAGGAATATTTTTTGCGGAATGGCCCATCTCCATATGGTTTGCGCTAGGCGGGAAAGCTGCAGAGAGTGTGTCCCCCCCGTTTTTGTATGTAGTACATTGCAGTCATGTTGTCGTTTCTGACTAGGACTGCTTTGTGTACTAGATGTACCTGGAATGATTTTAACGCAGGAAAGATTGCCAGTAACTCCAAATGATTGATGTGGAGTAATTTTTGCAGAGGGGTCCATATTCCCTGAATGGTATAGTTTAAGAGATGCGCTCCCCAGCCGGTGAGCGATGCGTCCGTTGTTAGTACAATCTGTGAAACTGGGTCTATGAACTGCCGCCCCTTGGATAGGTTTTGTGTGTTCCACCACTGCAGAAAGCGATGTTTGCGGCTGTCCACCAACACCAGATCTGTAAGCTGGCCCTGGGCCTGGTTCCACTGATGTGCTAGACATTCCTGTAATGGGCGCATTTGGAGTCTTGCGTAAGGCACTATGAAAATGCAAGAGGCCATCATTCCTATTAGTTGCATGAACATTCGAGCTGGAAGAGTGTTGAGGTTGAAATCTTTTTATGAGAGCTTGTATGCTGTGTATCCTGAGTGGGTTGGGATACGCAATGGCTTTTGTAGTGTGTAGTATAGCTCCCAGATACTGTTGTATGTTGGACGGTTGTAGGTGCGACTTTGTGAGATTTATTGTGAATCCCAAGTCGTGCAGGAGCTGAACTGTTTTGTGTGTGTGTTGAACACAGTGATTGTGTGAGCTGGCTGCTATGAGCCAGTCGTCCAGATAAGGGAACACATGAATGTGTTGTCTTCGCAAGTGTGCTGCTACTACTACTGCGAGGCACTTTGTGAATACCCTGGGTGCTGTGGTTACCCCGAATGGGAGAACTTTGAACTGGTAGTGCTGACCGTCCAGTACAAATCGTAAATATTTCCTGTGAGCAGGGTGAATAGGGACGTGAAAGTAGGCGTCCTTGAGATCTAGAGTGGAAAGGAAATCGCCCTGTTGTAGCAGTGGAAGGACCTGTTGCAGGGTGACCATATGGAAGTGGTCGGACTGTATGTATAAGTTTAGCACTCTGTGATCTAATATTGGTCTTAGAGTACCGTCCTTCTTTGGGATGAGAAAGTAAAGGGAGTAGACTCCTGATCCTTTCTGATGTAGGGGGACTGGTTCTATTGCATGCTTTTGTAAAAGGGAGGCAATCTCCTGTTTGAGAAGTGTGAGATGTTCCGTGGACATTGGCGGATGCCTGGGAGGCACGTTTGGTGGAGTAGACGTGAGCTCCAGGCAGTAACCATACTGGATAATTTGTCTCACCCACCTGTCTGTGGTGATGGAAAGCCACGCATGTAGAAACTGTGATAGTCTTCCCCCGACCGGTGTGGAATGGTCTGGGGGGAGCGTAGGGAAGTCACTGCTTTGAGGCGGGAGAGGTGCAGGTATTGTTACCGCGACCTCTTCTCCTGTTATTATTACCCCTGTATCCCCCTTTAAAGTAACCTCTGGTAGTGGAAGATTGAGTGGAACTTTTGTATGAAGGGGTGTTATCTGTGCCAGTGGTTTTAGAGGCGCCTCTATACGTGGAGTGACGAAAAGACCCTCTATTTGCTGGAAATTGTAAGGCCCCCATGGACTTGGCTGTTTGTGTCCTTTTTCATTTTTTCTAAGGACGTGTCTACTGAAGGCCCAAATAGGTGATGTTGGTCAAATGGCTGGTTAAGGATTTGTGACTGCACCTCTTGTTTAAACCCAGAGATGCACAGCCATGCATGTCTGCGCAGCAGTACGCTTGTATTGATTGCACTAGATGCTGTATCTGCCGCATCAAAGGCACACTTAATGGAGGTATTAATGATGGCTTTTCCCTCCTGTATAAGGTCGTTGGCTTTAGCCCTATACTGGTCTGGAAGGTGCTGAATGAGTGTTTCTAGCTCATCATAGTGCGCCCTGTCATATCTGGCGAGTAATGCCTGGGCGTTGGCAATACGCCAGTAATTGGCCGCTTGTGACGCGACCCATTTGCCAGATGCGTCCAACAGCTTTGACTCCTTGTCAGGAGGAGGAGCTTCCCCTGTAGATTGAGAATTAGCCCGTTTACGGGCATTTGAGACTACAAGGGAGTCTAGAGGAAGTTGTCCCTTAATATAAGCTGGGTCATTTGGGGCTGGCTTGTACTTTTTATCAATACGTGGGTTGATTACCGTAGCCCTGACTGGGTCTTTGAAGACCTCTGGAGCGTGTTTGAGCATGCCTTTTAACATGGGTAAGGTAGTGGAAGACTTTTGAGAGTGAGTGAAAGTCTCCATTAAAAATATCTTCCTCTGCAGGTTCAGAATGTAACTGAACCTGGTGGTACTTGGCTGCCCAGTCTATTAATTGTGCGAAGCCAATATTGTCATCTGGTGGGGATGGTTTGGATGGATAAGTGTCCGGCTCAGGCAAATCTGGGATATGGTGGTAATCATCCCATGAGTCTTGTGGAGGGGTGTCATCAGTCTTGTGGTGTGTATCCTTCACTGTGGTCATCCCCACCCCCAAAGTCTTCATCTTGCTGAGGTACAGGTGAAGGAGATAGTGGAGCAGTAGGAGAAAGAGGTGGAAGGGGAGAGATAGGTCTAAGAGGAGAAGAAGTAAAATTTTTCCTCTTTAAGGGTATTTCAGGTGGGTCTGGAACTGGTAATGTCCTCTTTTTTGGAGGAATTGAAGTCACCTGACCTGTATGAGGGTCAATTCTCAATGTTTTTTGCTTTGGATCCACTGGATCCGGGCGAAAAGGTTCTTCGGAGTCGTCCGACTTTTTCGGCACCGAGGGTTTTGGGTCCTGGTGCTTTGACTTCGGTTTAGTAGAACTGTCTTTGAGCTTTGTGGGAGTTTTTAGTTCTGTAGCCTTTTTCGGTTCCGAAAGAGTGTGGTGCTTTTTCGGATCCGAGGATTTATCCTTGGTGTTCCTTCGGTGTCGATGTAACTGGGCGTGGCCCTGTGCTTGGCTTTGTTTCGTCTCTCGGTGCAGAGTGTTTTTCGGCACCGACACTGGGCTGACTCGGTCCCGAGCCGCCTGAAGGCCTTTGTGCTTCGGAGCTGGGCCCGAGGGCGAGGCGTCGGAAGACTTCTCGGTGTTTACCCGAGCACGAAGGAGAGGGTGTGACCGGAGCCTTTTGTGATTTTACCGGGAGAGGGGCGTCGAGTTCAGTACTCGCAGTCCGTTGTCCTGGAGTAATGGGTTGATCCTCGGCATCAGAGTCGTCTGCCTCGGAGACGCTGATGTCTTCGGTCTGTTGTTGGATCTTTGAGCCTGCATCATAGACGTCTTCTGGCGCCGAAGAAGTCGATCGAGCCATTGTGTGACGTCGAGCCCGGCAATCACGTATGGTCTTCTTCGATCGAAAAGAAGCGCAGGCTCGGCAGTCCTTGTCCTCGTGCTCCGGAGAGAGGCAAAGGTTACAGACCTCGTGGAGATCTGTGTGTGGGAATTTAGCACCACACAGAGGACATTTTTTAAATTGAGTTCTTTCCATTGACTGCAGGGCCTGATGGCACCGGTAGGCCCAACAGCCCGCGTCGACGACCGGAATCGAAGATGTTGTCGAAATTCTTTGGATACGTGTCGAGGGATACCAGAGCGAAACAATACCGTCGAGCGGTGAAGGATTGCGCGTCGATGGGGGGAATCGAAGAAGACACCGACCCGGAGCGCAACTTCTTGCATCCGAACCCGATGGTGGAAAAAAATCTGTAGATGGAGTCGGTGCCCATGCGCACTATCACCCTAAGGAGGAGTCACCTATCTCGTGACCACAAAAGACTTCGTCCAAGACAAAAACAAGTGCAAACATCCGAGCCCAACACCAGATGGCGATCTATGCATTAGTATACAATCTACAGCTCATATGCCTCGATCACATATATACACACATATATATATACACACATATATATATACACACACACACATGTATACACACATACACACATATATATATATATATATATACACGCACCCTTATATACAGGCCTACATATGCCTGTATATTTTCCCTTATGTGAAGTACTGAACCCACCTTGTAGGCCAAAGCTGTTGACATGTACATTGTTTCGCAGTTTTGTTTGTTTAGTAGCCTAGTTTTGAGGTTGCAGCCACTCATAAGGGTCCGGTACAGGCTTCCTTATTTAGTCCTCCTTTAGTGTTTAACACCGTCCGTAGTAACATAAACGGACGTCCTTTGCCTCACGTGACCGGAGCTCGGCACGGAGGACGCTGTAGGATTAATTTCCCTGAGCAGTGGAATACGCGGGAAGGAATGCGTATTTCCAGAGGACCTTAGGAGATTTCCTTTACCCGCAACCGGAGACGTACGCTCCAGTAAGTTTTTGCCCACATGCGTGCGATTAGTACAGAAATTAAACCGACCCCGAGCCGGCATTCACGAGTATTTACGTTTTTGGTGTCCCCATATAGGGTTGCCAGAAGATCTTCCCAGACCTTTTGGCAGCAACCTGCAGTTGAATCAGTCGTTACGATTTCAGGTCAATTTGGCTATTTTTAGAGCACTGCATGGCGATTTAAAGGTTCAGGAATGGGAACGAGTCCTGGGCTCACACTAATTATACTTTTCATTTGTCTGAACAGTGCATAGTAAGATTACGGGCAACAGGATGAAGGTTTCACCACCCCGTTTGAACCCAGATTTCCTCGTGCGTACCAATTGGGTCATTGTTTGTTATAATTTCGCAGACTGTGAATCATTCTGGTGGAGATTTCTCAGAGCACTCCAGGAATGAGGACACACATTACTTGAGTTAGGATTCTTCTTTTTGGGCTATGGTAGCTATCCCCTTCTTAGACACTACTACACGATTACATTGATGAAGGTGAAGCATGACGTTGCACCCGCAGGGGCACCATTTTTCTACATCTCTATTTTTCTACATTTCTAGATTTCATTTTTTCTACATTTAGACAGTATCTGTCATGCTAGCATAAATTGTAAATAGTATTTAATATATTTTTTGGTTACTATTGTTGATAGGTATTATCTTCTCTGCCGCAACTGTCCTGATGAGGCCTAATTGATTAAGGCCGAAACGCGTCGACCCAAGATACAGAGGAGTCCGCCAAATGTGGATTTACATAAAATAATTGTGTACATGTTCTTGATAAGGAAGTGAGGGTGAAAAATTCCCTCGAATGTGTACAGGGCTTCCTCGTTTTGGATTTATTCTAGTGATGGATGGAATAAGGCTGTTGATACATCCGCACGTGAAAATAATTGGCAGGAAAGATAGCTTGTATTTGTTTGTATATATATTTGTATATGTGATTTATTTGTGTTTGTTTGTGATAAATGTGATGCATATAAATAATTTTACAACCACTCCTGGAGTAAGCATTGGTGGTATATAAATAAGAAAACAATAGAGATATGGTACTCTATGATCGGGATCAATTCAGTTCTCCCTAGGATAAATTAACTGACATATTGGTTCCTCTGCATCACAGTCTTGTTTTGAGAGTGTTTTCATAGCCCAGATTCAGTAGGATTATTAGGGCTTACCCCTAGTTTCGTTCGCTCGACATGTACATGTATAGGCATGTACATATGTAGGTGTGCTTTGGGTATGCTTACATACGTGTATGCTTGCTTTGGCGTCACCTCTGTTTTATTCCTTCTGTGGGTTTGGAGGTAGGAGGATAACCCTGGGCTGTGGTTGAAGGGTGTGCTCCTTCTGTATCCATGGGATATCAGTGGCCCCTGGCCTTTGAATCTGGGTTACGGCCCTTAATGCACAAGTTACTAACTTGTGTAACGATATATCTGTAAGAGACAGTAGTTAGTGACAGATTCCTTACCTTAGAATATCCCCAGGCGTCAGGCTGGATCCGGAAAGTTTTTGCGTAGCAGTACCCTTGCGCGTCGGTAGGCAGCGTCGTGCGGCTCCGCGTCCGTCGTCGTGATCGCCGGGATGACGTCGCGGGTAGTACTTAGACGCCGCCCCTGCGCGCTGACGTCAGTTCTGTACACGACTTTCCGCGCCAGGAACGCAGAGCCATGCAAGAAGCTGACATAGGTGTCTGAAAAATACTAGGGCCCTGAAAGGGATGTCCTTAACCCTAGAAATCAGTTCGCAGAACGGGGAGGATGGGTGGGGCGGTAAGGAATCTGTCACTAACTACTGTCTCTTACAGATATATCGTTACACAAGTTAGTAACTTGTGCATCTGAAAGAGACGTTAGTGACAGATTCCTTACCTTAGAATAGATACCCCAGCAATACCAACCCCGGTGGTGGGTCTGCGAACAAAGATCAGACAAGGAAGTCCCAGAGGACAGAACGGCCAAAGAAGCCGTCCCTCCAGACCCGACTGTCCGGTAATGCCAGTAATGCTTTGTAAATGTGTGCAGCGAGGCCCACGTAGCTGCCTGACAGATATCCTGCAGCGGAACACCGCGGCCTAAAGCCGTGTTAGCAGCCGTTGCCCTGGTGGAATGGGCACGCAGCCCAACAGGAGGCTCCTTCTTAGCCAAAGAATAGCAGGCTTTGATACACAAGGTGACCCAGCGGGAGATGGTTCTCTTGTGCACCGCCCGACCTTTTTTGGCGCCCACGTAGCCAACAAAGAGCTGGTCATCCACCCGGAAGTGTTTTGTGCGGTTGATATAAAAGGCAAGCGCACGTTTTGGGTCCAGACGGTGGAGCCTCTCTTCCTCTCTGGAAGGCTGCGGAGGCGGAAAGAAGGTGGGCAAAGTGATGGTCTGCCCAATGTGGAAGGCAGTAACCACCTTTGGCAAGAAGGACGGACGCGTCCTAAGAACAACTTTGTCTGGATGGACAGACAGAAAGGGAGGTTTGCATGATAGAGCCTGGAGCTCACTCACCCGCCGAGCAGAGGTGATGGCCACCAGAAAGGCTGTCTTCAGAGTCAGAAGACGAAGAGGACAGTTATGTAGAGGCTCAAAGGGAGCGCACATGAGAAAGGTAAGAACCAAGTTCAAGTCCCACTGAGGCAAAACAAACGGAACAGGAGGGAAGAGGTGTGTAATGCCTTTTAGGAACCTGTTAACAAAAGGGGACTTGAAAAGGGAGGGCTGATCAGGAAGCCTGAGGAAGGCCGAGATGGCACAAAGATAGCCCTTGATGGTACCCAGGGCAGAACCCTGTTGGGCCAGGGAAAGAAGGAACAGAAGAACCTCAGAAAGAGGGGCAGAGAGAGGGTTCACAGCCTTTGCTGTGCACCATGCCACAAACTTGTTCCACCTGCAGGCGTATACCACCTTAGTGGAGGGACGCCTGGCTGCCAGAATCACATCAAAAACTTCGGGAGGCAAGTCGAAAGGAATCAACTGCCGCCGCTCAATCTCCACGCAAGCAGGTGGAGGCTGGACAGGTTCGGGTGGAGGACCGTCCCCTGCTGCTGCGACAGAAGATCCTCCCGAAGAGGCAGACGGATCGGGGGATCGACGCTCATACTGAGTAGCTCGGGATACCAAATTCTTCGAGCCCAGTCCGGAGCCACAAGGATGACTTGGGCCCGGTCGCGCCGAATCTTCTTCAACACTCTGGGTAGAAGTGGTATAGGCGGAAAGGCGTACAACAGACCGCAACTCCACTCGCGACGAAAAGCGTCGCCGAGCGAGTGCCGCCTTGGAAATTCCAACGCGCAGAACTGATGACATTGCGCGTTCTCTTCGGTGGCGAATAGATCTAACCAAGGCTCTCCCCACTGCAGAAAGAGACCTTGCGCCACTTCCGAGTGAAGACGCCATTCGTGATCCATCATGCACCTGCGGCTGAGTTCGTCCGCCCTGGCGTTCAGGGAACCTGCCAGGTGTTGAACCATCAGGAACATGCCCTGATGTTCCAGCCATGTCCAGAGCCGCAGAGCCTCTTGACAAGAGGGTCCACGACCCCACCCCGCCTTGTTTGTTGCAGTACCACATGGCGGTGGTGTTGTCTGAACACCTGCACTACCTTCCCTTTGACAGAGGGAAGGAATGCCTTGAGTGCAAGTCGGATCGCCCGGAGCTCCAGAAGGTTGATATGGAGCCGGGACTCCGCCGGAGACCAGAGGCCTCTGATCTCCGCCTCTCCCATGTGACCGCCCCATCCCAGAAGGGACGCGTCCGTCACAACTGTGTGCTCTGGCTGGGGAAGGGAGAGGGATCTGCCCATGACCCATTGCCGGTTCGAGAGCCACCACTGCAACTGTTTTGCAGCCCCCTCAGAGATCTGGACGTGATCGGACAGGTTGCCCTGGTGCTGCGCCCACTGGAACTTCAGGTCCCACTGCAGAGCCCGCATATGCCATCTGGCATGATCGACCAGCAGGATGCAGGAGGCCATGAGGCCCAGCAGCCTCAGGGTCATCCGTACCGAAACCCAGGATAAAGGCTGAAAGATTGGAATCATAGCCTGAATATCCCGGACTCGCCGTTGGGGAGGATAGGCCCGAAACTGCGTCGTGTCCAGAACTGCTCCGATGAAAAGGAGCTGTGGAGAAGGAATCAGATGCGACTTCGGCACATTGATGGAGAACCCCAGCGAGTGCAGGAGTTCGGCCGTACTCTGGAGGTGGGAGACGACTGCCTGGGACGAGCCCGCCTTCAGCAGCCAGTCGTCGAGGTAGGGGAAGACTGGAACCCCTGCCCGGCGCAGATGAGCTGCGACCACCGCCATCACTTTCGTGAACACCCGAGGGGCACTTTTAAGGCCAAAGGGGAGCACGGTGAACTGAAAATGCTCGAGGCCTACGGTGAAGCGCAGGTAACGCCGATGGGCCGGCAGGACGGGGATGTGGAAATAAGCGTCCTGTAAGTCCAACGCTACCAACCAGTCTCCAGGGTCGAGGGCAGTCAAGACCTGAGCTAAGGTGAGCATCTTGAACTTCTCCTTCCGGAGGAAGCGATTGACGTTCCGGAGGTCCAAGATAGGACGCATGTCCTCCTTGTCCTTTTTGGGCACCAGGAAGTAGTGGGAGTAGCAACCACGTCCTACATCTGGGGTCGGAACATGCTCAATCGCCCTCTTGGCCAAGAGGGCCCTGACTTCCTTCTGCAGAAGCACCAAGTGATCCCCTGACATGCGGTGGAATTGAGGTGGCATGGCTGGGGGGGTGGTCTCGAAGGGGAGGGAGTAGCCCCTTCGGACAATGTCCAAGACCCACCTGTCCGAGGTGATGGCACGCCAGTGGTGAAGGTGATGGCGGACCCTGCCCCCTACTGGCGTGCTGTGCACCTGAAAAGAAGGGCTAGGAGGGCTTGGAGGCCGCGGACGGGGCGGGGTTGGTGGCCTGACCCGCACGCTGGTTGCCCGATCCGCCACGGCGGAAGCCACGTCCTCGGCCACGCGAAGACGCTTGCTGCGCGGGCCGGTGGTTGGGCAGCGGACGTGACTGGGCGCCCCTTCCGTGGCCACGAAAGGGGCGAAAAGCAGAGGTTAGCGGAGGGCGCACAGCAGAAAGGCCCAGGGACTTGGCAGTAGCCAGTGAGTCCTTAAAGCGCTCCAGCGCATGGTCTGCTTTGGAACCAAAAAGACCGACTCCATCAAAGGGCATGTCCATGAGTGTATTCTGGACATCACCCGAGAAACCAGTTGTCCTCAGCCAGGCGTGGCGCCGCAGCGCCACCGTCGTTGCAAGCGATCTGCCCAGCGAGTCGGCAGTATCAAGGCCACAACGGATGGTGTACTTTGCCGCATCCCTTCCTTCCGCAATGGCACGGGAAAGCAGTGTCTGGACCTCCTCAGGACACTGGGGCAAAACGAGCACCACCGAATCCCACAGAGAGTGGGAATATCGGCCCAAAAGGCAAGCGGTGTTGACTGACCGCAAGCCAGCACTGGAGGAAGAAAAAGCCTTCTTCCCAAATTGGTCCAGGCGTTTGGATTCCCTATCCGGAGGGGCGGTAGGGAAGGCGGTTTGGGAGGCAGAGGCTTGGACAACCAAGCTCTCGGGGGTGGGATGTTGAGAGAGAAACAAGGGGTCGCCCGGAGCAGGGCGATGGCGTCGGGCCACGTTCCTATCCACAGGAGCCCCTGTGGCGGGCTTGGACCAGGTGCCCAAAAGAACGTCAGACAGTGCGTCATTGAACGGCAGCAATGGCTCCGAGGAGGTAACTGCCGGCTGAAGCACTTCCGTCAGGAGGTTAGTCCTGACAGCCACTGTAGGCAATTGGAGGTGTAAGGCTCCAGCTGCTCTACGCAACACCGTTGCGAAATTTGCTCCCTCCTCCGTAGCCACGGAAGGAGGAGACAGCATGCCAGTGTCAGGAGAAGTGTCCAGACCACTGGCATCCCCAAGTTCCTCTGCCCAGTCCTCATCATACTCACACTGCTGTGTGAGAGGGTCTTCCGACCCCTCCCAGCCCTCCTGGTCCTCCTCAGATAGAAAATAAGGAGAAGAGGGGACGTCAGGGACCCAAGGTCTCAGTGGCGCCAGGGCCGGCGTCGGTCCGATGCCGCGTCCGGATCCGGAGAGAACGGGGGAACGACGCCGCCCGGAGCCCCAGGCGGCGTCCGGAACGGCACCGGGGACATCGGCGTCGGCAGAGGCGTAGTTAGGTCAACCGGCGTCGATGGAGGTTGCGGTACCACCGGAGCCGGGTTTGAGGCCGGGGCCGAAGCCGGGAGCGAGGCTGGTGATACAGGCGGCGCCGGGACCGGAGTCGTCGGCGCCGGGGCAACCGGATCAGGGCCCGAAGGCGCACCGGAGGGGCCTTGAGGCCCGAAGAGGCTGGCCATGGCCGACAGGAATTCCTGTATCTCGGCCGGAGTCGCCCCCGAACCCGGGAAGGACGGGTAATGCGGGGGCGGCGCCACAGGCACATCCGGAGCCGCGGGGACGGTGCCGTCAGGGGCCTCAGCCGAGTCGCGAGACCGGCGAGGCGAAGTCTTAGAGCGATGGTGCTTCTTAGACTTTTTGTGCTTCGACTTACCCGAAGAGTGCAAAGACTTGGACTCCGATGACGGGCGAGGACTCCGCGACCGGCCCCTCGACCTCTCCCATGACCGGGGCTTGGTGCGGCGCGGAGCCGACTGCCGGACCTCGAGCAGCTTTCGAGACCGCTCTCGCAAAGCCTTCGGGTGTAAGGCCCGGCAGTCGGAACACGACTTCGTGTCGTGGCCGAGACAGTAGAGACACTAAATGCGGGTCTGTGATCGACATCATTCGACCACAGGCGTCGCATGGCTTGAAGCCGGGCATCCCTACCGACACCTCGGAGCCTAGATGACTCGAAGAAAAGACAGTGAAAAAATCACCCAAAAAGTAGTCAAAAAATGACTAGGGCACTGCTCTTCCCGGATCTGTGCTTACTGGCGCGGAAAAAGAAGAACTGACGTCAGCGCGCAGGGGCGGCGTCTAAGTACTGCCCGCGACGTCATCCCGGCAATCACGACGCCGACGACGGACGCGGAGCCGCACGACGCCGCCTACCGACGCGCAAGGGTACTGCTACGCAAAAACTTTCCGGATCCAGCCTGACGCCTGGGGATATTCTAAGGTAAGGAATCTGTCACTAACGTGTCTCTTTCAGATAGGTGAGACGTCTAGGGAAATCAGAGTTAGATTAAATGAACATAAGTCAGCAATTCGTACCAACAAGAAAAATGCCCCATTGGTTGAGCATTGGAAAGAGGAAAAACACAAAGTTGAAGACCTGTGGTGGTGTATTGTGGAAGTGATCCAGAATAATGCAAGAGGTGGAGATATGGACAAAAAACGTAAGAGACGAGAACAATTTTTTATGTCAAAATTTAAAACATTTAAACAAGGTCTTAACAGTAAAGAAGAATGGGAGAGAATTATTTAATATGTGGTTTCAGCTGATATCTATCTATATTATCCTTTCTAGAGCAATATAGTTAGTGGGAGTATTTAGATTAGAATACACAAGAGATTTCTAAATCATACGACCTGAACGAACCTTTTCCCCTTTTTTTCCCCATGTGTTCAGGTCGTCTACATACCACGTGACTGGAATAATAACGTGGCGTCTATTTCTCGCGTTTGGAACATGATATGTTTCAATTGCGTGTAAGGACGCGTTCTTTGTATTTCTTTCTATTTTTATTTTTTATTTTCATATAAACGTGCGTGAACATATACTATTACGGGATACAAGGACCGCGGTAAAACAGACTACATTTAGTAACGGATAGTCTGTTTTTAGTCTCCATATCATGTGACTAGAAAACACTGCATCAGTAATATCACTCAAGGTATTTAAACCGCACGGAGAGACGGGTGCTTTTGTAGATCTAACCCGGAAGTCTTGGACGTCTGTGCTGGAGCGGAATAGAGCGGTTCATAGACACGTCTTCAAGGTAAGCAGGGGGACGGAACCACTAGTAGCCTTTTTCAAATAAATTATACTAACTTTAGTCTTAGCGAGACATCATGCATTTGGGCATAAATATAGTAGTCTGTGCAAGTGAAGGATAGATTATTTTATGTTAATTTTGAGACATCAGGTAGTCTTTGGGGCAGCGGCCCATTAGGAAATATATTTCTTCTATTTAGTACGGACCGAATAAGATAAGACAGTTGCAGCTGCGGGTTTTTGTGAAGAAAATTAGACCAGTGTCTGTACTTGGAGGAGATTCTAAAGATTATTTGTTAAATGATCAGGGATTTAGCAGCATGCGCCCTTAACATAACAAGAATATTTCGGTGTTGTGAATACTAGAACATCTACGTTGGGAATATGTTTTATGGCAGAACAACAAGAATATCTCAGTGTTGTGAATATTAGAACAATCTAAAATATTTTATGGCAGGCTTGTGACAGCCTTTATGGTTAATGATACATTATGTACATTTAAACATTAAGAACATCATATTCGTAATATTTGACATTGTTTCATCTGTTTTAGTTCCATCTCAATTATTAAAAAAAGAGAGAGAGAGCACCAGAAGACCGAGAAATCACGGCATTATTTATGCGCCCGTTTTTAATATAAACTCTTTCCATGAACGTTTTTATCTGGTAAGCATGGATTTATTTCAATAATATCCCTTAAGTTATGAACATAGATTCCAAAGAGTATGGGATATGATACCTTTTTTAAATAATAGCATTTGTGTAGATCTCATAGTTGTTTTTCTCTGTGTTTGAAGGTAGAAATATACAGAGCTCTTATCCGTGGCTCCACACATCGCAGTAATGTTTGGTACAAGTATCGCATTTTAAGGTATGCTCCTAGAAAGAGTATATTAATGAAATCTAGTGTTTCGAGTAGTATTAGTCCGCTACTGATGTCATTTGTGTCTTATTTACAGGCATTTCCTTGATTTTAACCAAAATTGGATAAAACTTGTATCCCTTATTAATTATTGAAGCTCAGAGGATTACATTAATAGGTATGCAGACCCTATAAAATATGACATTCCGCTATATTAGGAAAGTCTGCATGAGTTGTTTCTTAACATGGTCCTTTTTATTCACAGTTATCTTAGTTTTAATCTTATCGAAGGTTCCAGACCTAATTATAGGTCGAGGAATCGCCATACATCACTATAGGTATGTTTAAAAGTTTTGCTTTCGGATTATGTGTTGTCTCAAAAAAAAATGTAATACAATATGTTGAGTTTTGTAAACTATGACACTGTAAGCTTAGGATTTTGTGGGCATGATTTTGTTGACATCGTTAGAAATTAATTAAAGGTGTACACACTAAATGTTTTAAGGGGGAGAAAGTGACTGTTTAATAAAAAATTTTTTTTTTAATTTTTTTAAATAAATTGTGTGATTAGGATAGTTGTATGTTATGAGGTAATACATTTTAAAAATGTATACGTTAAGATCTAATGCATGTTAATTTTTTTTTAGAAAAATCTGTCCTGAAGGTGGTTTAAGAAATTTTCACCGAAACGCCGCGTCGCCTTTTTAACTTGTAGTTTTTATTATTGTTTCTTTTTATGATGAATTTCTCTCAACATTATATGTTGTATTTGATGTACTGTACTCAAAGTGGTATTCTGCATTGATGCTCAGCTTGAGATTAGTTGAACACTTTTTAATATTTGTAATAAATTTTGTATTTTGTAATTTGATTGTTTTTATTTTTATTATGTTTTTGCTGAAATTAAGACATTAGTGTGTACATAATACATAGGACCAATAGCTTCAGTTTTTGACACAACACATGATCCGAATCTGTTTTCTAGGGACTTTTTTTGTTTCCTGTCGTTACCCTGTCCCGTATATTAGAAAGAGAGGGTCCCTGCCCCTTTTGTTCACGTCTGTGCACACCACAGCGCTGGTTTCTTATTACGGCTAATGTCCACGGCTGTGCACACTACAGCGCTGGTTTCTTATTACGGCTAATGTCCACGGCTGTGCACACTAGTGCAAGACCTCTGTACCGACCTATATACTTTGTAATGACCTGGTTAGGTTCAGACTTGCCTATATCCCAGAATAATCTCCGTAAATTAACACTGCAAAGGATTACTTTTTATTCACTATCTTTATAATTGACACACCTAGCAAATCAGTTTAAATGCATGCGTCTTGCAAATGGTGGCATTTTCTCTTTTGATTCATTTCTACCTTCTATATAGGGTATATCAGGTCTCTATCTATGGCACTAAATATATATAAAAAATTCAGAATCTGGTATCACGATGAACTTGATATTAGGATTATCTGCTCGGTCTGGTTTGAATATGGAGAAAAAATCATAAAATCATTAAGTAAATCTTGTCTTGCCGCATCCCATGCACATACAAAAGCATTTGTTTCTTTATTTCACAGACACCACCAGTCCTTCATGAGATTCGCAACACCTTGGTCCTGAGGAAGGTGGCTTGGCCACCGAAACGCGCGTAGACCAGACCTTTTACCATTACTGAGGAGCGTTTGTTTTTGAGAACTTACCTAACTCCTTTGTCTTTCTGAAATTATCACGCATGGCCCTCATAATATAGCTCAAGGGCCCTCACTGGGTCGAATTTCTGTCGGTTTTATTTTTATGTGCTAGTGTGCGTCTGTGGTGTGAATGAGATAGTATGGTTGTATAAATGAGTAGGTTGAGGCTGGTGGTTTTTGTCTAGAAATGTAATGTTATTGATTTTGATTATATCAAGAAAGCAATTGGATATGTTTAGGTTGTGTGTATAAAGTTTTATTATTGCTATGCACTTATAAATGAAAAAAGATAAAAAATGTTTTTAATGTTTAAAAAGAAAATAATTTTTGACTAATAAAAAGTAATCCTTTGCAGTGTTAATTTACGGAGAATATTCTGGGATATAGGCAAGTCTGAACCTAACCAGGTCATTACAAAGTATATAGGTCGGTACAGAGGTCTTGCACTAGGTTGTTTTCATGTTCCCCCTCCTCTCGGACCTCAAAGTACTTTAGGGGGGCCTTTTGTTAATATACATGGCTGTGCACACTACAGCGCTGGTTTCTTATTACGGCTAATGTCCACGGCTGTGCACACTACAGCGCTGGTTTCTTATTACGGCTAATTTCCAGAGCTGTGCACACCACAGCGCTGCTTTCTTACTACGCCTAATGTCCACGGCTGTGCACACCACAGGGCTGGTTTCTTATTACGGCTAATGTCCACGGCTGTGCACACCGCATCGCTGGTTTCTTATCATAGATAATGTCCACAGCTGTGCACAGCGCGCGCTAGTTTCTTATTACGGCTAATGTCCACGGCTGTGCACACTACAGCGCTGGTTTCTTATTACGGCTAATTTCCAAGGCTGTGCATACCGCAGCACTGCTTTCTTATTACGCCTAATGTCCACGGCTGTGCACACCACAGAGCTGGTTTCTTATTATGGCTAATATCCACGGCTGTGCATACCGCAGCGCTGGTTTCTTATCACGGATAATGTCCACGGCTGTGCACAGCGCTGCTTTATTATTACCGCTGATGTGCACGGCTGTGCACACCAAAACACTGGTGCATGGCAGATTGCGGAACAGAGACACCTGTGGGGAGGGGTGGAAGCTGGGACCGCCCATCCATCCCACCTCCAGGTCTCAGAGGGTTAAATCACAGCCCCCAGCCGTGTTAATAGTGAACTTGCTCTGCTCACTCCATCAGTGAGCGCCAGAGCCGGTGCAGCCACCTCTCTCCCCCTTCCTCTCAGCCCCACAGCGGTCCTGCCTCCTCACTGGCTGCAGCGTCCCCCTGCCATGGTGGTCTGCACCAGAGAGGGTCAGTCAGTGCCTCGCCTCGGCAGCGGGAGCATCCTCCGAGGGATCCAGGTTCAAGAAGCCGGGGTCCGAGCCTGGACACAGACCAGAGTGCATGCTCCAGAGCGGAAATCAGGTCTGGGGTTCAGAACACGGGTCCTAGCGCCTAGATACAGGGTGCATGCTCCAGGGCGGAGATCCGGAGTGTGGGTTACAGAGCACGGGTTCCAGCGCCTAGATTCTGGGGGAATGCTGCAGGGCAGAGACACAGATCTGATTCCAGAGCACGGGTTCCAGCGCCTGGACACAGTTGCCTACTCCAGAGCGGAAAGCCGAAGTGTGGGTTCCAGAGCACAGGTTCTAAAGCGGGGGACCTGCAGGTTCGAGGGCAGGAGACCGGCGAACCCCTCATCTTCCTCGGGTAAGACCTGCGAGGCGCTGTGCATCACATCTGTTGGGGCGTGGAGTATCGGCTCAGGTGGTCCATCCACGTGGTGAAGGTCTGTGTGCGAGAGTGGAATGCACAGCTCGTTCAGTCCCCTTTGACCCTCTGCGTGACGCTTTTTCAAATAATTTTACACAAACATGTCAGAGGACATGAGCTCAGGTACTCCAAGCACCTCGTACAGAAATCTTAATAACCTTAAGTCGCTAATCACTCTTCGAATGTCGGAGCGTGATTAGCACCGAAAGCCGCGAGGCGCTATATAAAGCAGCTCCCAGAGTGAAATACCTTTAGTGATCCACGCACCTGCTGCAGAAATCGATGTGCAACCAGTATGTCTCGAATCCAAGTCTCGGATGGGGGTTAGAAGCAGAAAGGCTATCGCCTCTAGGCACTACGCCTGCGTGGCGCTGTAACAAGAAGCGTGATCACGTAACTGGTCGTTTCTAAAGGTATAGGACTCTAGGAAATTGTAATTCAGTCTTTCAACATGTTTTTAGGATTGGTACATTATATAACATTTTTGCAGCCAGCATCTTTTAATATAACCATTTCTAAACGTAAACTTAGCTATACAGACAAGGGTCCTGATAGCGTTGCCAGACGCAAAGCAAGAGGCTTTTTTACTTGCGCATTAATAGAATTAGCGATTTACCTCTCTTGGAGACTATGCATTTTTATGGCACATGCAGAATCTTCTAAATGCTCCCAAAATTGCCTATTAAAAAATACACTGCTCGGTGAGATGAAGTGGTTGACCAGGATCACACTATTGGTTTCAATGTGCGAGCCGGGATTCGAGTCCGGGTTTCCCCAGACACGCCGCTTGCAATGCACCCGTATTTCTTCCTGTATTTTTGTTTTCCATCACAGGACTTTGGTGATTGCTTCATGGTCCTCCAGTAGACGAATTAATAAACTGTGTTTCTGGAGTGGGACACCACCGTTCGTACACGTCACTAGCGTGGTCTTGACAGAGCCAACAATCTCCACTTCCTAATCGTGGAAACTTTTCTGCATTCAGCTAGTGATGCCTTAGTTTGGGTCCTCAGACTCTTTTCTTCCGGTGCAGATGTCGTTGGGGTCATTGACCCTTCACCCAGGCGAGCAGGGTATTCATCGTCCAACCCAATCTTCACAGCAATACTTTAACCTGCCTGGGTGAATATTATCTTAAATGATGTCACTTTACCAAATAAATATGTGGGCATGTTGGAGGGGGCTTTAATGAGGGCCTATTGGGGTTACCGTATAACCGGGGCCAATGGCATGAATGAACGGTACAGGACCAAATTATGGGGCAGGGACTACATAACGTGGCAAAATAGTGCACATAATGTAGCATATTGCAGCACTTATTGCGACAGTGTTGTGTCCGTGTGTTGTCCTTTATTACACACAATAATTCTGTCCTGTCCGAGATTTACCCCTATGGTGCCAGTGTAATCCGGAGTACACAGTACAGCCATCGCCCACTGAAAGCTGTCCTGGTCGACTCTGCAGACAGTTGCCACTGCGGAGCACCACGCGTAGGGCTGTTTTTAGGTCTCGCCTAGCTTTGCAGCGCGCATGCGCTTCTCGCTCGAGACATTGTTAGAGAGGAGATTTCAGAAGGGGGCTCGAAGCCCCGCCCCTCATTTTCAATGGATGGCGTCATCGTTTATGGTAAACGGTGGCCTCCGATTGAAAATGAGGCTTCTTTGTCACTGCCCTTTCTCCTTTTGGGAATGCCCATCCGGACTGGATCGTTTGCTTCACGGCTGTCGTGAAGCAATTTCTTATCTAAAGGAGGCGTGTTATATAAACAAGCCATGAAGCAAAGGATCCTGTCCGGATGTGCCGTCCCAAAAGGAGAAAGGGCGGTAACAAAGAAGCACTGGGAGTGACCATAGGCATATCTGTTGAAGGTGAGGTTGGTCTCTTCTGATGTAATCTCTAAATAAACATTTCCAGTCTTAGGCTTTGGACACTGCAAGCCTTATCGCAATATATCGTGGCCCTGTCCCGGCGTACAGGAAGGGGTGCGAACCTCTGCTTTGTCTGCTCATTGTGCTTTGAGGTCGCGCAGCGCTTTGTGCAGCATGGGCGGTGGATACCGTGGCCTCCTCCTGGCAGCATGTAGCAGTGGATGAGGGGGCACTGACGGTCTGCTGTGTGCCACTTCGTGCATCTGTGTGAGTGTCCGTGGGCCGCTCTGCTACCAAGGAGCCCCGGCTCCTGCTATTCACATGTTTCCGCTCCCAGAAACTGAGCCAAGGCGGCCTGTGTCTGCCTCTGATATAAAAGATGGCGATGCCGCTCCTCCCCCAGCCTCTGCTGCTGGTGCCCCTTCCCCCTCTCTCATCCCCAGCCCCTCCTCGCTGCTCTCCCACTTTGATGTTCTCGCTTCCTCTAAACAATCTGCGCTTCTTTTTGGTCGCCGCCCGAGCCCGGCTCTCTCCCCCAGACGAGCACATGAGGGACCCCTTTGCCTCCCACCTGCACAGAATACCACACGCTGCCAAGTCTGGAGCCCTCGGCCCCGGGCCTCATGCCACTGCCTCGCGCCAGACTCGCCCCGCTGTGTTTACAGCCAGGCCAGACGCACAGCTCCAGCGAGGCGTCCATGGCGCTTCAGCGCACCAGGGCCGCAGCTACCAACGGTGTAGCGGGACTTGGGGTGTCAGGGCCCCACTGTGCCCCATTATGGTCATTTTGTGCTACTAAACCAGATGGTGGAGGCCCGTTTCACATGCTTACGTTGGGGCCCATGGCGCCGTCTGCACGCGTCCTCTTTGGATACGGACCGGCCCAGCGATGGCTTCTACGCATCCCGCATCCTCTAATCGCGTTGCTGGAAGGGACTACTCGGCGGGGAGGCAAAAATACAAAAGTGCACTGCAGTTACGTCATTATTTCAGCTGCCTGCAAATCCCGAGGCTTTGTGGCATTGTTTACCGTATTAAGTCCGCGATAGCGATGAGGCTGCAAAATACGGGTGCAAATTGCACACCCACTTATTTGAGTTAATGGGAGGTGCGCACACTGCGCCCCCATTCCAAATTTAGCAAGTTGGAATGGGGCATACGTGGCAACAGTGGCATTCTCCCGTTCTGATGTGATTTGCGTCCACTTTGTAATCCTGTTTTGGGTGGAATTTGGGGTGTCAAAAGTCTAAATCGGATTACAACCAGCAAGATAATATGAGCAGAATGTAAAGCCCAATCAGATTTTGTCCACACACAATGTTCAAAATTCCAATAGACAGCAAGGTCCAATGCATGTTGTCTGCCAATGGGCCTCTTCATACCTTTACGTGCAATTGTAAACGTGGCTGTTTTATTAATATGTCCTAACATTCACATTAGTAGCCTGGATGTCAATATATCCTAGTTCGTGCACGTTTCTGCCATAAGTGCCCGTTTCACGTGTGCGTTCGGGGTGAGTCTGGTTTCACAAACACACACTTCCCTTTTATCCCACAAGTGAAGGGCGGGTTATGTCCCGGCTCTTTCGGCGGCTGCCTGTGGTGTGAGGTGTCCAGTCTGGGGGCTCCCAGCGTCTCGAGAGAGGTGGAAAGTAAACCTTGCCTCTCTTCAGGGAAGGAGTGAGTGACCCTTCAGCAGAGGAGCTTTTACTGCCATTTGTTACAGTATTAGAACCCCCCCTCCCCTTTGTTTCCCTTCCACGAGTCGGCCCAGTTAATCCCTCCATAAAAGAGGCAGGCCACTATCGTACCGTTATCACCGTGTGTGTGTGTGCGCGCGAGCACTGTTTAGGGTGGGGTTGTACACTGTGTGTATTTGTGTATGTACACTGTTCATTGTGTAGGTACACAGTTGAGAGTGTGTGTGCACACCGTGTAGAGTATGTGTGTCTGGGGTTGTACACTTTTCGGGACCTCAAAATAGATAGTCTTTTTTGGTTGTCTTGAGAGCATTGCTGGGTTGCTCCTTCTTCCCCAATGCCTTTCCCTAGCCTTGACGTTAGTCCCTACTGGAGACGTTCCCCGCTCCTATCCCGGTAAGTCTTGGAGAGTAGTAAAATCTTGGCATCCGTATTGGGTAAGGTTTCCTCTATAGGTAGGACAATATCTGCAACTACGAAAAGGAACAGAAGTGGTGCTGTACTGTAAAGCTACTAGAGAAAGTGCAGCATTCTTCTCCGGTCTGATGTTTTGTAAAGTGTCATCAACATGCTTGCCAAACAACATATGGGTATTGAAGCACAAGTTACTACTTGTGTAACGATATATCTGTAAGAGACATTAGTTAGTGATAGATTCCTTACCTAATATCCCCAGGCGTCAGACTGGATCCGGAAAGTTTTTTCATCAGCAGTACCCCTGCGCGTCGGTAGGTGGCGTCGTGCGGCTCCGCGTTAGTCGCTGGCGTCGTAAGCGCCGAGATGACGTCACGGAGACTACTTAGGCGCCACCCATGCGTGCTGACGTCAGTTCTGTACACGACTTTCCGCGCCAGGAACGCAGAGCCATGCAAGAAACTGACCACTGGTGCCATGAAACTAGGGCCCTGAAAGGGATGACCTTAACCCTAGAATCAGTTCGCAGAACGGGGAGATTGGGTGGGGCGGTAAGGAATCTATCACTAACTAATGTCTCCTACAGATATATCGTTACACAAGTAGTAACTTGTGCATCTGAAAGAGATACGTTAGTGATAGATTCCATACCTTAGAATAGATACCCCAGCAATACCAACCCCGCTGGTGGGTCTGCGGATAGATTACACCAGAAAGTCACGGAGAACAGAACGGCCAAAGAAGCCGTCTCTCCGGACTGGACGGTCAAGGCAGTAATGCTTGGTAAATGTGTGCAGCGAGGCCCACGTGGCTGCCTGACAAATATCCTGCAAGGGAACGCCGCGTCCCAAGGCAGTAGTGGCTGCTGTTGCCCTGGTAGAATGGGCACGCAGTCCCACAGGAGGCTCCTTTTTAGCCAAGGAGTAACACGCTTTGATGCACAAAACAACCCACCGAGAGATGGTGCGTTTGTGCACGGCCCGACCTTTTTTGGCGCCCACGTAGCCAACAAAGAACTGGTCATCCACCCGGAACTGTTGTGTGCGCTTTAGATAGAACGAGATCGCACGTTTTGGGTCCAGACGATGGAGCCTCTCTTCCTCTTTTGAAGGATGAGGAGGCGGAAAGAAAGTGGGCAAGGTGATGGTATGCCCGATGTGGAAGGGCGTGACAACCTTTGGCAAGAAAGAAGGACGGGTCCTTAAAACCACCTTGTCCGGATGAACAGAAAGGAAAGGAGGTTTAGAAGAAAGAGCCTGGAGCTCACTCAATCTCCTGGCAGAGGTGATAGCTACCAGGAAAGCCGTCTTTAGAGTAAGAAGACGTAAAGGACAGCTATGAAGGGGCTCGAAGGGAGCGCACATCAGATAGGTCAAGACAAGATTTAAGTCCCATTGAGGCATTAGGAAAGGCACGGGAGGAAACGCACAAGTTACTAACTTGTGTAACGATATATCTGTAAGAGACAGTAGTTAGTGACAGATTCCTTACCTTAGAATATCCCCAGGCGTCAGGATAGATCCGGAAAGTTTTTGCGTAGCAGTACCCTTGCGCGTCAGTAGGCGGCGTCGTGCGGCTCTGCGTCCGTCGTCGGCGTCGTGATCGCCGGGATGACGTCGCGGGCAGTACTTAGACGCCGCCCCTGCGCGCTGACGTCAGTTCTGTACACGACTTTCCGCGCCAGGAACGCAGAGCCATGCAAGAAGCTGACATAGGTGTCTGAAAAATACTAGGGCCCTGAAAGGGATGTCCTTAACCCTAGAAATCAGTTCGCAGAACGGGGAGGATGGGTGGGGCGGTAAGGAATCTGTCACTAACTACTGTCTCTTACAGATATATCGTTACACAAGTTAGTAACTTGTGCATCTGAAAGACACGTTAGTGACAGATTCCTTACCTTAAAATAGATACCCCAGCAATACCAACCCCGGTGGTGGGTCTGCGAACAAAGATCAGACAAGGAAGTCCCGGAGGACAGAACAGCCAAAAAAGCCGTCTCTCCGGACCTGGCTGTCAAGGCAGTAATGCTTGGTAAACGTGTGCAGCGAGGCCCACGTAGCTGCCTGACATATATCCTGCAGCGGAACACCGCGGCCTAAAGCCGTGGTAGCAGCCGTTGCCCTGGTGGAATGGGCACGCAGCCCAACAGGAGGCTCCTTCTTAGCCAAAGAATAGCAGGCTTTGATACACAAGGTGACCCAGCGGGACATGGTTCTCTTGTGCACCGCCCGACCTTTTTTGGCGCCTACGTAGCCAACAAAGAGCTTGTCATCCACCCGGAAGTGTTGTGTGCGGTTGATCTAAAAGGAAAGCGCACGTTTTGGGTCCAGACGGTGGAGCCTCTCTTCCTCTCTGGAAGGATGCGGAGGCGGAAAGAAGGTGGACAAAGTGATGGTCTGCCCAATGTGTAAGGCAGTAACCACCTTTGGCAAGAAGGACGGACGCGTCCTAAGAACAACCTTGTCTGGATGGACAGACAGAAAGGGAGGTTTGCATGATAGAGCCTGGAGCTCACTCACCCGCCGAGCAGAGGTGATGGCCACCAGAAAGGCTGTCTTCAGAGTCAGAAGACGAAGAGGACAGTTATGTAGAGGCTCAAAGGGAGCGCACATTAAAAAGGTAAGAACCAAGTTCAAGTCCCACTGAGGCATGACAAACGGAACAGGAGGGAAGAGGTGTGTAATGCCTTTTAGAAACCTGTTAACAGGGGACTTAAAAAGAGAGGGCTGATCAGGGAGCCTGAGGAAGGCATAGATTGCACAAAGCTAGCCCTTGATGGGACCCAGGGCAGAACCCTGTTGGGCAAGAGAAAGAAGGAACAGAAGAACCTCAGAAAGAGGGGCAGAGAGGGGATTCACAGCCTTTGCTGTGCACCATGCCACAAACTTGTTCCACCTGCAGGCGTATACCACCTTAGTGGAGGGACGCCTGGCTGCCAGAATCACATCACAAACTTCGGGAGGCAAGTCGAAAGGAATCAACTGCCGCCGCTCAATCTCCACGCAAGCAGGTGGAGACTGGACAGGTTCGGGTGGAGGACCGTCCCCTGCTGCTGCGACAGAAAATCCTCCCGAAGAGGCAGACGGATCGGGGGATCGACGCTCATACTGAGTAGCCAAACTCTTCGAGCCCAGTCCGGAGCCACAAGGATGACTTGGGCCCGGTCGCGCCGAATCTTCTTCAACACTCTGGGTAGAAGTGGTATAGGCGGAAAAGCGTACAACAGACCGCAACTCCACTTGCGACGAAAAGCGTCGCCGAGCGAGTGCCGCCTTGGAAATTCCAACGCGCAGAACTGATGACATTGCGCGTTCTCTTCGGTGGCGAATAGATCTAACCAAGGCTCTCCCCATTGTAGAAAGAGTCCTTGCGCCACTTCCGAGTGAAGACGCCATTCGTGATCCATCATGCACCTGCGGCTGAGTTCGTCCGCCCTGGCGTTCAGGGAACCTGCCAGGTGTTGAACCATCAGGAATATGCCCTGATGTTCCAGCCATGTCCAGAGGCGCAGAGCCTCCTGACAGAGGGTCCACGACCCCACCCCGCCTTGTTTGTTGCAGTACCACATGGCGGTGGTGTTGTCTGTGAACACTTGCACTACCTTCCCTTTGACAGAGGGAAGGAATGCCTTGAGTGCAAGTCGGATCGCCCGGAGCTCCAGAAGGTTGATATGGAGCCGGGACTCCGCCGGAGACCAGAGGCCTCTGATCTCCGCCTCTCCCATGTGACCGCCCCATCCCAGAAGGGACGCGTCCGTCACGACTGTGTGCTCTGGCTGGGGAAGGGAGAGGGATCTGCCCATGACCCATTGCCGGTTCGAGAGTCACCACTGCAACTGTTTTGCAGTCCCCTCCGAGATCTGGACGTGATCGGACAGGTTGCCCTGGTGCTGCGCCCACTGGAACTTCAGGTCCCACTGCAGAGCCCGCATATGCCATCTGGCATGATCGACCAGCAGGATGCAGGAGGCCATGAGGCCCAGCAGCCTCAGGGTCATCCGTACCAAACCCAGGATAAAGGCTGAAAGACCGGAATCATAGCCTGAATATCCCGGACTCGCCATTCGGGAGGATAGGCCCGAAACTGCGTCGTGTCCAGAACTGCTCCGATGAAAAGGAGCTGTGGAGAAGGAATCAGGTGCGACTTCGGCACATTGATGGAGAACCCCAGCGAGTGCAGGAGTTCGGCCGTAGTCTGGAGGTGGGAGACGACTGCCTGGGACGAGCCCGCCTTCAGCAGCCAGTCGTCGAGGTAGGGGAAGACTGGAACCCCTGCCCGGCGCAGATGAGCTGCGACCACCGCCATCACTTTCGTGAACACCCGAGGGGCACTTTTAAGGCCAAAGGGGAGCACGGTGAATTGAAAATGCTCGAGGCCCACCATGAACCGCAGGTAACGCCGGTGGGCTGGCAGGATGGGGATGTGGAAATAAGCGTCCTGCAAGTCCAACGCTACCATTAAGTCTCCAGGGTCGAGGGCAGTCAAGACCTGAGCTAAGGTGAGCATCTTGAACTTCTCCTTCCGGAGGAAGCGATTGACGTTCCGGAGGTCCAAGATAGGACGCATGTCCACCTTGTCCTTTTTGGGCACCAGAAAGTAGTGGGAGTAGCAACCACGTCCTACTTCTGGGGTCGGAACGCGCTCGATGGCCCTCTTGGCCAAGAGGGCCGCAACTTCCTTCTGAAGAAGCACCAAGTGATCCCCTGACATGCGGTGGAATTGAGGTGGCATGGCTGGGGGGGTGGTCTCGAAGGGGAGGGAGTAGCCCCTTCGGACAATGTCCAAGACCCACCTGTCCGAGGTGATGGCACGCCAGTGGTGAAGGTGATGGCGGACCCTGCCCCCTACTGGGGTGCTGTGCACCTGAAAAGAAGGACTAGGAGGGCTTGGAGGCCGCGGACGGGGCGGGGTTGGTGGCCTGACCCGCACGCTGGTTGCCCGATCCGCCACGGCGGAAGCCACGTCCTCGGCCGCATCTCTTCCTTCCGCAATGGCGCGGGAAAGCAGTGTCTGGACCTCCTCAGGACACTGGGGCAAAGCTTGCGCCACAGAGTCCCACAAAGAGTGGGAATATCGGCCCAAAAGGCAAGCGGTGTTGACAGACCGCAAGCCAGCACTGGAGGAAGAAAAGACCTTCCCAAATTGATCCAGGCGTCCGGAGTCCTATCCGGAGGAGCGGTAGGGAAGTCGGTTTGGGAAGCAGAGGCTTGGACAACCAAGCTCTCAGGAGTGGGGTGTTGGGAGAGGAACAGGGGGTCGCCCGGAGCGGGGCGATGGCGTCGGGCCACGTTCCTATCCACAGGAGCCCCTGTGGCGGGCTTGGACCAGGTGCCCAAAAGAACGTCAGAAAGTGCGTCGTTAAACGGCAGCATTGGCTCCGAGGAGGTAGCCGCCGGCTGAAGCACTTCCGTCAGGAGGTTAGTCCTGACGGCCACTGTAGGCAATTGGAGGTGTAAGGCCCCAGCTGCTCTACGCAACACCGTTGCAAAATTTGCTCCCTCCTCCTTTGCCACGGAAGGAGGAGACAGCATGCCAGGGTCAGGGGAGGTGTCCAGCCCACTGGCATCCCCAAGTTCCTCAGCCCAGTCCTGTTCATACTCACACTGCTGTGTGAGAGGGTCCTCCGACCCCCCCCAGTCCTCTTCGTCCTCCTCAGGTTCAAAATAAGGAGAAGGAGGGACACGCGGGACCCAAGGTCTCAACGGCGTCGGAGCCGGCGTCGAGCGACGCTGGTCCGGCGCCGTGTCCGGATCCGGAGAGAAACGGGGAACGACACCGCCCGGAGCCCCGGGCGGCATCGGAAAAGGCACCAGAGACATCGGCGCCGGCGGAGGTGTAGTTAGGTCAACCGGCGTCGATGGGGGTTGCAGCAGCACCGGAGCCGGGATCGAGGCCGGGGCCGAGGCTGGTGTGACAGGCGGCGCCGGGACCGGAGAGTCGGCGGCGCCGCCGGGGAAACCCCATCAGGGCCCGAAGGCGCACCAGGGGGACCTTGAGGCCCGAAGAGGCGGGCCATGGCCGACAGGAATTCCTGTATCTCGGCCGGAGTCGCCCCTGAACCCGGGAAGGACGGGTAATGCGGGGACGGCTCCACAGGCACTCCCGGAGGGGCGGGGACGGTGCCGACAGGAGCCTTAGCCGAGTCGCGAGACCGGCGAGGCGAAGTCGTGGAGCGATTATGCTTGTTAGACTTTTTATGCTTCGACTTACCGGAGGAGTGCGAAGACTTGGACCCCGACGACCGATGAGGACTCCACGACCGGCCCCTCGACCGCTCACGTGACCGGGGCTTGGTGTGGCGCGGAGCCGACTGCCGGACCTCGAGGAGCTTTCGAGACCGCTCCCGCAAAGCCTTCGGGTGCAAGGCCCGGCAGTCGGGGCACGACTTTGTGTCGTTGTCGCGGCCGAGACAGTAGAGACACTCTAAATGCGGGTCTGTGATCGACATCATACGACCACAGACGTCGCAGGGCTTGAAGCCGGGCATCCCTACCGACACCTTCGGAGTCGAGAGACTCTTGGAGAAAAACAGTGAAAAATCACCAAAAAGATAGTCAAAAAATGACTAGGGCACTGCTCTTCCCGGATCTGCACTTACTGGCGCGGAAAAAGAAGAACTGACGTCAGCGCGCAGGGGCGGCGTCTAAGTACTGCCCGCGACGTCATCCCGGCGACCCAGACGACGGACACGGAGCCGCACGACGCCGCCTACCGACGCGCAAGGGTACTGCTACGCAAAAACTTTCCGGATCCAGCCTGACGCCTGGGGATATTCTAAGGTAAGGAATCTGTCACTAACGTGTCTCTTTCAGATCCATCAAGCACCGGCGGATGAGTTCGTCCGCCCTGGCGTTCAGAGAACCTACCAGGTGTTGAACCACCAAGGTAATGCCTTGATGTTCCAGCCATGTCCAGAGGCGCAGAGCCTCCTGACATAGGGTCCACTACCCCACCCCGCCCTGTTTGTTGCAATACCACATGGCGGTGGTGTTGTCCATGAACACCTGCACTACACTTCCCCGGACCGAGGGCAGGAAAGCCTTCAGTGCAAGTCGGATCGCCCGAAGCTCCAAAAGATTGATATGGAGCCGGGACTCCGCCGGAGACCAGAGGCCTCTGATCTCCGCCTCTCCCAAATGGCCGCCCCATCCCAGGCGGGACGCATCCGTCACCAATGTGTGCTCCGGTTGGGGAAGGTAGAGGGATCTGCCAATGACCCAATCGCGATTCGTGAGCCACCACTGCAATTGTCGTGCAGTGCCCTCAGAGATCTGGACAAGATCGGACAGGTTGCCCTGATGCTGTGCCCACTGGAACTTCAGGTCCCACTGCAGAGCCTGCATATGTTGCACTAGCAGAATGCAGGAGGCCATCAGGCCCAGGAGCCGGAGGGTCATCCTGACTGAAACCCGGGATAGAGGCTGAAAGATGGGAATCATAGCCTGAATATCCCAGACTCGCTGCTCGGGAGGATAAACCCGAAACTGCGTCGAATCCAGAACCGCTCCGATGAAGTGGAGCTTCTGAGAAGGACTCAGGTGCGACTTCGGCACGTTGATGGAGAACCCCAGCAACTGCAGGAGGTCGGCCTTAGTCTGAAGGTGGGTGACTACTGCCTGGGGCGAGCCTGCCTTCAACAACCAGTCGTCGAGGTAGAGGAAGACTGACACCCCTGACCTGCGCAGATGAGCTGCGACCACCGCCATCACTTTTGTGAACACCCGAGGGGCACTGGTAAGGCCGAAGGGGAGCACCGCAAACTGAAAATGCTCCTGGCCTACCGTGAACCGCAGGTAACGCCGGTGGGCCGGCAGGGCAGGGATGTGAAAATATGCGTCCTGCAAGTCCAGCGCTACCATACAGTCTCCTGGGTTGAGGGCAGCCAAGACCTGAGCCAGAGTCAACATCTTGAACTTCTCCTTCCGGAGGAAGCGATTGACGTTCCGGAGGTCCAAGATGGGGCGCAAGCCCCCCTTGTCCTTCTTGGGGACCATAAAGTAGTGGGAATAACAACCACTCCCTACTTCTGGCCCAGGAACACACTCAATGGCCCCCTTGGCCAAGAGGGCCGTGACTTCCTGCTGGAGAAGCGCCAAGTGGTCCCCCGACATGCGGTGGTACCGAGGTGGCATGGCTGGAGGGGTAGACAAAGGAAGGGAGTAACCCTTGCGGATGATCTGCAACACCCACTCGTCCGATGTGATAGCGTGCCAGTGGGGGAGATGATGGCGGACCCTGCCACCCACTGGCGTGGGGTGCCCCACAAAGCTCGGATTAGGAAGGTTTGGAGGTGGAAGCAGCGGGGGCGGAGGTGGACTGACCCCCCACGCTGATTCCCAGACCCGCCCCTGCGGAAACCGCGTCCGCGCTGAGGCTGGTTCTGCACAGGCTTGCTGAAGGAACGTGCCTGAGCGCCCCTTCCGTGGCCACGAAAGGAACGAAAACCAGGAGTGGTTGGGCTTTTCGTGGAAAGACCCAAGGACTTTGCCGTGGCCCCGCGAGTCCTTAAATCGCTCCAGCGCACTGTCGGCTTTATCGCCAAACAGGCGAGTGCCATCAAAGGGCATGTCCATGAGTGAGCTCTGGACATCTGGCGAGAACCCGGTAGATCTCAACCAGGCGTGGCGACAAAGCGCCACAGTCGTAGAAATTGCTCTACCTAGTGAGTCCGCGGTGTCCAAACCACACCGAATGGCGAACTTAGCCGCATCTTTACCCTCGGCAACAGCTTGGGACAGCACAGCTTGGGTCTCCTCAGGACACTGAGGCAACACCTGTGCAACTGTATCCCACACCGCGTGGGAATAGCGGGCCAATAGGCATGCAGTGTTCACCGACCGCAGCCCCAAGCTGGCCGAAGAGAACAACCGCTTGCCGAACTGCTCCAGCTTCTTAGAGTCCTTCTCCGGCAGAGCCCTGGGAAAGGCACTCTGGGACGTCGAAGCTTGGATGACCAGGCTCTCGGGCGTAGGATGAGTGGTCAGAAAGGCAGGGTCACCCGGCGCCGGGCGATGACGCCTGGCGACGTTCTTATCCACAGGGGCCCCTGTGGCTGGCCGCGACCAAGTGCCCAGTAAGACGTCAGTGAGGGCGTCATTAAATGGCAGCAGGAGCACCTCAGTGAGGAGATTAGTCTTCAGGGCCACCGTAGGGAGATCAAGGTTCAGGACCTCAGCAGCCCGACGGAGAACCATCGTGTAAGAAGTGCACTCCTCCATGGTAGGTGGAGGAGAGGCAAACCCCGGGTCAGAGGAGACATCAAGGCCGCCAGCCTCCTCTAACTCGTCCGCCCAGTCGTGCTCGGAGTCACACTGACGAGCAAGAGGGTCCTCGGACCCCTCCCAGTCGTCCTCCACCTCCGCCGCATGCGGAACAGACTGCGGCGGCAGGGCAGGGACCGGTGAAGGAACAAACAGCGCCGGGAACGGTGCCGGACAGGGCCGTGTCCCAGGTAGGGACAAAATTGTCCTGGAACCTGGGCAGTGGCGGGACAAATGGCATCCACAGCGGCGCCGGAGCCGAGGGTGTCGCTGGGGCCGGAGCCGGCAGCGTGGGACCTTTAGGCGCCGTGGCCGGAGCCAGCGGCACAGGATCCTGCGGCGCCGGGGCCAGAGCCGCCGGCAGCGCCGGGGACGCAGCCGCCAGCAGCCCGAAAGGATCCAGACACGGGACCGCGGGGCCCAAGGGCGCGGGAGCCCGAGGCCTAAACAGGCAGTCCATGGTAGCAAGAAATTCTTGCACCTGTGCAGGAGTCGCCGACGGACCCGGGTAAGGTGGGTAGGCCGCGGGACTCCCGGGCTCCGAAGGAGCCTCAGGGGCAGAACCCCTGTCCCCCTCGTCCGCATCCGGGGACCGACCACGCTTCTTCGACTTCTTTTTGTGTCGTCTCTTACCCGAATCTGAGGGTGAAGACTTGGGGCCCGAGGATTGATGATGGTGGCCCCGCAAGCGTTCTCTGGAGCGGCCCCTAGCCCGAGAACGGCACTGGGACGAGTGCCGGACCTGAAGCAGCTTCCGGCTAGGCTCCCTCAAGGCCTTCGGGGCCATGGACAGACAGTCCCTGCAGGACCGGGAGTCGTGGTTGCTCTCCAGGCAGTAGAGACAGACGCCGTGGGGGTCCGCCACCGACATATTGCGACGGCAGGCCCCACAAGACTTAAAACCAGGCATCCCTACGTGCACCGGAGGAACCACAGGAGACAAAAAGTCTCAAAAAGAGAGTCAAAAAGTGACTAAGGTACGTGCTCTAACCGGATCTGCGCTTACTGGCGCGGAAAAAGAAAGAACAGAACTGACGTCAGCGCGCATGGGTGGTGCCTAAGTAGTCTCCGTGACGTCATCTCGGCGCTTACGTCAGCGAAGAACGCGGAGCCGCACGACGCCACCTAATTGACGCGCAGGGGTACTGCTGACGAAAAAACTTTCCGGATCCAGTCTGACACCTGGGGATATTCTAAGGTAAGGAATCTATCACTAACGTGTCTCTTTCAGAGGGGCATGTCCAGGATTTTTGCCTGTACCTCCAGAAGGTGGAAAGCTGTAGATAATACAGGACTATTGCTCCTGCCAGCGGACGGAAAACCACGTTAGACACATTCTATTCTGCGTCAATGACGGCAGCTGATGCCTTAACTCTCTCCTTAAAAATGGCCTTAGCCTGTTTTAGTCAGTCTTCAGAGAGGGGGTTGGTGAGAGGTAAAATGTCATGCGATATCTACAGATAACCAACGATGCCAAAGCATTTGCAGCTATAATTGACATTGCAGCTATACATCTGTCATCCTCCCTAGATGAATTAGGAGTGATAGGGGTTTGTGATCTCCTTTGAGTTGCTGACAACACAGGAGAATCACTTCTGCTACTCAGATGACATGGGAAGCTTGAATTTTTAACTAACATTTCTAAAAAGGCATGGAAATGGGCAAAGTCGTTTGTGGGCGAGCCAGACTGTGTAGGAGTCATGCCACCTTCTTTAACTAACATGCAGCATTCCCGTTCCTTTTTCTACTGATTATCCTTGTCCTTCATCTAAATGCTCACCTCCTTCCTCCAAGTCCAACATCCGATCTGAAAATTATGCACCCAGTTACCCCATGTCCTTGGGTGTTGGTGGGTCAGGGCTTAGAAATGGAGTTGGAGAGCATGGAAGCAGAGGAAGAGGCAATTCCAACTATGGCTGCCGTAGAAGAGGTAACTGCACATGATGGAGGTGGTGGCATGGGCAGCTCAGGTAGCGGACCCATAGGAAGGTGATGTGGTTGCTGAAGGAGCCATTTCTGGAGGGTGTCCATCAGTAGTTGAAGAGTGGACATAAATGCCACCTGCACTTGCATAATTTGTGGCTCTTTGTGGTCACATGGACTGAAAGGTCGATCAGAACGGTTTTAATTATTGTATATATTTCCTCTTTTTTTCTTAAATTATATATGTTGGCCATTTAGATACAAGTGCCAAACATAAAATGCAGATTCATTAATGTCATTATTCATTGCAACATGATAATCAAGTCTGCTTAAATATATCATTTTGTATTAACTGAATTCTCTGATCCAGTTGGTGTTTTAAATAATGAACAAGGTTTCATAGAAACTTGTAACTCTAACTTATTTATTGTTTTTAAACAATAAGCACCGTTTCACAGAATGTAAGTAAGTGAAAGAGCACCAAGGCCTTTCTGCCAATTATTTATTTTGAAACCTAAAACAATGAAAACATACATTATAAAAACTAAGAACAAAGTGCAATGAGACAGAGAGGAACTTCATAACAGAGATTTGAGACAGAAGCCATACAGAATTGTTTCACCTTAGTTTGCTGTGGGGCTACAGGGAGGCACATTTAGCCTTCGTTCGAAGGGTTTATCGGCCAGCTTGCCAACGCAGAAAAGAATAGCAGGCATGTCTATTGTGCTGAACATTGGTTCTATTTTTCCAAAAAGGTATGCAGGTGGTAACCATCTTTGAAACTCGAATTTGGCCACTTCTCCATGGTGCTAAGTTTAATTTAGTTAGGCAAAGAGATGAGCGTGGGATTGGAGGAATACAGAGAAAGTGTTATGATATTACCAAATATGGTATTGCTATTTCCTCTCTTGGTAAACATTGTTGCCACTATTTTGTGGGTTTTTATAATGGTAACTATTAGTTTTGTATGTAGGATTTTGAAATAAATCTTTAAAATATACCCTCTTTTCCTAGTGTTCTTTGAGTGTGCCTTTTCATAACCAAAGAGGGTTTGGGCTACATTAATCATCCCTGTTGTCTTATATGATTCATCATTACCTAGTACACACCTCACTCAACCAGTGCTCAGTGAGGTAAAGGTAAGGTAAATAATTTATTTGTACATGGTTGATTAAAACCTTTACAAAACAATTAAAACATTGCAAAAAATTAACTTTATACGACTTTCTAAAATTTAAAAATTTACTTAATATCGATTTATGGCCATCATTGTAATTAAAAGTTCGTGACTTCAGGACACCGTCTCGGAAGTATTCGGTCTGGCTTTTATTAATCCGCAGTCAACATGTTCTTCTGTCTTTTTGCTACTAGTTCAAAAAACTTTGTGACCCGACAGTTTAATTTTGTTTTGGTAGGGTTAAAGCACAGTTTGACCGCCTGCCTGCATGTGCGAACACCATATAGTTTAAACGATGGACGTAATAAATTGTACCTCAGGTCCTTTAATTTGGGGCAAATACAGATTACATGAATGATATCTTCTTTGCCAGATTTGCACAAGCGACAATGTTGCGGGGAGTTTTTCTTACCCAAGGCGGCAGATGAGGGGCAGCTGGAATTACACCAAGGCGTAATTTTAAAAACTTTTCTTTTGTCTTTAGATTCATTCCAATGTTAAGATACACTTGAGGTTGCAGTGTTACATAGTCGCTGAGTGTAATCCAGCCGTGCGCTCTTTTGGATAATGTCACCTTATCCTCAATAGAGGAAATAATACGTGCTGATTTTTTCGCAACTTTTTTTAAAAGACAAGAGATCAGTAAGGGTGCCCCAGAGGTCTAACAGTCCCAAGGTTTGGAGTGAGTCAAATAAGTAATCTCTTGCAGAGGATGTTCGATGGCGGAGCAGCTCTTCCCATAAATTTGAATTTAAAGAACCAACCTCAGCGCTGCGAATCTTGTGCCAAGTAGTGACATACATGCTCCGTCTGTCCAGTGTTTGTTTTAACAGACCAAATTCAAGCCGAATTTGCGCTGGAGAAACGTATCTTGGCAGGTTGAAGATTGCCCTGTATGAGTTTGCTATCACTATATCCAATAGCGCAGCATCCTTTCCTTGAAGGGGTTCACTCCCATATGTAAGGGTCGGCTGTAGCTTTGCTCGCAGGACCTGGAGCAAGGGGTTAAGCGTTAGTCAGGAAGCTTGACCTTTAAAGATTTTATCGCCAAACAAGTCACAGTTCCCTTCCCTCGCAAGGACTCTAGTTGTTGTTTGAACGAGTTCTTATGGTCCAAGATTACTCCCAGGTATTTATAGGTAGTTACGAGATCCAGCCCTTGTCCATTTAGATGCCAATTGTTTTTCCTTTTTTCCGATAATTCACTGTCATGACTTTAGATTTGGCAAAATTTATTTGCAAGCAGTTCCTTTCCGAAAAGGTGTGGGTTACATTCAAAAGATGTTGGAGGCCAATCGGAGTCCGACTGATTAAGACCAGATCGTCTGCGTACAACAGATTGGACAACTGAGTTTTCCCTAGTTTTGGTGCATGGCAGGGGCACTTATGAGTTCTCCTGACAGGTCTGCAAGAAAAAGGTTAAATAAAAATGGAGCTAGAACACAGCCCTGTTTTAACCCTTTTGTTGTTGGAATCGATTTAGAGAGATGTGTTCCTGCTCCTAATTTAACCTTGATCCAGGTGTTTGTGTGCAGTAATATCAGTTGGTCCAAGAGTCGTTTCGGTATACCCCAGTTTTCCAGTTTCCTCCAGAGTTTATTTCGATCGACGTGATCAAAAGCGGCAGTATAATCAATGAAACACAGGAAAAGGGGAGTTTTGGTCTCTTTTGCTGCATCCATCAGCATGGTCAATGCCATGATGTTTGTAACGGTCCCTTGACCCTGGCAGAAGCCTGTTTGATTAATAGGGAGGATGGAATTTTCGGACGCCCATGTTGTTAACTCCTTCAATATGGTTCCTGCATAATACTTGGCCTCCACGTCTATAAGAGCGATAAGCCGGGAATTATTTGGAAGTTTCCTGCTGCCCTGTTTAAAAATTGGGCTTAATACTGATCCAAACCAGGACTCCGGTAGTGTCAATGTGTCCTTTATGTTTTTAAAAACCGGTGTTAGTGCTACACTCCAAAATTCAGCATCTGATTTATATAACATTGGTGGGATGCCGTTTGGACCAGGGGCACCTGTTGGTCTGCCCCTAGCTATTTGCCTCTTGATTTCCGCTGATGTGTAAGTAGAGTGTTCAATCTCAACAGAGGCAGTAGAACTTAAATCTAACTTTAATTTACCTACACAAGGAGATGACGTAGTTCCTCTTGGGTCTGAGTCTTGAAAAGTTACCATTGTACCGCAGTTGCTTGTTTTTACTCTACAAACTACTTTACTGGGCCCTTTTGTCCCTACTTCATCAAGACGTTCCCCGTTGTCAGCGAATGTGTTGTTAAAATGCTTGAAGAGGTAATTTGTCCATGCTTCCTCCGTTATATTAGAATTTAGGCCAAGATGGTCTGGATTCTTTAATCTTTTGATCATATGCCAAAACCTTGAACTGTTTTTCCGTTTAACTTCATAAAGGAGCTTGGCCCATAAATCTTCATTTTTTCGCATCTTTTTTTCCCATTTCTTCCTTTTTAGCAGTTGTTTTGCTTCCCGTAAAACTTTTTGTAAGTCTTGATTTAATGGATCTTTCCTCATCTGTCTCAATGTTCGGTTTATAATCTGCTTTTGGATTTTCATTTCTGGAGTGGCTTGCGTTTTGGTCGATGCTCCCGTTTGATGTATTAATCTATTTGATAATCCTTTCAGTAATTTCTCATCGACTGCTAGGATGAAGTTTTGCCATGCTTCTACCGGTTTTGTCGTGAGATTTTCCGCTTGAATGTAAAGAGTTTTTGCCTTAAGGCATATAGTGCTGATATTACTGGGATTGCATCGAAGCCGCTTTAGATTTGCGGCTACTTTGATATTAATACCTATAAATGGTTCGATCTTAAGAAGTGAGTTGACTTTTATTGTTACTTCTTGAGGCAAGTGGTCGTTATTTTCGCTGGTCCCAATCTTAAACGCCATTACGGTACCAAGCATATTTAGGGATGTAAATGTATAATCCAAATGAGAAGATTGCTGTTTTGAATGAAACGTTGCGATTGGTGGGTCATCCTCCGGGAAACGCCCGTTTAAGGCTCTTAAGTTAAGATGTTCTAACTGCCGTAATAGGTGATTTGAGCAATTTGTGGATTTCTTAATGTTTGGGAAGCCCTGGCTTGGCACTTCCCATGCAACATTAAGTTCTTGGTCAAGGGCATCACCTTCCCCAGAGCTAAAGAGATACATGTTAAAATCGCCTGCTAGAATAATATAGTCAGAATCCTCTTCATCCATTATCTTTTTTGTGGCTTCAGTCAGTTCTTTGGCAGCTTTCCGTTTCCATTTGGGATGGATGTAAGCGTTAATTACTATAACTTCTTGACACTGGCTGTTTAGCCAGAGTACGATCTTTACCGCCTGCATAACGCTTGGGGGTGTTATTTGAGATGCTATTGCTGAGATCTCTCCTATAGTTACTATGGAGGCCATAATCATTAAGCCCCCTGATCGGCGACCAAAATCGGAACACTTTTTTGCCGGAATGCAACAAGATGTATATCCTTGGAGTTCAAAGGCCTTTTCCTCCCAGGTCTCTTGCAGCAGTAACAAATCAAATGAATTTAAATATTGTAAGAACTCCGGATCCTCACTTTTACTAGCTAGACCGTTTATGTTCCAAATGCATATCTTAATTTGTCTGGAGTTGTCCAAGGCATGATTGAGGTTGCTCTCCCTTTGTCAATTTGTATGGTCTGCTATGTTAATGGTGTGCTGAATTTGCCTCCAGTTTTGTGAGGCAGTTGGCCAAATGTGACGTCGATCCCTAGAGTCTTGTGCTGGTAAAAAGATCTTTGTATCTTGGGTGTATGCTCTTGGCGAGGTACTCCTTGCTCCCTTTAATACTGAATTGATGTTTTTCCGTATGGGTGTCCCAGTAGGGGGTAAAAAGGTGTCGGATAGGGAGGTAACTTTTCCTTTTCAAGTTTTATCCCCCATTGCTTAAACATAATCACTTCTTTCATGATTTTTTTGGCTGTCTCTGCGGAGTTCCAGGTTGCTTTGGTTATTTCCGAACATTGCGAGTTGTTGTTTAGCTGGAACTCTATTCGGAGAAGATCAGAGGAGCCAATATTTTCTAGGTTTGTAATCGAATGTAAAAGCCGCAGTATATTTCCTCTGTTCAATATGTCATCACTGCCACGAGATGTATATTCTGGAATGAAGAGAATAGTGGCCATGCTATCCCCGTGTTGTACTGCAGCTTGCTTTGCTCGAGATCCCTCGTTTCCGGTATGACCGGGCTGTGGAGAGCGACTTAAACTGCCGCTTGTGGGGGAAGTTTGTTGTGTTCTGTGCTGCCCTTCTCTCCGTAAGTCCTTTGTAATGTTTATTGTTCCCCCTGTTTGCTTCTGTGATAACTCTGCGTTGCTGGTCTGAGTATTGTCGCTGATTTCTATGGTTTGAGTTTGTTCAGTTTTAATGGTCCTTATTAAGTCAAAATTATATACAGTTTGAGTTGTTTTTGTTTGAGGAAGTCCCCGCTTACTTCCAAAAAGTGGAGATTTATGAGATTTATCTCTAGATGGTGTGCTCAAAGCCACTGGCGCTTGGCAATAAATGTCAGGGGTGGATTCTCCAAGTCTTCAGGCAAAAGCGAGAGCGTAAGTTGATTTACGTGTTCGACTTTTGGACTGTGAACGATTGCTGTTGGGGACAAATATAATGGTAGTTCCTTACGAGATCTTCCGCTGGTTGGAAGCCTGTTTCTTCCCTTCCTTTTTTTCTTCCTCCGAGTTTTACAAAAGCTCTGGGCGTTGGTTGGTACACAGTCAGCTGTAGTTGTACAAGCTGCTGATAAATGAGCCGTGAGTTCAGCTTCCCTATTCTCTGATGTTAGTAATAGGCCGTCCCTACCTATCATATTCAAATTGCTGTTTACTGTCCGTGCTACTTTTAATTGGTCCGTAGGGCTTTTTGGTGGTCTGGAGAGTTCAGTGTTCTTTGCAGAAGACTGTAAAATGGTTGTTTTTAGGTCTACTATTAGATCCCCTATCATGGATGGTAGGGTTAGTAACTTGTCTACGATCGGTTCACAGGAGCATGATGATGGTATTGCTTGGACCACATAAGCTGATTCCTGTCCTCTCTTTATGAGGCCATTAAGTTCTAATATTTTCGAGTCTATTCCTGAGATGGAATCAGCCATTGTCTGTAAGACGGTAAGTTGCAGATCCATTTTGTGAGATTGAAATTGTAATGCTGCAGCTGAATCTTGCAGGGTGTTTAGGATTGTTACCCATAATGATTCCGGGATTGGGCTTCCAATGTTGTTACTTTTCTCCAGTCTTGGAGAGTTATTTGCTTCTATTGGTGAGTTTGAATGAACTGGTTTCAGGTTGTAAGAGGCTACTAGTTCTTCCCATTCCTGGGTAGCTATAAAAGTCATATCGTTATTTGTTGAGTGGGAGTCGCTGAAAGGTAACAGAGTGCGACGCTCAAAGGGCATATGTGCTGTTGGACTATTATGTATTAATGATTGCTCCCAGGTATCTACTTGAGTTGTTTCGAGTGGTTTTGTTTGAATTGGAGAACTATTTTTTAATTGTGGGAATAAATCTTGTTGTTTTCCGTCCTTGAGGTCCTGTGCGTTAACTGCAGCTGATCGGTCTACTTGGGTTGTTTGAGTTGCCTTCTTTCGGATGGGAAAGCTGTTATTTAATTGAGAAGATAGATCTTGTACTTTTCCGTCACGGTTATCTTGAACCTTAATTTTGACTGGTGAATCTGAGCTCTCTGTGTATAAGGTGCTGATTTGACTTAAATTTGTCTCAACTCCACTGGCTGAGTGGGAATAAGGATGGGAGTGTTTCACCAACTCTGAGAATTTATCCATCTTCGGCGAGCTCAACAAGCTATTTTTTTTTACGGTGATTTTTCCAGAACAGGGCGAACCCGGAGCAACCCTGCTTTGACTATTTGCTCCTTTAGCTGCTAAATTGATACAATCACCCACTCCCTGGTTCCGGTTGATGTTGTTGTTGTCACTTCGGTTGTTTCCCCAGGGAGGGGTTGACAATTCGTCCCTATAGACTGTGGGGTCACAACTGGATTAATATAGAGAGGACTGCAGTCAGTTTTACTTAATAGGAGCGGTGTTTGCAGCCCTTTTATATTCCCAGTCTTGGAGTAAATTGCCGTCCCTGGGTCCTTCAGAAAAGAGAATTTTGTGTATATCTTTGGCTGGTAGGTACATATTTTTTTCCTCACAGACATTCCTTTAATGGTTATAAGATCATTTGAGACCTTTAACGTTGTATGAGACAATGGCCGCTGTGGCGATAACTGCAGTGTCTGTGGTGCCATTGGCAGCTGGGGGGCAGCTGAAAGGGCAGTAACTGCATGCCGTCGCCGAGGCCAACTGCAACCGGAATGTCAGTAGTCACCAACCCACAAATATTACCACAAATAATACGCTCCTCAGATGGATTTAAGAGAGTGCTCCACCTCTGTCCAGGTGGTGTAAGAACTTTTGCCATTGTTTTTATAGTTATAATTTCGCTTGTGGTTACAATTGGAGTTGCAATTGAACTTATGGTGGCCTTGTTAGATTCTTCCTTGTAGGCGTTATAGGTTTTGTCTCGAGATTTAGTTGGTTGTGGTTGTGGTGTCGTTGCAGGTTCCAAGTCAAGTTTCCTTTTTTTTGACTTTGACTTGTTTTTTGGTTCAAGCAAAAGGTGTCTGACTTTGCCAGATCTCATTCCTCCTTTCTTAGTAGATGCTTTTATTTGAATTTTATTTATATTTCATCTATGACCGTCTGTGCCCTGGGCCCTGTGTTATGTCCGGCCAGGTACTGCGTAGAAAACACAGAAGCACAAGGTGCACAAGAGAGGAGTAGGAATAAAATAATGAGGCAAGTTCAACAGCAATACAATACGATGATGCGCGGTGATGCACGGTGTTGCAGCACCGAAACGGGACGGGGAGAGCAGGGCACTCTAGGTGCTACAGGCTACGGGCTGCTCCCAACATAGCTGGGCCGCCTCCGCAGCGCACCTGGGTACAACACTTCAGGCTGTCTCTAACGTCAACCTTGCTCTCCCGCTTTTACCGCTTATTACCTCTGCTTTCAATATCTTTCAGTATCACGTTCAACGGGCTCCCGGACTCCCAGGCTCCAGACCGCTCAACTCCTTGGAACCTCGGCTCACCGCTGAAGGCTTGTAGCTCCCGGAGACGGCTCCTCACCTCCACCTCCACCGTCCGCCCTCCGCCCAGCACAAAACACAGAACTCCGCCTCCGACAAGCGTTAGGTGAAGGAAATGAAGGATTGACGGAGCTGAGTGCCCTCCAGCAGCAGCCTGTGGCTCTCGCGGCTCTCAGGGGGGCTCCCGCGACTTTCCTACCGCTCCCGCGGCTCTCCTACCGCTCCCGCGGCTCTCGTGACTCTCCTACCGCTCCCGCGGCTCTCGTGACTCTCAGGGGGCTCCCGCGACTCTCCTACCGCTCCGTGGCTCTCGCGGCTCTCACGGAGCTCCCGCGACTCTCCTATCGCTCCTGGGGCTCCCGCGGCTCAACTCAGCCGCCAAGCCTCTCTCTGCAGCACTCTCTCAGCTGCGCTGCCTCTCACTCTCCCGACCCGGAACAGGAACAGCAAGTTTGATGATAGCTTCACAGGACTTCCAAGGCACATGTGCAATCCATCATGAATTAGTATCCCCACAGGGAAATGTTCCAGTGAACTAATGTATGTTCAATCTCGGCAAACTTGTTTACCGCATCTCCCGACCAGTGCTCAGTGGGTCGTGGTGTGGCTGCAGTCCAATCGACTATCTGGGGTTAGCACTTTGACAAAGTCCTTGTTGCCAGGGAGTCCAGAAAGCCTAGTACCGGGCAGCTTATCAACTCCTTTGACAACCTTTTGCTGCAAAATTCTGGAGTTCACGCTCATATTACTGCTGATATTCTTCTTCATCATAGGCCTTCTCTTCATATTCTGGATCTCAGCAAATATGCAGTTGCACAGGACCAGATTAAATACCTGCTCCTGATCTAGGACATCAGACTCAAACTCAGCCAAGAATATGCACAGGAATAGGCATGGAAACCTTCAATAGTGAATGTGAACAGATTAATGCTGGAAAGGCACTTCTACTGTTGACAGGGTCCTCAATAGGGCTGTCAAGGTGGTTGTCCCTGTACTCTAGTAGTACTGAAACTGCTGTTGATGACGAAGTGATAGTGACCAATGGTACCAAAGATGAGGGTCTAGTCATCGACTGTGCGTTGTTAATGTTACTTTCGTCAATGACGAGATGCATGTAACATCTGACAATGTCAGCAGCGCAGGATTTTTGAGCTATTCTTTGCCCTTTTTTGATGCAACTTCTAAGGAAAGCTTTGCCTTTTATTTTGAGTGTGGCAGCAGGTGCTTCTAGGGGGAATTACACATGAGGAAGCTCCATGTACATCTTTTTTGCGCTCCCTTTGTAGAAGTGTTTGGAGGGGAACTTTTCACAGCATCCTCCTTGATGAGCCATTCCCTTTAGAAGAGAGCCAACCTTTCTCTATCCTGGAGTGTCTTTGAAGGAAAAGTATTGCAGATCTTGCAGGATAAAGGCAAGAATACAGCAATGCAGCTCTCCATTGTAAAACATTTGCTCGCAGTTACAGCAGGACTTGAAAAGGGACATATTGCCAGTTAATTGGTAGCATTCCCTCTGGGCCAGTAATGTGGAACTAATTCCACAAATCCCCTAAAAACAACTCAGTTTGTTGAAAGCTAAAGTTAGGGCTATATGAATTCCAGGATTAAGCAGAAGTCAGAGCAGAACTCTCCTCAGTGACACGACATCTAGCAGAAATGGAATCTATGGTGGCCTCTAGGAGAACGTAGAGAGCTCACCACTTCCACTTGATTGGCAGAAGTTTGGGTTGTTTGAAATGAAGTGGATGTGTCACTAACCAAAAAACTGCATATGGGCATGTAGCCATTTTAACACAGTTTACTGCTAGTTAAAGTTACCGGTGCTATCAAGCCTGACAACTGGGAATGATTCAAGCATATGAATCTATGAGAGATCCAATGCTGAAAATATAACTTGTTCTGACTTGCACTGGTCGTATCATTGGACGATTGGGGGGAGGGGGGAAGGAACGGGACCTCAAAATAGATAGAGCAGAATTAAATTGTAAATGCAAAAATTTTGCTGACCACACTGCTGCAGTTGCAGAAGGTGTAACTAGTCATGGTGAATGACATCTCTAGATCTGCTTAACACTGAACTCCTGCATGATGTTCAATGCCATCACCTCAATTCTAACAGACATCTCCCATTCACCTGCATTACAGCTAAGCTCATTATGAATGAATGACTACCAGCAGAAGAAAAATCATATGCTGCCCTGGTATGGGCTTGTGTTCAGTACGTGGTTTCTGATAGTTTCTCTTAAGAGGAAGGGCAACTTTCTATGAATTATAATACTTGGCACAATGTTTCCTGGCACTGCTATCGTCCAAAGATCCAGTTGCCTGCCTGAAAAATTACTGTGGTTAAGAATAGGATCCTGCTACAAGCCTAGTGGATCCTGCTACAAGCCTAGTAGAAATGTGGGGATCCAGCTACATTCCAGAACCAGCAGACAGCAAGCACCAAGGTAGATCTGGGTCAGCATAACTGAAATATACTGAATTTGTTCCGGTGTAATTTACAAGCATTGGGACCCATTCAGTAGCACCCGCATGTTTTTTACTTTCCAACAGAGCAGCAACCTGCAGGGGGGTCAGGTTGGGGATTCTCATTTACACTTCCAGTTAGGCTCTACACAAAGGCCTCATTTGAAGGGCCATCAGCCCTCTTTTTGTTGGAGTTTCATGCTGGTTGGGAGCAGGCTGCAGCATAATTTCTTTTATAAAACTCCTCATCCCAATGTAGGGTGTCATAGTGCTTTACATCATACATATATACAGACACAATGAATCATAAGTGTGTGTAAATCTATGTAAGGAAATGTTACATAAGACAATGATTACAAGGCGTAGGAGTCGCATCTATATTGGTAGGCATTTTATGTTAAGAGTTGTTGTTCTGGATAAACAAAGTCCAGATTTAAAATGCAAGCAGTGGTTGGGGTTGTCTGTACTAATAATTCTTTATTACTACCCAAAGGAACATTTGGCACCCTTAGAATAATGAAAGATTGAGGAAAAATAGGCATAAATATTCTAAACCAATTCTTTGCAGTTTACATGCAGCTTCTTGATGAAAGTATATAGTTTACTGTGCTAGATTAGTATTATAACTTATAAATTGCAAGTAACATTTATCTCGCTGACAAAAGCAGGAACCCACTGAGCTATCAGCATAAAATACAAATGCGAGCCAAGTGTTTGCAGCAGGCACATTAACCATCTATGCTTTATTTTTAAGAGTCAAAACTGTGACTAGGCAAACAGATCTCTCCATCAAGTGTATTAACCAACAGAGGTATCTTGCTGTTATACTACCCTCTGAAAATTGGTGGCACAAATATCTCTGTGGTAGGTGTCCTAACCCACTATGATATTTTAAAATGGAGCAGGTCTGTAATGAATTAAGTGAGCCACAACAGCTTTATGGTCAAATCTCTTTGCAGCAGAGTTAAAAAACAAAAGATTTACAAGATCATTGTTTGACTCGTAACCCCTTTCCCCTGCCATACCCGGACCCCAATTTATGGGATGTCGGTGTATTTTTTCCCCATACAAATTAGTCAGCCCAAAATATAATCCTGTTGAAGGTTTAATCAAAGCTGCAGAAATAATCAATGTCTCCTGCAAAAGTCAGACATTAATCACTGCTCATGCCATCCTACTGCAACACTTTAGTGCTGCCAAGTGGGAGTAATCAACTCGGAGCACGCTCAAGTCAACTGAACCGCAATGAGTAACAAAGTGGCTTTTAGATGTTGGTTCTACTTACCCCGCCAGAAGGGGCCGGGCGCTGGGGGGCAGCCACAGTCACAGGCTCATTATAACCATACGCTTTTTGTGCTTGCTGATGAGGTTGGGTCTGTTGAGGCAGCTGCTGGTGGTAGGCTAGGGAAACAAAAACACTTTAGGAGAAAAGCCTGGAGGGCTTATTGGCTTAGTCATATGCAAAAAACTTTCTAACTTCGAAGAAGTATTTCCAATCACGAGGTAGGTGACTCCTCCTTTCGGTGATAGTACGCATGGGCATTGACTCCATCCCCAGATTGTTTTGCCGTAAGGGTGATGATGGAGTTAGTAAGAGTAGTAAAGAGATGTCCATGTATAATGTATTTAAGTAAGATAATACTGCAACAGAGAAAGGTTCCCGGGAAGGTGGGTGGGTGCATATGACTACAGATCTATATGCCAAGAACAGATGCATACTGTGGTAAGTAGCATTTTCCGTTCGAGGCATATGAGCTTTAGATCATATGCTTTAGCATAGACTATACAGCAGTTATCTCCCAAGCGGTGGATAACCTGTATCCGTTGCAGTACTTTGAAAGAGTGTTCTTAAAACTGCCTGACCCACACAAGCTTGTTTTGCTAACACATCCACACAATAATGCTTTGTGAATGTGTGTGGTGTAGACCATGTTGCAGCCTTGCAGATGTCATCTAAGGGTATGTTCCCTAAGAATGCCACAGAAGCCCCCAGTTTGGGTGTAGAGTGCGCCCTAGGGGGAATTGTTAATGTGCGCTTAGCTTTAATGTAGCATATTTGGATGCAATTAACTATCCACTGTGCAATACCTGCTTTTGATATAGGATTGCCTTTGTGCGGTGGTGAAAAAGCAACAAAGAGTTGTTTGGTTTTCCTAAAAGATTAAATTCTTTCAATGTAGTATAGTATGGCTCTTTTTACATCCACTGTGTGAAGAGCACGTTCTGCTACTGAGTCTGGTTGAGGAAAAAACACAGGTAACTCCACAGACTGATTGAGATGAAATGCAGAAACAACTTTAGGTAAAAATTTGGTGTTAGTCCTAAGAACCACTTTATTTTGGTGAATTTGTAAAAATGGTTCTGGTATAGTTAATGCCTGGAGCTCACCCACTCTTCTAAGAGATGTGATGGCTATAAGGAAGGCTACCTTCCAGGTGAGAAATTGTAGTTCACATTTGTGCAATGGCTCAAACGGTGGACCCATGAGTCTAGTAAGGACTATATTAAGATTCCACACTGGAGAAGGTGGAAGTCTAGGAGGAATGATTCTTTGAGTCCTTCCATGAAGGCTTTAATAGCGGGCACTTTCGAAACAAAGACAAATGTCTGTTTTGTAGGTACGCAGCTATTGCAGCAAGGTGTAAGCGGATAGACTTATATGATAAGTTAGAACGCTGTAGGTGTAACAAATAGCAAATGATGTTTTGGATGGAAGCATCTAGTGGGTTAATTTTGTTTGTACAATAAATTACAAATAGTTTCCACTTTGCTGCATAGCATGCTCTTGTGGTAGGGCGTCTAGCCTCTTTAATGACATTCATGCAGTCTGGCGGAAGATTAAGGTAGCCAAACTATGATTTCAGGTGCCAGATCGCAAGGTTGAGTTGACTGGGATCTGGATGTCTTATCTCTCCATGGTTCTAAGTGAGAAGCTTGGGGGAGAGGTGTAGTTTCTGGTGAGGAACTACGGATAGTTCCAACAGGGTTGTGAACCAGGGTTGTCGAGCCCATGTGGGAGCAACTAGGATCATTGTCAGGGAATGATGTTTGAGCTTCCGAACCACTAATGGATTTAGCGGGAGAGGTGGAAAAGTGTAAGCAAATTTTCCTGACCAATTCATCCATAGCGCATTGCCTTTGGACAATGGGTGAGGATACCTGGACGCGAAGTTTGGGCATTTTGCGTTGAGGTGTGTGGCGAACAGATCTATTTCTGGGTAGCCCCACATCTGGAAGAATGGGAGGAGAACTTGAGGATGTAGTTCCCATTCGTGGATCTGTTGCCTTTGACGACTGAGCAGATCTGCAATCTGGTTGTATACTCCTGGGAGGTGTTCTGCAAGGAGATATATCTTTTGAGGTATGGCCCATCTCCATATGCTTTGAGCTAGTTGTGAAAGCTGTAGAGAGTGCGCCCCCCCCTGTTTTTGTATGTAGTACATTGCTGTCATGTCTGTACGAACTAGGACAGCTTTGCCTACTAAATGCATTTGAAAAGCTTTTAATGCTAGAAAAATTGCTAGTAGCTCCAGATGGTTTATGTGGAGTTTTTGTTGTGGAGTCCACATGCCCTGAATGGTATGTTTTTGAAGATGAGCTCCCCAACCAGTGACCGATGCGTCTGCTGTTAGCACGGTCTGTGGAACCGGGTCGACGAATGGCCGCCCCTTGGAAAGATTGTGTATTCCACCACTGCAGAGAGCGATGGGTGCGGCTGTCCACCAACACCAGATCGGTTAGCTGAACTTGAACCTGGTTCCACTGACGTGCCAGGCATTCCTGTAGGGGACGCATTTGGAGTCTTGCGTTAGGAACAATTACAATGCAAAAAGCCATCATACACTCGGGCTGGTAGTGAGTGTTGAGGGTGAAATTGTGATATCAGGGTTTGCATGTTGCGTATCCTGACTGGGTTGGGCTATGCTAGAGCTTTGCATGTGTCTATTGGGGCTCCTAAATACACTTGCGTGTTGGAGGGCTGGAGATGAGACTTGGCGAGGTTGAGTGAATCCTAAGTCGTGAAGCAGCTGAACTGTTTTGTGAGTGTGGTGTAGGCAGCTGTGTCGCGATCTGGCTTTTATTAACCAGTCGTCTAGATAAGGGAAGACGTGAATGTGCTGTCTTCTTAAATGAGCTGCAACTACTGCCAGACACTTGGTGAAGACTCTGGGTGCTGTAGTTACCCCGAACGGGAGAACTTTGAATTGGTAATGTTGTCCGTTCACCACGAACCTGAGATATTTCCTGTGAGCTGGGTGAATGGGAATATGGAAGTAGGCGTCCTTTAAATCCAGAGTAGACAGAAAGTCGCCTTGCTGAAGTAACAGGAGCACCTGTTGGAGGGTGACCATGTGGAAGTGGTCTGACTGAATGTAGAGGTTTAGCTGTCTGAGGTCCAATATGGGCCTGAGAGAGCCGTCCTTTTTTGGAATTAAAAAGTACAGGGATTACACTCCTGTCCCTTGATGACGTAATGGGACTGGTTCTATCGCATGTTTTTCTAACAGAGAGAGAACCTCTTGTTTTAATAGGGTGAGATGTTCTGGTGACATTGCACGTTCTCTTGGAAGGATAGTTGGGGGAGTGCTGGTAAGTTCCAGGCAGTAACCATACTGGATAATTTGCAATACCCACTTGTCTGAGGTGATTGAATTCCAGACAGGTAGGAACTGTGAGAGACGTCCCTCCCGCCCCCACCCCCGACAGGAGTGGAATGATCAGGGGGTGGGGGTGGCGGAGGGAAGTCACTGTTTGTTGGCAGGGGAAGTGCGGGTGGAGTTACCTCTGCCTCGTCCTTTATTATTCCCTCTGTAGCCTCCTCGGAAATAATCTCTGGAGGAGGTAGATTGGTTGTTTCCCTTATAAGAGGAGGAGGGATTCTCTGAGGACACTGTTTTGAGCCACCCCTGTAAAAGGAGCGGCGAAAGGAACCCCTGCTAGAAGGTAATTGTAAGGCCCCCATGGACTTTGCAGTTTTGGTGTCTTTTTTCATTTTTTCTAGGGAAGCATCGACCACTGGCACGAAAAGATGTTCCTTATCAAATGGCTGATTAAGTATGGAGTATTGTACCTCCTGCTTGAATCCAGAGATTCGAAGCCAAGCGTGTCTGCGCAATAGTACGCTAGTGTTAATGGTACAAGATGCTGTGTCTGCCGCATCTAGTGCGCATTTGATGGAAGTGTTGGTGATGAGCTTACCTTCCTGAATAAGGTTGTTAGCTTTGGTTTTATACTCATCTGGCAAATGTTGCATGAGTTTTTCCAGCTCATCCTAGTGAGCCCTGTCGTAGCGTGCTAACAGAGCCTGAGCATTGGCAATACGCCAATGGTTAGCAGCCTGCAAAGCCACTCTTTTGCCTGCGGTATCAATGAGTTTAGATTCCTTATCAGGAGGAGGGGCGTCGCCTGTAGCTTGAGAATTCGCTCTCCAGGGGCGTTCGATACAACAAGAGAGTCTAAAGGCAACTGGCATTTTATATATGCAGGGTCTGTAGGAGCGGGCTTGTATTTTTTATCCACTCTAGGTGCGAGAATTCTGGCTCCAACTGGGTCTTTGAATACCCCATCTGTAGGTTTCAACATGCCCTTGAGCATTGGTAAAGTATTAGTAGACCTTTGTGAGTGCGTTAGTGTCTCAACAAGGAAATCCTCTTCGAGAGGGTATGTATGAAGCTCCACCCCGTGATATTGAGCAGCTCTATTGATAAGCTGCACATACCCAATGTTGTCGTCAGGTGGGGAGGGTCTGGAGGGATACAGGTCGGGGTCATTGTCATGATCTGGATCTTTATTATAATTTTCCCAGGGATCAGTGTCCTCTGGTATGGCCTGATCTTGTGGCATACCCTGTTCTTCATCCCCATCCTCTTCATCCTGTATGTCAGGTGATAGTGGAGGTGGTGGTGAATTTGATGGTGTAATTATTAAACTGGGATTAGGAGGAGGAGAGGGAGGTATGTAAGGGGAAGAAGGGTTAGTACCCATGTCCTTTTTCTTCAGAGGTATAGGGTAATCCTCTGAGAGATCCAGTTTCCGTTTTTTAGGAAGAGTGGCCAGAAGGTGTCCAGTGTTAGGGTCAATACTTAGTCTCTTTTGTTTCTGTCCAAAGGTGTGTCCTCGGATGGAGGCTCCTTGGATGGAGTATCTTTCTCTTTAGTAGTTGATTTCGGTGTCAAAGGTTTGGGCTGAGAGTCTTTAGGCGCAGTGTGTTTCGAATCAGAGTGCTTGGCTTTAGCCGGTTTGGGCTCTGAAGCTTTTGGAGTGGCGTGTATCGGCTCGGAGCTTTTCGGCGTCGAGGGTTTTGGCTCAGAGGTTTTTGGTTTGGACGATTTCGGCTCCAAAGCTTTGTTTGGAGGCTTTCGGCTCCGAGGCCTTCGGTGTTGAAGGTGTCTTCGGTGCAGAGACTGGCACATGTTTTGTCTTGTGTTTCGGTGCCGAAGGTGTTGGTTCGGCACCGGAATGGGGCCGGCTTGAGCCCGAGCCGGAAGGCTTGTCTTTATGTTTCATAGCCAGGGTGGAGGGCGGGGCATCTGAAACTTTTCCTCGGTGCCGACCTGAGCCCGAGGGCGAAGGCGATACCGGAGCCTTAGATTTTGGTTGAGTGGGCATATGGGGATCTGTACTCACGGTACGTTGACCTGGAGTGATGTTCAGGTCTTCTTCCATGTCGGAGTCGGCTTCGGACACAGAGACCAGTTCTTTTTCGGCGGCTGGACGGTGGAAATCAGAATCTTCGCCGAAGATGTCCGGTATGGAGCCGCTGCCGCGTTGCATCTCGTGGCGTCGAGCCCGAAGATCACGAATGGTTTTCTCTGATCTGAACGATCGATACGCTTCACAGTCCTGTTCTTCGTGTTCCGGGGATAAGCAGAGGTTGCAGACCTCGTGCAAGTCGGTGCGTGGAAATTTAGCACGACACCTGGGACAGCTTGAATGGAGTCCGTTCCATCGACTGCTGGCGTGATCGGCACGGGTAGGCCCAACTTGAAGCTCCTGATCGAAGGTTTCTCAGTTTAAACGATGAGCGTCGAATGGGAAACCGCGATCGAAACACAAAACCATCGATGGTAGAGGATTGCGCGTCGAAGTGGTTCGAAAGCGACACCGAACCGGAGCGCAGCAATACACATCCGAACCCGATGGCGGAAAAAAAACAATCTGGGGATGGAGTCAATGCCCATGCGCACTATCACCGAAAGGAGGGGTCACCTACCTCGTGACTGGAAAGACTTCTTCGAAGAAAAACAAAGTGCAAACATCTGGACCCAACACCAGATGGCGATCTATGCTAAAGCATATAATCTACAGCTCATATGCCGCGAACATATGTTTATTAGTGATACATTACAGGTCTATATTTTACAGGTTTACAAACTATCGATGGACGTCTTGCCACCTTCAGACAAGAAAACCACCAACAGTACAAAACAAATTTCAAATCAGCATTAACATACTAAAAGCCTTGCACACAATTGTGTAGCCTCTTCCTGAAACCAAAGACTTATGCATAATTTATACACATCATAATTTAACAGGAAAGGCATTATTCAAAACTTTGCCACTGCCTAAATTATAAGAGTAGATGATAAGTTATCTGGACAGGATCCTGGCGCCACATGGTGTTTTTTTTTTTTAATATATCGAGAAAGGCACAAAACTCACTCTTGTTGGTCTGACATACCTGAGAAATTTCAATGGTTTATTTCTTCAGCTCTCAGTCTAACATCCCATATCTGTTGTATTCCGAACGTTTTCACAAAACTATATGAATATATCTTTCAGCGAACAAATACAGTTCTTTTCATTACATTGAAGTCTATGCCTCTAACACACAGAATTGGTTTTTGGTGGTTGTTTCTGAAAGCTGTCATGGACTGTATGAAAGGTGACGCTCGGAAGCTAAGATTAGTTCGGTGTTAAAGGCCATCGAAAAGACATACATTTGCAGCGGTTTCTTGAATGGCATAAGGTACAGCGGCTACTATTTTGAGGATCGCGCATAACATTGAGATAGCTGTTCTGGAACAGCATTTTTTCCATCTTGGAGGCAGATTATTTTGATAGGTTTCAGTCTTCTTCCAGTACGAATGCACAAGTAATGTATATTTATCCAGCCTGATGGGCAGAGAATCTGGATTTTATAAAAGACACAGAGGCTAATGTTATGCAGTCTCCTATATTTGCCACCACAGAGCAGGCACTCTAAAGTATTTAGAACTTCAACAAAATTCCAAAAGGTCATAAAAAGCCCTGCACACCCAGCCATCTACCTTATTTTGCTGGCTGTTAACTTGCAAAAGTTGAATTCATACTAAACTTCCAACCTAAATTATAAATTCTCCAACATATATAACTTCTGAAGAACTCAAACTGTGGATTCCATGCTGCACACCTGGAACGCTCTCCTCTTTAAAGCACAAATCCCATGATTTTCCTAATGTCGATAAACGTCCAATCAGATCAATTCTGAACTCAAGCTACAAAACAATCAAAACGGGAGGGATAATATTAGCTTCTGTGTCTTTAATAAAATCCAGGTTTTCTACCCACCAATATGTTGAAAATATACATTTTATGGCAAGACCCGAAGGCTAATATGTAAGCTCAAACCATGTACCCCAAATAAGGTGCAGCACATGCAACCGGTTTGAAATAAAACCTCCCAAAAATAAAAAAAAGAAATCGGATCACAAGACCAATCTGCACACCTTAAAATATCTTGCAGGCCTTCTCCTAACAAATGCTTTTAAAGCTGCAGCTCCCCTTACAGAATGTGCTCCAAATACTCATATCCTCACCAGCTCTCGTCATGTACTCCTTAACCCATTTGAAAGAGTTGGAGGAGACACCGCATTAGAAAACAAGTTACTTACCTTTAGTAACGTAGTTTCTGGTAGAAACTATCTAGCCACAGATTCCTCATCTTTTGGATATTACCCAAGCATTGGACTGGATCCAGAAACGTTTCCACAGTGCCTTTGCGTGGGAGAAGGTGGCGCAGGATGGCTCTATAGGAACACAGTTCCCCTTCGGGAGTGACGCACAAGTTACTAACTTGTGTAACGATATATCTGTAAGAGACAGTAGTTAGTGATAGATTCCTCACCTTAGAATATCCCCAGGCGTCAGGCTGGATCCGGAAAAGTTTTGCGTAGCAGTACCCTTTGCGCGCCGGTAGGCGGCGTCGTGCGGCTCCGCGTCCGTCGCCGGGCGTCGTGATCGCCGGGATGACGTCGCGGGCAGCACTTAGGCGCCGCCCCTGCGCGCTGACGTCAGTTCTGTACACGACTTTCCGCGCCAGGAACGCAGAGCCATGCAAGAAGCTGACACAGGTGTCTGAAAAATACTAGGGCCCTGAAAGGGATGTCCTTAACCCTAGAAATCAGTTCGCAGAACGGGGAGGATGGGTGGCGGTAAGGAATCTATCACTAACTACTGTCTCTTACAGATATATCGTTACACAAGTTAGTAACTTGTGCATCTGAAAGAGACACGTTAGTGATAGATTCCTCACCTTAGAATAGATACCCCAGCAATACCAACCCGGTGGTGGGTCTGCGAACAAAGATCAGACAAGGAAGTCCTGGAGGACAGAACGGCCAAAGAAGCCGTCCCTCCGGACCTGACTGTCAAGGCAGTAATGCTTAGTAAACGTGTGCAGCGAGGCCCACGTAGCTGCCTGACAGATAACCGGCAGCGGAACACCGCGGCCCAAGGCCGTGGTAGCAGCCGTTGCCCTGGTGGAATGGGCACGCAGCCCAACAGGAGGCTCCTTCTTGGCCAAAGAATAGCAGGTCTTGATGCACAAGGTAACCCAGCGGGAGACGGTCCTCTTGTGCACCGCCCGACCTTTGGCGCCCACGTAGCCAACAAAGAGCTGGTCATCCACCCGGAAGTGTTTTGTGCGGTCGATATAGAAGGAGAGCGCACGTTTTGGGTCCAGACGGTGGAGCCTCTCTTCCTCTCTGGAAGGATGCGGAGGCGGAAAGAAGGTGGGCAAAGTGATGGTCTGCCCAATGTGGAAAGCAGTAACCACCTTTGGCAAGAAGGACGGACGCGTCCGAAGAACAACCTTGTCTGGATGAACAGACAGAAAGGGAGGTTTGCAAGATAGAGCCTGGAGCTCACTCACCCGCCGAGCGGAGGTGATGGCCACCAGAAAGGCAGTCTTCAGAGTCAGAAGACGAAGAGGACAGTTATGCAGAGGCTCAAAGGGAGCGCACATTAAAAGGTAAGAACCAAGTTCAAGTCCCACTGAGGCATCACAAACGGAACAGGAGGAAAGAGGTGAGTAATGCCTTTTAAGAACCTGTTAACAACAGGGGACTTGAAAAGGGAGGGCTGATCAGGGAGCCTGAGGAAGGCCGAGATAGCACAAAGATAACCCTTGATGGTACCCAGGGCAGAACCCTGTTGGGCCAGAGAGAGAAGGAACAGAAGGACCTCAGAAAGAGGGGCAGAAAGGGGATTCACAGCCTTTGCTGTGCACCATGCCACAAATTTGTTCCACCTGCAGGCGTATACCACCTTAGTGGAGGGACGCCTGGCTGCCAGAATCACATCACAAACTTCGGGAGGCAAGTCGAAAGGAATCAACTGCCGCCGCTCAATCTCCACGCAAGCAGGCGTAGACTGGACAGGTTCGGGTGAAGGACCGTCCCCTGCTGCTGCGACAGAAGATCCTCCCGAAGAGGCAGACGGATCGGGGGATCTACGCTCATACTGAGTAGCTCGGGATACCAAACTCTTCGAGCCCAGTCCGGAGCCACAAGAATGACTTGGGCCCGGTCGTGCCGAATCTTCTTCAACACTCTGGGCAGAAGTGGTATAGGCGGAAAGGCGTGACAACAGACCGCAACTCCACTCGCGACGAAAAGCGTCGCCGAGCGAGTGCCGCCTTGGAAATTCCAACGCGCAGAACTGATGACATTGCGCGTTCTCTTCGGTGGCGAATAGATCTAACCAAGGCTCTCCCCACTGTAGAAAGAGTCCTTGCGCCACTTCCGAGTGAAGACGCCATTCGTGATCCATCATGCACCTGCGGCTGCAGTTCGTCCGCCCTGGCGTTCAGAGAACCTGCCAGGTGTTGAACCATCAGGAACATGCCCTGATGTTCCAGCCATGTCCAGAGGCGCAGAGCCTCCTGACAAAGGGTCCAAGACCCCACCCCGCCCTGTTTGTTGCAGTACCACATGGCGGTGGTGTTGTCTGTGAACACCTGCACCACCTTCCCTTTGACAGAGGGAAGGAATGCCTTGAGTGCAAGCCGGATCGCCCGGAGCTCCAGAAGGTTGATATGGAGCCGGGACTCCGCCGGAGACCAGAGGCCTCTGATCTCCGCCTCTCCCATGTGACCGCCCCATCCCAGAAGGGACGCGTCCGTCACAACTGTATGCTCTGGCTGGGGAAGGGAGAGGGATCTGCCCATGACCCATTGCCGGTTCGAGAGCCACCACTGCAACTGTTTTGCAGTCCCCTCCGAGATCTGGACGTGATCGGACAGGTTGCCCTGGTGCTGCGCCCACTGGAACTTCAGGTCCCACTGCAGAGCCCGCATATGCCATCTGGCATGATTGACCAGCAGGATGCAGGAGGCCATGAGGCCCAGCAGCCTCAGGGTCATCCGTACCGAAACCCAGGATAAAGGCCGAAAGATCGGAATCATAGCCTGAATATCCCGGACTCGCCGTTCGGGAGGATAGGCCCGAAACTGCGTCGTGTCCAGAACTGCTCCGATGAAAAGGAGCTGTGGAGAAGGAATTAGATGCGACTTCGGCACATTGATGGAGAACCCCAGCGAGTGCAGGAGTTCGGCCGTAGTCTGGAGGTGGGAGACGACTGCCTGGGACGAGCCCGCCTTCAGCAGCCAGTCGTCGAGGTAGGGGAAGACTGAAACCCCTGCCCGGCGCAGATGAGCTGCGACCACCGCCATCACTTTCGTGAACACCCGAGGGGCACTGGTAAGGCCAAAGGGGAGCACGGTGAACTGAAAATGCTCGGGGCCTACCGTGAACCGAAGGTAACGCCGGTGGGCCGGCAGGACGGGGATGTGGAAATACGCGTCCTGCAAGTCCAACGCTACCAACCAGTCTCCAGGGTCGAGGGCAGTCAAGACCTGAGCTAGGGTGAGCATCTTGAACTTCTCCTTCCCGGAGGAAGCGATTGACGTTCCGGAGGTCCAAGATAGGACGCATGTCCTCCTTGTCCTTTTTGGGCACCAGAAGTAGTGGGAGTAGCAACCACGCCCTACTTCTGGGGTCGGAACATGCTCGATGGCCCTCTTGGTCAAGAGGGCCGTGACTTCCTTCTGTAGAAGCACCAAGTGATCCCCTGACATGCGGTGGAATTGAGGTGGCATGGCTGGGGGGTGGTCTCGAAGGGGAGGGAGTAGCCCCTTCGGACAATGTCCAAGACCCACCTGTCCGAGGTGATGGTGCGCCAGTGGGGAAGGTGATGGCGGACCCTGCCCCTACTGGCGTGCCGTGCACCTGAAAGGAGGGACTAGGAGGGCTTGGAGGCCGCGGACGGGTTGGAGGTGGTGGCCTGACCCGCACGCTGGTTGCCCGATCCGCCACGGCGGAATCCACGTCCTCGGCCACGCGAAGACGCTGCTGCGCGGGCCGGTGGCTGGGCTGCTGGCGTGAAGGGCGCCCCTACCGTGGCCACGATAGGGGCGAAAAGCAGAAGGCAGCGGAGGGCGTGTAGCAGAAAGGCCCAGGGACTTGGCAGTAGCCCGTGAGTCCTCAAAGCGCTCCAACGCATGGTCTGCGTTGGACCCAAAAAGACCGACTCCATCAAAGGGCATGTCCATGAGAGTATTCTGGACATCCCCTGAAAAACCAGTGGTTCTCAGCCAGGCGTGGCGTCGGAGCGCCACCGTCGTTGCATCGACCTGCCCAGCGAGTCGGCGGTGTCAAGGCCACAACGGATAGTGTATTTGGCCGCATCCCTTCCTTCCGCAATGGCGCGGAAAGCAGTGCCTGGACCTCCTCAGGGCACTGGGGCAAAACATCCGCCACCGAATCCCACAGGGAGTGGGTATATCGGCCCAAAAGACAAGCGGTGTTAACGGACCGCAAGCCAGCACTGGAGGAAGAAAAACCTTTCTTCCCAAACTGATCCAGGCGTTTGGATTCCCTATCCGGGAGGAGCGGTAGGGAAGGCGGTTTGGGGAAGCGGAGGCTTGGACAACCAAGCTCTCAGGAGTGGGGTGGACAGAAAGAAACAGGGGTCGCCCGGAGCGGGGCGATGGCGTCGTGACACGTTCCGATCCACAGGAGCCCCTGTGTTGGGCTTGGACCAGGCGCCCAAAAGAACGTCAGTGAGGGCGTCGTTAAACGGCAGCACAGTCTCCGCAGAGGAGGCTGCCGGCTGAAGCACCTCTGTCAAGATGTTAGGCTTGACCGTCAAAGTAGGGAGCTGGAGACGTAAGGCCCCAGCAGCCCTACGCAACACCGTACTAAAATTGGCCCCCTCCTCCGTAGCCACGGGAGGAGACAGCATGCCAGTGTCAGGGAAGTATCCAGACCACTGGCCTCCCCTAGACTCTCCGTCCAGTCCTCATCATACTGACAGTTGCGCGTCAGAGGGTCATCAGACCCCTCCCAGTCCTCCTGGTCCTCCTCTGGTTCAAAATAAGGAGGAGGAGGGACATTTGGGACCCAAGGTCCCATCGGCGCCGGAGCCGGCGTCGAGCGACGTCGCTCCAGGTCCATGTCCGGAGCCGGAAGGAACTGGGGACGACGCCGCCCGGAGCCCAGGGCGGCGTCGAGAACGGCACCGGAGACATCGGCGCCGGCGGAGGTGTCGTGAGGTCGACCGGCGTCGATCGGGGCTGTGGAGCCGGGATCGAGGCCGGGGCCGAAGCCGGAGCCGGGATCGAGGCTGGAGGCTCGGGCGACGCCGGGGCCGGAGCCGCCGGCGACGCCGGAGCAACCCCATCAGGGCCCGCGGGGCCCGAAGGCGCACCGGAGGGGCCTGAAGGCCCGAAGAGGCGGGCCATGGCCGACAGGAACTCCTGTACCTTGGCCGGATCCGCCCCGAACCCGGGAAGGGCGGGTATGACGGGGCGACTCCACAGGCAAGTCCGGGGCCGCGGGGCGGACGGTGCCGGGAGGGGCCTCAGCCGAGTCGCGAGACCGGCGAGGCGAAGTCAGAGAGCGACGATGCTTCTTGGACTTCTTGTGCTTAGACTTACCGGACGAAGAAGACGCCGACGACCGGTGTGCACTCCGCGATCGACCCCTGGACCTCTCACGCGACCGGGGCTTCCGTGGAGCCGAATGCCGGGCCTCGAGGAGCTTTCGAGACCGCTCTCGCAAAGCTTTCGGGTTGAGGGCCTGGCATTCGGGACAAGACTCGGTGTCGTGGCCTCGGCCGAGGCAGAAGAGACACTCCCAATGCGGGTCGGTGACGGACATCATCCGCGCACAGGCGCCGCATCGCTTGAAGCCGGGCATCCCTACGACACCTTAGAGTTGGAAAAAACAGTGAAAAAATCACCAAAAAGTATGGTCAAAAATTGACCAGGGCACTGCTCTTCCCGGATCTGCGCTTGCTGGCGCGGAAAAAGAAGAACTGACGTCAGCGCGCAGGGGCGGCGCCTAAGTGCTGCCCGCGACGTCATCCCGGCGATCACGACGCCGACGACGGACGCGGAGCCGCACGACGCCGCCTACCGACGCGCAAGGGTACTGCTACGCAAAACTTTCCGGATCCAGCCTGACGCCCTGGGATATTCTAAGGTGAGGAATCTATCACTAACGTGTCTCTTTCAGATAAGGGGCCGTATAGAAGTTCCACTCCTGTGTGCCGACATCAGGTGCTTTTGAGGCTGTCGGCACCCCCAGACAGGGGGCCCTCTAAAGCAAAATGATAGACTAGTGTGCAGATTCCTAGACTTGGGACCTTATTAAAGGGTAAAGTTGAATCACAGAACAAAGAGGATGATAGGAAGATCGGTGAGGAATTTGTGGCTAGAGTCTCTACCAGAAGAAGCGTTATGCAAGGTAAGTAACTTGTTCTTCTGATAAGAGACTTCATAAATTTCTCACCTTTTGAATAGATACCAAAGCAGTACTTAAGTGGAGGTGGGCGGTGAATGGACTCAAATCAGAAAGTCCGACAGGACCCAGCAGGCAAAGTGTCCTCAGCAGACTTGGTATTCCAGGCAATAGTGATCCATGAAAGTATTGAGGAATACCCACAGAGCAGTCTGGTATAGGTCTAGGACAGGTACTCCATATGCTAGCACAGTAGCAGAACCTTTGGCCCTGGTAGACCGAGCATGCGGTCCTTCCGGAGACTGCTTTTTTAGCGAATGCATAGCAAATCTTAATGCAGAGCATGATACACTTCTCTACAGCTTGCCTTTTTCACTCTGGCAAACCCCACAAAGAGCTGATCGTCCACCCAGTGGTCTTTGGTACGACTGATGTAGAAACTGAGCTCTCTTTTAGGGCCCAAGTGATGGAGTCTCTACTCCTTAGAACGGTGAGGCAGAGCAAATAACGCTGGCAGGGTGATTGTTCGACCAGCGTGGTACAGCATCACAACTTTAGGATTCCCTAGTTCGCAGAACGAGCTAAATCGGGGAAGAAAGTGGTGTATGGTGGCTGACCACAAAGATCCTGAAGCTCACCCGCATGCTGTGCTGAAGTGATGGCAAGTAGGAACACCATTTTGATGAGGAGGAGCTGCAGGGAGCAGCTGTGAAGTGGTTCATATGGACGAAATTCAGGTCCTTTGGGGCAACACAAAGGGGGAAACAGATGCTGCAATCCTTTCAAAAACATCATTACAAATGGTGATTTAAACAAGGTTGATCAGGCAATCGCAAGAAGGCCAAAAGAGAACCTTTCCATGCCCAAAGCAAGGCCCTGCCAGGCGAGGGACAGGAGAAACAAAAGGACATCAGACAATTGGGCCTGGAGAGGGTCAACTTGGCGTGTGCCACACCAAACCACAAACTTGTCTCAGCGACAGGCGTATGCAGTCTTTGTTAAGGGGCACCTGGCTGTCACAATGATAACTAACTACAGAGGGAGATCAAAAACATTTGTCTGGCTCTGCTCAATTTCCATGCATGAAGGTGGCGATGTGAAGGCCGGGGTGGAGAACCCAGTCCAGCTACTGCAACAGCAGATCCTCTTGGAGGGGCAGCCTGACCGGAGGACAGATTCTCAAACCCAAGACTTCTGGATACCATACTCTGTGCCCAGTCCAGAGCCACAAAGATTACTTGGGCTGGTTGGCTCTGATCTTTTTGATAACTCAGGGGCAGGAGTGGTATCAGTGTAAAGGTGTGCAGGAGTCCAGAGTCCCACGATGCAGAACGTGCCTGAAAACAAGTGACTCCTTGGAAACTCCAATGCACAGAAGTGCAAACATTACACGTTCGGCTGTGGTGAACAGATCAAGTCAAGGTTGTCCCCATTTGTGGAAGAGACCTTTCGCCATCTCTGGGTGTAAACACCACTCGTAATCCACTAGTCCTGGATGCCCAAGTTCATCCAACCAGGTGTTCAATGAGCCTACCAGGCGACTCCCCACCAAAAAGAACCCTTGGTGGTCCAGACATTTCCAGAGGTGCAAGGCCTCCTGTCAAGGGGTCTGTGACCCCATCGCCCCCAGTTTGTTGCAGTACCACAGGGCAGTGGTGCTGTTCTTAGGCACCTGTACCAGCCTCCACTTGACAGACGGCAGGAAGGCTTTCAGCACCAAGCAGATGGCCCTCCGCTCCAAAAAGCTGATATGGAGCCATGACTCCAATGGAGACCTCTGATCTCCACCTCTTCCAGGTGGGCATGCCAGCCCTAAAGTGACACCTGTCACCATCGTTATTTCTGGGTGGGCAGTCACTAGAAAAACATGCAATTTTTTCTGACCACAGAATTGAAATCAATTCCACTTAAGTCCCATAGTATCGCATGTTGCAAAGAGATCCTACAAGCCTCCGCGAACTGGGAGGGTCGAATGTGAATCTAGAAGAGTTTCAAGCTGCAAACCAATAATTACAGGTAAATGTGGTCTCTTCTGCAGCAGGAAATTGCTTCCAGATTCACATGCTTTGTGCAGATTATGCAGCAGTATAATACCTCATGAAGGAATTGGCTTCGAAGGACTGGAGGCAGATAGGTTTTTTTTTAATACTGCCTGTCCCTTTGCTGCCCCCTTTCTTGAGTCTAAATCCATGCCGTAGTGTTTTGTGAATATATGCCAAGAAAGACCTATGTAAAAACAGTTGATGGACAGAATGCAGAACAATGTCATACATTCACCCCAGTACAGAGATCTGGGCCTAAATCCATCGTTTTTGCTCACCATGCCATTCCAGTTTGGACCCAGCCATATGCAAATCAGTCTTGACCCTGTGCCTCATGGGAACAGTCCAGCCCGAACTGCCAAGCTAGGTCCTCCCTGGACTGGAAACAAGCATCCTAGGACCGGTTTCGGGGTTTCACCCCGCTTCAGCCAGGATAGCTTGATTCCAGTGGCATGGAGAGCACGGGACCCACGTCTGGAGTCAAGCTATCCTGGCTGATGAAGGCTGATAGCCTGAAACCGGTCCCAGGATGCTTGATTCCGGTCCAGGGAAGACATGGCTTGGCAGTTCGGTCTGGACTGTTCCCATGAGGCACAGGGTCAAGACTGATTTGCATATGGCTATGTCTGAACTGGGGTGGCGTGGTGAAGCAAAATAACGATGGATTAAACCCAGATCTGTGACTGGGGGTGAATGTTTGCCAATGTGCAGCATTCCGTCCATCATCTTGTGTGTTTTGCAAGAAAGACCTGTGGCTGATCTGCAAAACCCTTTTCCCTTGTTGAATGGGCTTTTTGCTTGCTGGTTGAGTGTGTTTTTTGGCCAGTGAGTAACATTTCGAATGTTTGAACAATCTACCTAGCAATAGTATTTTTTGTTACTGCTGTGCCTAGCGTTTGAGTAGAATACCCCATGAAAAGGAAAATGCTACTTACCCAGTATGCATCGGTTCTTGGCATGTAGAGCTGTAGAGTCACATGCTGTGCATAGCCTGCCATCTAGTGTTGGGTCTGGATGTTTGCACTTGTTTTTGATCGAAGAAGTCTTTTCCAGTCACAAGGTAGGTGGCTCCGCCTTTCGGTGATAGTGTGCATGGGCATCGACTCCATTGTTAGATTGTTTGCCGCACAGGGTGATAATGGAGTTAGTAAGAGTAGTAAGAGATGTCCATGTATATATGTTTCTAAGTAAGATGTAACTGCAACAGGTATAGGTACCCGGGGAGGCGGGTGGGCGCATGTGCCTCACAGCTCTACATGCCAAGAACAGATGCATACTGGGTAAGTAGCCTTTTCCGTTCGAGGCATGTGAGCTGTAGATTACATGCTGTGCATAGACTATAAAGCAGTTATCTCCCAAAGCAGTGGCTAACCTGTAGCTGTTGCCAGAAATAGTGTACGTAAAACTGCTTGGCCCACACTAGCTTGCTGTTTTGCCAACACATCTACACAATAGTGTTTTGTGAATGTGTGAGGTGTAGACCATGTTGCAGCTTTGCAGATATCATCTATGGGTATATTTCCTAAGAAAGCCATAGAAGCCCCTAGTTTGCGTGTGGAGTGCGCTCTAGGGGGAATTGTTAGTGTTCTTTTCACTTTTGCATAGCATATTTGAATGCACTTGACACATCCACCTTGCAATGCCCGTTTTTAATATAGGATTGCCTTTATGTGGTGGAGGAAAAGCGAACAGTTGTTTTGCGGAAAGGTTTAGTCTTTTCTATATAGTAAGAATTGCTCTTTTCACATCTAAAGTGTGTAACGCACGTTCTGCCACCGAATCTGGTTGAGGGAAGAACACAGGCAACTCAACAGATTGGTTGATATGAAAGGTAGAAATGGCCTTTGGTAGAAATTTTGGGTTGGTCCTAAGAACCACTTTGTTTTGGTGTATTTGTAAGAATGGTTCTTCTATGGTTAGTGCCTGAAGCTCACCCACTCTCCTTAGAGATGTGATAGCTACGAGGAAAGCTACCTTCCAAGTGAGAAGGAAAATGCTACTTACCACAGTATGCATCGGTTCTTGGCATATGGAGCTGTAGAGTCATATGCTTTAGCATAGATTACCATCAGGTGTTGGGTCCGGATGTTTGCACATTGTTTTTCTTTGAAGAAGTCTTTCAAGTCACGAGGTAGGCGACTCCTCCTTTCGGTGATAGTACGCATGGGCATTGACTCCATCCCCAGATTGTTTTGCCGTAAGGGTGATGATGGACTTAGTAAGAGTAGTAAAGAGATGTCCATGTATAATGTATCTAAGTAAGATAATACTGCAACAGAGAAAGGTTCCTGGGAAGGTGGGTGGGTGCATATGACTCTACAGATCTATATTCCAAGAACAGATGCATACTGTGGTAAGTAGCATTTTCAGTTCGAGGCATATGAGCTGTAGATCATATGCTTTAGCATAGACTATACAGCAGTTCTCTCCCAAGCGGCGGCTAACCTGTATCCGTTGCAGTAGTTTGAAAGTGTTCTTAAAACTGCCTGACCCACACTAGCTTGTTGTTTTGCTAACACATCCAAACAATGCTTTGTGAATGTGTGTGGTGTAGACCATGTTGCAGCCTTGCAGATGTCATCTAAGGGTATGTTCCCTAAGAATGCCATAGAAGCCCCCAGTTTGCGTGTAGAGTGCACCCTAGGGGGAATTGTTAATGTGCGCTTAGCTTTAATGTAGCATATTTGGATGCACTTAACTATCCACCGTGCAATACCTGCTTTTGATATAGGATTGCCTTGTGCGGTGGTGAAAAAGCAACAAAGTTGTTTGGATTTCCTAAAAGATTTAATTCTTTCAATGTAGTATAGTATGGCTCTTTTTACATCCACTGTGTGAAGAGCACGTTCTGCTACTGAGTCTGGTTGAGGAAAAAAAACAGGTAACTCAGACTGATTGAGATGAAATGCAGAAACAACTTTAGGTAAAAATTTGGGGTTAGTCCTAAGAACCACTTTACTTTGGGGAATTTGTAAAAATGGTTCTGGTATAGTTAGTGCCTGGAGCTCACCCACTCTTCTAAGAGATGTGATGGCTATAAGGAAGGCTACCTTCCAGATGAGAAATTGTAGTTCACATTTGTGCAATGGCTCAAACGGTGGACCCATGAGTCTTGTAAGGACTATATTAAGATTCCACACTGGAGAGGGTGGAAGTCTAGGAAAAATGATTCTTTTGAGTCCTTCCATGAAGGCTTTAAGAGCGGGCACTCGAAACAAAGACAAATGTCTGTTTTGTAGGTACGCAGCTATTGCAGCCAGGTGTAAGCAGATAGACGTATATGCTAAGTTAGAACACTGTAGGAGTAACAAATAGCAAAGGATGTTTTGGATGGAAGCATCTAGTGGGTTAATTTTATTGTTTGTACAATAAATTACAAATCGTTTCCACTTTGCTGCATAGCATGCTCTTGTGGTAGGGCGTCTAGCCTCTTTAATGACATTCATGCAGACTGGCAGAAGATTAAGGTAGCCAAACTCTATGATTTCAGGTGCCAGATCGTAAGGTTGAGTTGTCTGGGATCTGGATGTCTTATCTCTCCATGGTTCTGAGTGAGAAGCTTGGGGGAGAGGTGTAGTTTCTGGTGAGGAACTACTGATAGTTTCAACAGGGTTGTGAACCAGGGTTGTCGAGCCCATGTGGGAGCAACTAGGATCATTGTCCGGGAATGTTGTTTAAGCTTCCGAACCACTAATGGAATTAGCGGGAGAGGTGGAAAAGTGTAAGCAAATTTTCCTGACCAATTCATCCATAGCGCATTGCCTTTGGACAATGGGTGAGGATACCTGGACGCGAAGTTTGGGCATTTTGCGTTGAGGTGTGTGGCGAACAGATCTATTTCTGGGTAGCCCCACATCTGGAAGAATGGGAGGAGAACTTGAGGATGTAGTTCCCATTCGTGGATCTGTTGCCTTTGACGACTGAGCAGATCTGCAATCTGGTTGTATACTCCTGGGAGGTGTTCTGCAAGGAGATATATCTTTTGAGGTATGGCCCATCTCCATATGCTTTGAGCTAGTTGTGAAAACTGTAGAGTGTGCGTCCCCCCCCCTGTTTTTCTATGTAGTACATTGCTGTCATGTCTGTACGAACTAGGACAGCTTTGCCTACTAAATGCATTTGAAAAGCTTTTAATGCTAGAAAAATTGCTAGTAGCTCCAGATGGTTTATGTGGAGTTTTTGTTGTGGAGTCCACATGCCCTGAATGGTATGTTTTTAAAGATGAGCTCCCCAACCAGTGAGCGATGCGTCTGCTGTTAGCACGGTCTGTGGAACCGGGTCGACGAATGGCCGCCCCTTGGAAAGATTGTGTATTCCACCACTGCAGAGAACGATGGGTGCGGCCGTCCACCAACACCAGATCGGTTAGCTGACCTTGAACCTGGTTCCACTGACGTGCCAAGCATTCCTGTAGGGGACGCATTTGAAGTCTTGCGTAAAGAACAATTAGAATGCAAGAAGCCATCATACCGATTAATTGCATGCACACTCGGGCTGGTAGTGAGTGTTGAGGGTGAAATTGTGAAATCAGGGTTTGCATGTTGCGTATCCTGACTGGGTTGGGGTATGCTAGAGCTTTGCATGCGTCTATTGTGGCTCCTAAGTACACTTGTGTGTTGGGAGGGCTGGAGATGAGACTTGGTGAGGTTTACAGTGAATCCCAAGTCGTGAAGCAGCTGAACTGTTTTGTGAGTGTGGTGTAGGCAGCTGTGTCGCGATCTGGTTTTTATCAACCAGTCGTCTAGATAAGGGAAGACGTGAATGTGCGGTCTTCTTAAATGAGCTGCGACTACTGCCAGACACTTGAAGACTCTGGGTGCTGTAGTTACCCCGAACGGGAGAACTTTGAATTGGTAATGTTGTCCATTCACCACAAACCTGAGATATTTCCTGCGAGCCGGGTGAATGGGAATATGGAAGTAGGCGTCCTTTAAATCCAGAGTGGACAAAAAGTCGCCTTGCTGAAGTAACGGGAGCACCTGTTGGAGGGTGACCATGTGGAAGTGGTCTGACTGAATGTAGAGGTTTAGCTGTCTGAGGTCCAATATGGGCCTGAGGAGAGCCGTCCTTTTTGGAATTAAAAGTACAGGGAGTACACTCCTGTCCCTTGATGACGTAATGGGACAGGTTCTATCGCATGTTTTTCTAACCGAGAGAGAACCTCTTGTTTTAATAGGGTGAGATGTTCTGGTGACATTGCACGTTCTCTTGGAAGGATAGTTGGGGGAGTGCTGGTAAGTTTGAGGCAGTAATCATACTGGATAATTTGTAATACTCACTTGTCTGAGGTGATTGAATTCCAGACAGGTAGGAACCGTGAGAGACGTCCCCCCCCAGCCAGGAGTGGAATGATCGGGGGGGAGGGGGTGGGTAGCGGAGGGAAGTCACTGTTTGTTGGCAGGGGAAGTGCAGGTGGAGTTACCTCTGCCTCGTAATTTATTATTATTCCCTCTGTAGCCTCCTCGGAAATAACCTCTGGAGGAGGTAGATTGGTTGTTTCCCTTATAAGAGGAGGAGGGATTCTCTGAGGACACTGTTTTGAGCCACCCCTGTAAAAGGAGCGGCGAAAGGAACCCCTGCTAGAAGGTAATTGTAAGGCCCCCATGGACTTTGCAGTTTCGGTGTCTTTTTTCATTTTTTCTAGGGAAGCATCGACCACTGGCTCGAAAAGATGTTCCTTATCAAATGGCTGATTAAGTATGGAGTATTGTACCTCCTGCTTGAATCGAGAGATTCGAAGCCAAGCGTGTCTGCGCAATAGTACGCTAGTGTTAATGGTACGAGATGCTGTGTCTGCCGCATCTAGTGCGCATTTGATGGAAGTGTTGGTGATGAGCTTACCTTCCTGAATAAGGTTAGCTTTGGTTTTATACTCATCTGGCAAATGTTGCATGAGTTTTTCCAGCTCATCCTAGTGAGCCCTGTTGTAGCGTGCTAACAGAGCCTGAGCATTGGCAATACGCCAATGGTTAGCAGCCTGCAAAGCCACTCTTTTGCCTGAGGTATCAATGAGTTTAGATTCCTTATCAGGAGGAGGGGCGTCGCCTGTAGCTTGAGAATTAGCTCTCCAGGGGCGTTCGATACAACAAGAGAGTCTAAAGGCAACTGGCATTTTATATATGCAGGGTCTGTAGGAGCGGGCTTGTATTTTTTTATCCACTCTAGGTGCGAGAATTCTGGCTCCAACTGGGTCTTTGAATACCCCATCTGTATGTTTCAACATGCCCTTGAGCATTGGTAAAGTATTAGTAGACCTTTGCGAGTGCGTTAGTGTCCCAACAAGCAAATCCTCTTCGAGAGGGTCTGTATGAAGCTCCACCCAGCGATATTGAGCAGCTCTATTGATAAGCTGCACATAACCAATGTTGTCGCCAGGTGGGGAGGGTCTGGAGGGATACAGGTCGGGGTCATTGTCATGATCTGGATCTTTATTATAATTTTCCCAGGGATCAGTGTCCTGATCTTGTGGCATATCCTGTTCTTCATCCCCAACCCCATCATCTTCATCCTGCATGTCAGGTTATAGTGGAGGTGGTGGTGAATCTGATGGTGTAATTCTTACATTGGGATTAGGAGGAGGAGAGGAAGGTATGTAAGTGGGAGAAGGGTTAGTACCCATGTCCTTTTTCTTCAGAGGTATAGGGTAATTCTCTGAGAGATCCAGTTTCCGTTTTTTAGGAAGAGTGGCCAGAAGGTGTCCAGTGTTAGGGTCAATACTTAGTCTCTTTTGTTTCGGATCCAAAGGTGTCCTCGGATGGAGGCTCCTTGGATGGAGTATCTTTCTCTTTAGTAGTTGATTTCGGCGTAGAAGGTTTGGGCTGAGAGTATTTAGGCGCCGAGTGTTTCGAATCAGAATGCTTGGGTTTAGCCGGTTTAGGCTCTGAAGATTTTGGAGTGGCGTGTTTCGGCTCCGAGGTTTTCGGTTTGGACGATTCCGGCTCTGAAGCTTTCGGTTTGGAGGCTTTCGGCTCCGAGGCCTTCGGTGTTGAAGGTGTCTTCGGTGCCGACGGTGTGGAGACTGGCACGTTTTGTCTTGTGTTTCGGTGCCGAAGGTGTTGGTTCAGCACCGGAAAGGGGCCGGCTCGCGCCCGAGCCGGAAGGCTTGTCTTTATGTTTCATAGCCGGGCGGGGCATCTGAAACCTTTCCTCGGTGCCGACCTGAGCCCAAGACCGAAGGTGATACTGGAGCCTTAGATTTTGGTTGAGTGGGCATATGGGGATCTGTACTTGCGGTACGTTGACCCGGAGTGATGTTCAGGTCTTCTTCCATGTCGGCTTCGGACACGGAGACCAGTTCTTCTTCGGCTGGACGGTGGAAATCGGATACTTCGCCGAAGATGTCCGGTACGGAGCCGCTGCCGCGTTGCATCTCGTGGCGTCGAGCCCGACGATCACGAATGGTTTTCTTCGATCGGAACGATCGGCATGCTTCACAGTCCTGTTCTTCGTGGTCCAGGATAAGCAGAGGTTGCAGACCTCGTGCAAGTCGGTGCGTGGAAATTTAGCACGACACCCGGGACATAGCTTGAATGGAGTCTGTTCCATCGACTGCTGGCGTGGTCGGCACGGGTAGGCCCGACGGCCCGCCTCGAAGTTCCCAATCGAAGGTTTCTCAGTTTAAACGATGCGCGTCAAATGGGAAACCGCGATCGAAAAACAAAACTGTCGAGGGTAGAGGATTGCACGTCAAAAGGGTTCGAAAACGATACCGAACCGGAGTGCAGCAATACACATCCGAAGCCGATGGCGGAAAAAAAAACAATCTGGGGATGGAGTTAATGCCCATGCTCAGTATCACCGAAAGGAGGAGTCACCCACCTTGTGACTGGAAAGACTTCTTCGAAGAAAAACAAAGTGCAAACATCCGGACCCAACACTAGATGGCGATCTATGCTAAAGCATATGATCTACAGCTCATATACCTCGAACATTGTATTTCACATTTATGCAATGGCTCAAAGGGTGTACCCATTAGTCTGGTGAGGACAATATGGAGATTCCACACTGAAGCAGGTGGAATTCTTGGAGGAATGATTCTTTTAAATCCCTCCATAAATGCTTTAATGACAGGCATTCTAAAAAGAGACAGATGTTGTCTGTTCTGTAGATATGCAGCTATCGCAGCAAGGTGCAAGCGTTTCGAAGAGTACGCTAAATTGTAATGCTGCAGACGTAGTAAATAGCAAATGATGTTTTGAACTGAAGCGTCCAGTGGATCTATGCGATTGTTATTGCAGTATATTACAAATCGCTTCCACTTTGCTGCATAGCATGCCCTTGTGGTAGGACGTCTAGCCTCTTTGAAAATATTCATGCAGTCCGGCGGAAGATTAAGGTAGCCAAACTCTAAGATTTCAGGTGCCAGATCGCAAGGTTGAGATGGCTGGGATCTGGTTGTCTTATCTCTCCATGGCTCTGAGTGAGAAGATTGGGAGTGAGGTGTATTTTTTGGTGAGGAACTACTGAAAGCTCCAACAGGGTTGTGAACCAGGGTTGTTGGGCCCATGTGGGAGCAACTAGGATTAATGCCAGGGACGCCTGTCTGAGCTTCCGAACCAACTAACGGAATGAGTGGGAGAGGCGGAAAAGCGTAGGCAAATATCCCTGACCAATTCATCCATAGTGCATTGCCCTTGGACAATGGACGTGGATGTCTGGATGCGAAGCTTGGGTATTTTGTGTTTAGGTTTGTGGCGAACAGATCTATGTCCGGCAAACACCACATTTGGAAGAATGGGAGGAGAACTTGAGGGTGGAGTTCCCATTCATGGATCTGTTGTCGGACGACTGAGCAGGTCTGCAATCTGATTGTTTACTCCTGGAAGGTGTTCTGCAAGGAGAAACATTTTGTGACGTATGGGCCATCTCCAGATGGTCTGTGCTAGTTGTGACAGCTGGAGGGAGTGTATGCCCCCCTGTTTTTGTATGTAGTACATTGCTGTCATGTTGTCTGTACGGATCAGAACAGTTTTGCCTACTAGATGAACTTGAAACGCTTTGAGCGCTAGAAAAATCGCTAGCAGCTCTAGATGATTTATGTGAAGCTGCTTTTGCTGCAGGCTCCACATGCCCTGAATTGTATGCGTCTGCGGAAGAGCTCCCCAACCGGTGAGCGTTGCGTGTGCTGTTAGCACTATCTGTGGAACTGGGTCTATGAAGGGCCACCCTTTTGAAAGGTTTTGTGTATTCCACCACTGCAGAGCGCGATGGGTGCGGCCGTCCACCAACACTACATCTGATAAGAGACCCTGAGCCTGGTTCCACTGACGTGCTAAGCACTCCTGAAGGGGACGCATCTGGAGTCTTGTGTAAGGGACTATTAGAATGCAAGATGCCATCATCCCTAGTAACTGCATGAACAGTCGAGCTGGCAATGAGTGTTGAGGCTGAAACAGAGTAAAGTTTGCATGTTGCAGATTCTGGCCGGATTGGGGTAGGCCAAAGCTTTTTGTGTATCTATTGTGGCTCCCAGATACGCCTGTTGAGCAATTGCACTGTTTTGTGAGTGTGACGTAGGCAGCTTTTTTGCGAGCTGGCTTTTATGAGCCAGTCGTCCAAATATGGAAAGACATGAATGTGTTGTCTTCGAAGATGAGCTGCGACTACTGCCAGGCACTTGGTGAAAACCCTGGGTGCGGCAGTTACCCCGAATGGGTGCACCTTGAACTGATAGTGCTGGCCTGCTACTACGAACCTGAGGTATTTGCGGTGAGCAGGGTGTATTGGGATATGGAAATAGGCGTCCTTTATGTCCAGAGTGGACAGAAAGTCTCCTTGCTGAAGGAGCGGTAGCACTTGCTGGAGTGTGACCATGTGAAAGTGGTCCGACTGAATGTATAGATTTAGTTCTCTGAGGTCTAGTATAGGTCTGAGAGAGCTGTCCTTTTTGGGAATCAAGAAGTACAGGGAGTATACTCTGGTCCCTTGATGTTTTAATGGGACTGGTTCTATCGCTCCTTTCTCCAACAGAGAGAGAACTTCTTTTCTTTAGAAGGGTAAGATGTTCCAGTGACATTGCGTGTGATCTTGGAAGAATGTTTGGGGGAGTGTTTGTAAGTTCCAGGCAGTAACCATATTGGATAATTTGTAAAACCCATTTGTCTAAGGTGATGGTGTTCCAGACCGGGAGAAATTGAGAGAGACGTCCCTCTACAGGAGTGGAATGATCGGGGGTAGCGGAAGGAAGTCACCGTTTGTTATTTGCGGGGGAAGTGCGTGTGGAGTTGCCTCTGCCTCTTCCCTTACCATCGTTTCCTCTAAAACCTCCTCTAAAATAGCCTCTTGATGAGGGTGATTGGTTGTTGCCCTTGTACAAGGAGGAGGGAGTTTCTGTGGTAATATTTTTGGAGCCACCCCTGTAAAAGGAGCACCGAAAGGAACCCCTGCTCGCAGGTAACTGTAAAGCCCCCATGGACTTTGCGACCTCAGTGTCCTACTTCATTTTTTCCAGTAAGGTGTCCACTGCTGGACCAAAGAGGTGTTCCTTATCAAAAGGCTGATTGAGAATGGAGGCCTGTACCTCAGGTTTGAAACCTGAAATTCTCAACCATGCGTGTCTACGTCGCAGTACGCTGGTGTTTACTGCGCGCGCTGCTGTGTCTGCTGAATATAATGCACACTTGATAGAAGTATTTGTGATACGTTTGCCCTCTTGGATAAGATCATTTGATTTAGATTTGTGCTCATCAGGCAGAAATTGCATACGTTTTTCTAGCTCATCGTAATGAGCCCTATCATATTTGGCTAGCAAAGCCTGTGCATTAGCAATGCGCCAGTGATTAGCTGCTTGTGAGGCTATCCTTTTGCCTAAGGCATCAATTAACTTGTACTCCTCATCAGGAGGAGGGGCCTCACCTGTGGTCTGTGAGTTAGCTCTCTTGCGAGCATTAGACACCACAAGAGAGTCGAAGGGCAGCTGCCGATTGATGTAGGCAGGTTCAGTAGGTGCTGGCTTATATTTCTTCTCAACCCTGGGCGTGATGATTCTTGCCCTTACAGGATCTTTAAAATCCTCATCTGCGTGCTTAAGCATCCCCATAAGCATTGGTAGTGTATGTGTAGTTTTCTGAGTGGAGCTTAAGGTCTCAAACAAGAAGTCCTCCTCTAAAGCCTCCTTATGTAGCTCTACCCCATGGTAGAAACCGCCAAGAAACCGCCCGGTGTATGTGCGCTCAATAAATGATTTTTAACATAACAATGAGCAGCCCTATTAAGAAGCTCAATGTAGCCTATATTGTAGTCAGGTGGTGATGGCCTGGACGGGTATAAGTCAGGGTCAGTATCTGTGTGTGGATCAGTATCATAATCCTCCCGTGGGTCAACATCTTGTGGCCTATCCTCATTCCCATCCCCTTCATCCTGTGGGTCAGGTGATAGTGGGTGTGATGAGTAATTGAGGATTAGTAGATGAAGGAGGTGGCACATAAGGTGGTGAAGGGTTTGTACCCACATTCCTTTTCTTCAGGGGCATGTGGTGCTCATCCTGTTGGGACAATTTCCTTTTTTTCAGGCAATTTGGCATGAATATGTCCAGTATCTGGGTTAATAACCAGTTCCTTTTGTTTCGGATCCGTAGGTGTAACATCAGACCAAGGCTCTTTTGTCGGAGTCTTTTTATCTTTACTTGCAGTTTTCAGCGTCGAAATTTTCGACTCCGAACTCTTCGGTACTGAAGATTTAGGCTTCGACAAAGAAGGAACGTGGACCAGGACGTGCTTGGATTTCAGCGCTGAGGATTTCGGCTCGGCGCCTGCATGGGGCCGGCTCGAACCCGAGCCGGAAGGCTTTTCTTTGCGTTTCGGCACTGACCCGCGGGTGGGGTGCTCGAAACTTTCTCGGTGCCAACCTTGGCCCGCAGACCGAGGAAGGACCGGAGCCTTTTTTGTCTTCGGTTGTTGGGGCAAGTGGGGTTTCTGTACTCGCAGTACGCTGACCCGGTATAACTTGCTCCTCTTCTTCCATGTCGTAGTCGGCCTCGGACACGGAGACATGTTCCTCTTCCTCGGCTTCTTGAGGGTGTGTTTCTTCTCGGTCGGAATCTTCGCCTTGGTGTTGCATCTCGCGACATCGAGCCAGACGGTCACGAAGCGTCTTCTTTGATCGAAACGATCGGCACGCGTTGCAGTCTCTCGTCGTGTTCCGGGGACAAACAGATTGCACACTTCGTGCAGGTCGGTGCGCGGAATCTTGGCGCGACACCCGGGACAGAGCTTGAATGGAGTCCGTTCCTCCACTGCTAGCGAGCCCGGCGCGGGTAGGCCCAACGGCCCTCCACGAGTTTTCCGATCGAAGATCTTGAAGTCAAAACGATACGCGGAGAATGGGAAATGCAATCGAGAAACAATACCGTCAAGGGTAGTGGATTGCGTGTCAAAGGGAACCTGAGAAACACTGACGAACCGGAAAGCAGCAATTCACATCCGAACCCGATGGCGGGTAAAAACAATCTAACAATGTAGTCGATGCCCATGCGCACTATCACCGAAAGGAGGAGTCACCTACCTCGTGACTGGAAAAGACTTCTTCGAACAAAAACAAAGTGCAAACATCCGGACCCAACACTAGATGGCAGGCTATGCACAGCATGTGATCTACAGCTCACATGCCTCGAACACTTGTCTTCCTGAGTCTTTGGTAGTCTGCATGTAGTATATTACTATTCTTCTGATATCTAGTGCGTGCAAGGCTCTCTCGGCTATGCTTGATTAGTTCTGGAAAAAAGATGGTAGTGTGATATTCTGGTTCACATGGAAAGGTGATATCACTTTTCAGTAGAAATTTTGGATGAATTCTTTTGACTACTTTGTCTTTATATACTGTAATGAAAGGTTCCTGCAATGCAAGTGCTTGCAACATACTCTCCATAATGAAATAACAGCCATTAAGAAAACAGTTTTTAGAGTGAGGTGTTTTAAAGCGGCTTTATGCATGGGTTTGAAAGGTTCCTTCATTAATTGTGCTAAAACTAAGTTAAGATTCCACCGAGACTCAAGTACTGTCTTTACTGTAAAGTCTCTCTGGACTCCTTCCGTGAATCTTAAGTAGAGGGATGGAGAAGATCTGTTTTGCATGCATGCCTAGTAAATAAGCTGCAATCGCCGATAGATAAACCCTTAGTAAGGCATAAGACAGTCTACATTTAGAGAGATGTAGAGATACCAGATTAAGGCTGTTGTGGTGTAAATTTTCTTGCAGTTGTTTTTTCACCACATTAGGTATCTGTTCCATTTAAAGGCCTAACATGGTCTCTTTCAAAGTTGCTTAGGGCAAATGAAAATGTTAAAATTCAGCTATCTCAGGAACCATGCCTTCAACTGTAGATCCCTCGGGGTTTGGGTGAGATACACGTCCCTGCTGTCTTGTGTAATTTTATTTGGACATGATACCAGTCAGAAAGTTGTAGAAGGTGTGAGAACCATAGTTGACATGGCCAAGTTGGTGCGATTAGGCTCATCTGCATTTTTAGAAACTGTACTTCTCCAAAATTGAGGGTAATACTACTATTGGGTAAAAAGTGTATACAAATATTTAAAACCAACGGATCAACAGCATTCCCAAGAGTGGTAATGTCTGGATCCAAAGAATTGGCATTTGCTGTATTCTTCGTTTGCGAGAAGGTCTATTTGAGGTATTTGCCAATGTTGAAAGAGTGTCTGCTATAGACTGCTGTAGTTACCAGTCATGAGTAGCTTGTTTTACTGCTTAGATCATCTGCCGCTGTGTTGTCTACTTCATGGGATATGATTTGCTATAAGTGAATGTGGTTTACTAAGGCCCAGCTATGAATGTGTTATGATACTGTGCACCTATGCTTCCTGAGAAAGAACATTGATGTAGCGTTTTCATTTATTATCTGGACAGTTCTGTTTTTTATTTGCTGTCAAAAGCCTCCAGCGCCAAAAATAATGTTTTTAGTTATAGGTAATTTATGTGTTTGACAGTCTCTTGTGTTGACCATAAACCTCTTATAGTGAGTGTCTCCCATATGTGCTCGCCACCTATGTGAAAGGCGTCTTATGCTAGTTTATAGAAGTGGTTATGCAAATAGTCGCCGCTTTAACATACTGGTTGCATTTCACCATCGCATTCCTTTGCGGACCTACTAAATTCTTCCAGCTTCCCATCGTTCGAGACCATTGTTTGTTCAACCATTCCTGAATTGTCCTCAAGTGTAGTGTTGTGTTTGGAAAGAGGTGTATGAAAGATGCCATCATGTCTAATAGTCTCATGACTGTTCTCACTGACAGAAATTGTGATGTCTGGTGAACTTTTCCTATGATGGCTTGCATCCTCTTTGCAGTGGGATAAGCCGTTGCTTTGGTTGTGTTCAATTCCGCTCCACAAAAGGTCTTTGCGTCTACGGCGAGATTATTTTCATCAGTTTATAGTGAAACCTAGCATGTGTAATAGTTTTACTATACTAGTGCAGTGTTAACACTGCTGGTAATTGCTTGCCTTTACTAACTAGTCGCCCATGTAAGGGTACACATGAACTGCTACCACAATCACAAGTGTCTTTGTGAACAGTTGGGTGCCAACTTTGTCAAATGGCAGTACCCTGAACTGCAATATACTACTTGCATTTATAAACTTTAGGTATTGCATGTGCGAGTGGTGTATAGGTATGTGGAAATACGCACAATTGAGATTTACTCGTGCCAGGTAGACTATTTTTTGACAGTAACGGAATAACATCCTGTAGTGTTGTCATTTGGAATTTGTGCCTTATGTACCGTTTGACAAATCTAGGTCCAGAATGGGACGCATGATCTAGTCTTGTTTGGGGACCAGAACGTAATCAGAATACACACCTGTGTGTGTCTGCTGATGTGGGGCCTCCTTTATATCATTTAGCATGAGTTGTTACTTCTGGTTGAACATTTTTCAATTGGTCCGCTTTGTATCTATGATGCTTTGGAGGATTGCTTGGTGGCTTTTTAGGAAAGCCCAGCCTTACAATATTTACAACTAACTTGTCTGAGGTGATAAGCTTCCAAGAAATGAGGGGAGGTGGAAACAAGTCATTTGGGGGAGGTGGAGGCAGATCCTCTATCGTTTCCTCCCCTACTTTCTCCCTTTCCTCCAAAAAAACGGTTTGTGTTAGTTATGTTATGGCAGTTTGTACAGCGCACAGCTACTCAGAGTCCCGGCGCTCAGACTAAGGGCAACAGACTTCGATACCTAGACTGACTGCATAAAAAGCCATGTTTTCAGTTTCTTCTTCAAAACAGTGAGCTCGCTGACTAGACGGAGGTCTTTCAGAAGTTTGTTCCAGTGAGCGGCCCTAGATAGGCGAAGGATCTACCGCCCACTCTAAGTCTGTTGATCCAGGGCACTCTTGCTGGGTGAGCGGAGGAGGATCGCAGTGTACGCGCTGGGGTGTATTCGTTAATCCCCTCTCAGAGTTGCTGCCACGGTGTAGGTCCTGAAAATTGGCTACCTCCTGTACATTGTTGGAGTTGGTTGCTAGACAATGATCTTCCTTGTCCCCTTCTATTCTACAAAAGGAAGGTCTATACGATTGTAATGCCCACATGGCTTTGGCTATTTCATTTGCTTTTTCTATGGTTCTAGGCAAGTGTCCACCTCTGGACCAAAGAGATGTCCCCCGGTAAGTGGCATGTCAATGAGGTTTGATTAAACATCATTTAAAATGCTGATTTTAGACCAGAGTTGGCTATACTTTGTCGCTTCTAGTAAGTTCCCTGCCCTTTTGTGCTGTTCTTCATGGAGGTGTGCCATAAACTCTTCCATTTCCTCCAATGCTGATGTGTGTCTGTTTAGGAGGGCAGTAGCATTGGTATTATGCCATTGTGTGGTGGCTGCCCTTTTCATCTTCCTCCCTATTTCTTCGAGTGTTTTGTTCTCCTTATTCGGCAAGGGCCCCATGGGTGCTTGTGACATGGCTCTTTCTTGCCATGCTAACCATTAGACAGTCTGCCTCAACATGACCAGGGATATATTTGGGGGACCATGGAGTATGCTTTACATTTTTCTACAATACAAGGCATTACAGTTTTGGCAGTTGCTGGTCTACTAAAAACATCTCTTCCCTGCAGTAACCTGCTTGGTAGGATGGGTAAGAAAAAACAAGTTACTTACCTGTACACTGTGGTTCTCCAGTATTGATATCTTTCATAGATTCACATGCTTGTATCTTCCCGGTCGTCATGGTGGGAGTCTCGTGGTAGTTAGAAAAGAAGTACCATAGAAGTACATAGAAACCACCAAAATGAAAGAAAAACTTTGACATTCGTCAGCATCTTTATGTAGGTCCAAACTTCGACCAATCAGAGACCAGCCCTAGACCTCAACTCCCCAGTCAGCCATCAGACCTCAGATTTCGCGCACAAGTGTGCTAAGGTAAAGTAGTAACATGAGATCAGAAGCGGCAAGCCTAGACTGGGAGGAGGGAGGGCCGCATGTGAATCTATGAAACATATCAATACTGGAGAACCACAGTGTACAGGTAAGTAACTTGTTTTTTCTCCAGTATTGAATCTTTCATAGATTCACATGCTTGTATCAGAGTAGTTAGCAGTGTAATTCCATTAGTTTGCGACTAGGCGAGGACCTTCATATGCAATAAAGAGACATATTGAAAAATATACTAATACATATGAATCATGAATCCAAGTAAATCATAAAATAGCAAATAAACTGCGACAACCAAATATACAAAACAAATAGAATTGATAGATATGAAAGACTGCACCTTAAGCAAACAGATGTCTCACGACAGCTTGACCCACTGCAGCGTCCGCTTTCCATGCCGAGTCTAGGCAGTAATGCTTAGTGAATGTAAGCACATTGGGCCATGTTGCCGCTCTACAAATGTCTGGAAGCGACACACCAGCAAACAAGGCTGTAGAGGCTGCCATCTTCCTCGTGGAGTGCGCAGACACTTTTGCAGACAAAGGCTTTCCAGCCTTGTTGTGGCAGAAAACAATCGCAGAGGAAATCCAACGTGCAATACTGGTCCTTGAAAGGGCTTGACCCTTCCGTGGTGAAGTAAAGGACACAAATAACTGATCCAATTTTCTGAAAGTCCTTGTTCTATGCATGTAGAACTTGATGCATCGCTTTACATCCAAAGAGTGCAATGCTCTTTCCGCGGCGGTTGAAGGGTTTCCAAAATACGTGGTAAGCACAACTGGTTCATTCAAGTGAAATGAAGTTGGAACTTTGGGAATGAATTGAGGATTTGTTCTCAATAAAAGTTTATCCTGTCTGAATTGAAGAAAAGGCGCAGCAATCGTGAAAGCCTGAATTTCACTGATTCTTCTAGCCGACGTGAGGGCCAAAAGGAGAGCCGTTTTCAAAGAAACATTTTAAATCAGCCTTATGTATTGGCTCGAAAGGCAATTTCATCAATTGAGCTAGTACTGTGTTTAATTCCCACGGAACTGCAGGGCGCTTTAAGGGTGGGAAAACCCTGAAGAGACCTTTCATAAACTCCTTAATTCTTGTTGACCACAAAGAAAGTTCACCTGGTTTTCTGCGAAACCTGGAAATTGCTGCCAAGTGTACTTTGATGAGTGAGCCAATTTTGATTTAGCTAAGTGAAGTAAGTAAGGCAAAACCTGTTCCGGAGTGGATGGCAAATTCTTTCTCCTCACACCAATGGCAGAATCTCTTCCATTTTGCAGCATATGACCTGTTAGTGGAAGGAGCTCTGGCCCGCTGTAGGATAGACCTGCAATCCGGAGTGATGTTTAAATCTGTGAATTCATAGTCGTGAGGTTCCAAGCTGACAAACTTTTTTTTAATTTTTTTATTCTTTTTATTGAAGTTTCAGATAAGAGCTGTGCATCATCGCTGCCATACAAGGCAGTACAAACATTAAACAAAACATCAAAACATTTTGTGATTGATCGCTCTCACAATAATTCTACCCGTGGGCTTCTGGTATTGTACATTAACAAAGTCCTAAATGATAGGAACATACTCCGATATCAATATTACTCGGCATCAGCAATGGGCTCGGTCTGGGCCTGCGATAGGAGATATTGACGTAATGGTTCCCAAATGTCCTTTGGCTTAGAGGACGATGGAAGCTCCTCTGCATATAGTTCAAGGTTCTCTTTGCAATATACTATGTCTTTAACCCAATGGTCGACCCGGGGGTCCAAGGTGCTCTCCCATGTTAGTGCTACACAGCGTTTTGCCATCAACAAGGCAATTCTCACAAATTTGCCCACGGTCCCTTTTAGCTGAGGTACATAACAGATAAATTAATGGTGTGCATTGTAACTGAGCCCCCAACATATCCTGTATATGTTTCATCACCTCTCCCCAGTAATGAGACACCACCCTGCAATTCCATGCTAGATGCCAGAAGTCAGCATCCGACTGGCCACAGCGTTTGCAGTTGCTTGTGTCACGAAGGCCTAACTTGTGCAACCTGAGAGGGGTGTGGTACACTTGGTGAATGTATTTGAAATGGATGATCCTCAGGTTACCATTAGGTATGAGGGCGCTGGTGAGCTTGCAAATATGCTCCCACTCTGGTGGTGTCAGGGGAGGAGTGAGCCTGTCATTCCAGCGGGCAAAATGTCTATCTGGATCTCTAACCTTCTCGTCACGCACCGCCCTGTATAGTTTAGTGATTAATTGGCGTCATGTGGGTGCAACTAGTAATAATTGCAGCGAGTGCAAAGGAAGCGGTTCAGTAGGATATGTAGTGTAATGTGTTTTAACAGCAAGCTTTAATCTGTGCACAGTAAATTGAAATAGTGGCGATGGGTTGGTAATATATTGAGGCCCTTCAGGCGTGAAAACTCCCGTCGGGATAGAGATCCTGCATTCTATCAATACCAACCTCTTTAAGCGACCGCATCGGGCCTTCCTCCTGTGTCACCGAGAGTGCCGCATGATGTGCCAACGGCAAGGCAGGAGCATAGAGTGGGAGTTTGGCCGCGAGTCCACCAATGGATTGCCAGGCTGCAATAGAAGTATCTAGCGTATTGATTTCGTGCTTTGGCGTGCCTCTGCGCGAGTGTGTGAATATACTAGCTAATGGGGTCGGGTGCGCATTTCAGTCTTCCACCGCAACATGAGGCGTAAAGGCATGAGGATTATACCAGTAGTACGCGTACTGCGCACGAGCACAAAGATAATATAGGTAGAGGTCTGGTGCACAAAAGCCTCCTTTGTCATAGTCTAGCGTGAGTGTATTCCAACCCACCCTAGCCTGTCTGCCACCCCAGATCAAGTGGAGCAGTGAGGTTCGTACAGTATCAAAAAAGTGTTTTATCAGTTTTATAGGAATATTGCAAAACAGATCTAAAAACCGCGGTAAGACGATCATCTTTATAACAGCAATGCGATCCGCCAGAGATAGCGGTAGTGCCATCCAAGCTGACAAACTTAGAGACTTTATTTGAGGATGAACAATTTGACCGTTGTTCATTGAGAGTAGGTTTGGCAGTGGAGGAAAGCGAATGTGCGGAGATATCGAGCACAGGAGAAGCTCCGTGTACCAAAACTGCCTCGGCCATGCCGGAGCTATGAGAATGATATGGCATGGTTCTTTCTTCATCTTGTTCAACACTCTTGGGATGAGGGGAAACGGCGGGAACGCATAGGCGAAAGTCCCCGTCCACCGCATCTGCAGAGCGTTCCCCCAAGAGTTCCACTGAGGAAACCTGCTGGTGAACTTCTCGCACTTCTTGTTGTTTTCTGACCCAAAAAGATCCAGTTTTGGAGTGCCCCACAGTTTGAAGACTCTTTTCAGTTGGACTACATTTGACTCCCATTCGTGACATTGGGAATTGGTTCTGCATAGAGAATCCGCCCAATTGTTGTCCACGCCTGGAACATGCTCTATTTGCAATGTTATGTTGTGATGAATTATCCACCTCCAAATTTCCTGGGCCTGTTCTGATAATGTGAGAGACCTGGTGTCCACTTGTTTGGCAAGATAGAACATTGTTGTGGTGTTGTCTGTTCTTACTAGAATGGAGGATCCCTGGATTCTGGGAAGAAAAGCCTGCGACCCCAGGAAAACTGCCCTTAGTTGCAAAAAACTGATGTGTGAACGTGTTTCCTGAAGGGACCATTTTCCGTGTATTTGCAATTCCTGGAGATGCGCCCCCCAACCGTCCATTGAAGCATCCGTTGTCATAATATAATGAGGCTGTGCTGGTTGGAACGAGAGGCCTGGAGAGATATTGATTTCTTTTTCCCACCATGACAGACTGTTTCATTGTCTGAGAGAGATGATGTCCTCGAATGAGCTGTGCACCTGCACCCACTGCATGTCTAACTGCTCCTGGAGAGGCCTCATGTGCAGCCGACAATTTGGAATCAACGGGATGCATGAGGACAGCATCCCCAGTAAGGACTTGAATACTCTCACAGAAGTGGACTCTTTTGCGCGCAGAAGGGATGCTAAGCGCATTATTTTGAGTTTCCGTTCTGAAGTGGGATACGCCTTCATTGACTGTGTTCAGAAGCGCCCCTAGAAAAACACGCTTCTGGCTTTTAATCAAGTGTGACGTCTCCATGTTGAGTTGTAACCCAAGAGACTTGAAGAGCCGCTGACAAGCCTGCGTAGATTTTCTGGTAGAGTGAAATGTGGCACCCTTCACTAGCCAGTCGTCCAGGTAGGGGTAAACCTGGTGTCCCGGTCTTCTCAGAAAAGCCGCTACCGGAGCCATACATTTCGTGAAGACTCTGGGTGCTGAGCGAAGGCCGAATGGCAAGACTTTGAACTGGTAGTGATCTCCAGCCACCTCGAACCTTAGGAATTGGCGATGCTTTGTATGACTGGGAATGTGAAAGTATGCGTCCAAGAGATCGAGGGACGCTAGAAAATCTCCCTCGTTTATTATTAAGAGAATCTCTTGAAGGGACAACATTCTGAACGATTGTTTTTTGATGCATTTGTTTAGCTGCCTGATGTCCATGACCTGCCTCCATTTCCCGCATTTTTTCTTTATTAAGAAGAACTTGGAGTAAAAGCCTTTCCCTCGTTGCCTGAAATGTACTTTTTCTATCGCTCCTTTCTTTAGTAGAGTCGAAATTTCTTGCCTTAACGAGGACAAATGAAGATGATGTGTTTTTCTTGGAGGCAGAGTTCGAGGAAGTTTGTGGACAAATTCCAAAGTGTGGCCGTGTTGGATGATGTCCAGCTACCATTTGTCCTTCGTGATGGTTTGCCATTGATTCAGAAATGGAGAGCTGATGGGACCGAAGGTGTTGAGAACGAAATGAGGTGGCTGGCGGAAGATAAACGTCACTGACGTCTTGAGGAATCCTGCAATTTTCCTCGTCCTGCAGGCTTGCGTCCAGCTGATTGCAAGACATGTTGGAGGCACAAAATTGCTGCTGTTCCTGTCCTCCATATTGTGATCTGTAGCTCCGACACTACGGTTGATATCTGTAAGATTGGTAAGACGGTCTTTGTTGGAACTGACCTCTTCCTCTGCCTCCACGAAAGGACTGAAAACGCCTTTGTTGCAGCCTGCCCAAGGAACGTGCAGTCTCAGTATCCTTTTTGATGCCCTGTAGCTCTTCGTCTACATGTGTTTTCCAAAAAGTATTTCCCCATCAAAGGGCATGTCCAGCTCTTTCGATTGGATTTCAGGGCGGAAAGACGTCGCCCTAAGCCAGTCCTGTCTACAAAGGACTGCGGCACCTGCCATTTGCCTGAAAGCAATAGAAGACAGATCCATTGTGGATTCAATCACCTCCGAAGACGCTCTAGCACCCTCCTACAGGAGATCTTTCGCTTCTCTCTTTTTATCCTCAGGAAGGAATTTGAGAAGAGGAGCCAGGTCTGACCATAACTGACGGTCATACCTCCCCAAGTTTGCTAAGGCGTTAGAAGCCTTGATAGCAGTAGCCGCCATAGTAGCGAAGCGCTTGCCGATGCTAAGCGTTTGCCTTTTCAGTCTGGAGGCACCGAACAAGGAGATTGTGGATTCCTGGAACGCCTCTGGGCAGCCTGCATTATTACTGAATTCGGACGAGGATGGCCAATTAAACATGCTGGAGCAGAATCCGATGCCTTGTATTTCTTTTCCATCCTCAGTAACACAGCAGGAACGGAGGCTGGGTTCTTCATTATCTTCAAACCTTCACTCCAAATGTAGTCCACAATTGGAATGGATCTAACCGATTTCTTTGATGCATCTTTAAAATCGTAAAGAAAACATTCGGTTTGCACCACATGCAGAGGCAAATCAAACCTTTTAGACGCTCTCTCAAGCACTTCATGGAAGCCCCCGATATCTCCTGGGTGGGGGGTGTGGTGGGGGAGGGAATCGCCGGGGGAGGGGAAGGCGACGGTGAAGATGGAGCCACATAATCATCCCATTCTTGGCCAAGAAGGTCCGGATCCTGAGTGAGCTCACTTTCCTCTGGTTGATCGTCTGCTTCACTCTCGATGTAATCGTCCTGTATTGTAATACACCGAGGAGCCTGTTTCTTAACCTGTGCAACAGGCGGCGGAGTAACCACTGGTGGAGGCGGAGCAACTTGAATATTTGGACCGCCGGGTGTCAATGGAACCGGAGCTTGAATGTCCGGAAATCTTTTATAGTAATCGTTTAACATATGTCTAAGGTCCGTGACCAAGGAGAGTGGGACCAGCATGGAATCTCTCAGAACCTTCTGATGCTCTTCAGAAGCCTCATAAGGATAGTGGTCCTGAAAATAGTCATAACGTTGGGCCTGAGAGCGACCTGAAAATGAATAATCCCCTTCCATATATTCTGATTGTCCTTGCGCTTCCTCATCAGTGTCCTGGCATTTGACTACGAGTTGTGAGGGACTGTAAGCTGGACCAAAAAGACTTTCATCCCCTGATTCCTCCGTATCAAGAAGGTGAGAAGGAAGCAATAGCGAGATCTTGGGTAAAGGTGACAATCCTGGTGATCTTGGGACTAAATGCAGACTTTTTGTACCCGTTGACGAAGCAGTCGACGACGAAGACGCCTGATAGTGATCGTCGTCGATACTGGCCGAGAGGGTGATTTGAACACTGCCGTCGATGGAGCGCTCGTCGACGGGGCCGTCGACGGCGACAGTGTTCCCGCCGAAGTTGTAGACGCGACCGTCGACACAGTGTACGTCGTCGCTGACGAAGCCGTCGACGATGAAATAATAGTCATTGTGCTAGTCGACAATGCAGTCACCACGGCCGCCGACAAAGCAGTTGTTGCCACAGAAGTCGGGGATTTAGAAGAAGCTCTCGACGACGGGTCCGTCAACGGTGCTTTCTTCGTCGACGAAGCCTGTTTGAGAGGTGTGACAGGCACAGAGGCAGCAGATGATTTCTTCAGGCCTGAATCTTTAGGCTTAATGGCTGTCTTTTCGGCCGTGGAGGAGTTTTCTGCCTTTAATTTCTTTAAATCAGCCTTTAATGAGGTAGAACCCTCATTTTTACGCTTCCTCTCAACTAAGGATGGCCCAGGGCTCTCTTCGACTCCAGATTCGGATTTCTTTTTCTGGAGCCATAACAACAACCTGGCCTCTCTATCCTTTAGTGTCTTTGCTGAAAAGGTTCTACAGCATTTACAGTCCTTGGCTGTATGTTTAGGATAAACGCAGTCTTTATGTGGATCTTCAGAAAAAAGCCTCGCCTTTCCACAGGATCTACAGGGCCTGAAAAGCCTCTTCTTGGAACCCCTAGACATCCTAAGTAAAGGAGGTAGAAAACAATACCTTGAGATGAATTCAAGCGGGTCAAACGTTCACTCACTGACAAACTGGGCAGAGCTGAGGGAGACTCCCTTACACACGACGTGCGGTTAGAAATCTGAGGTCTGATGGCTCTGACTGGGGAGTTGAGGTGTAGGGATGGTCTCTGATTGGTCGAAGTTTGGACCTACATAAAGATGCTGACGAATGTCCACGTTTTTCTTTCCTTTTGGTGGTTTCTATCTATTTCTATGGTACTTTTCTAACTACCGCGAAACTCCCACCATGACAGGGAAGATACAAGCATGTGAATCTATGAAAGATTCAATACTGGTGAATTGTTTTTTTCTTATGTATTGGGTTGAGAGCTTCAAGGACCTGCTTTTGTTGCCACCTTATGGTACATTGTAAAGTCATCTGGAGAAGGTGGCCTCGAGAGAGCGTTTCCTCCTCCGACATGCGGAACCCCATGTCCTCCGAGTCTACTAACAATGAGTTCCTCTTCCCCTGATCCTGTGCTGCACGCGTTGCACTGGTTCTTGTTTTCGGGTTGTCTGCCTGTGGTCTCTTAACCCCTTGGACTTTCGTCTGTTTATGTAGAGCTAAACTTTCGTCAACAGTCTTCTCCTAGAAAAAAGGCCTTCGAAACCCTTTTCTTCCTCTCGATGACATCAGAGGATTGTCTGACCCCTCTGGACTTTGCTTTGACGAGCACCTGTTCCTCTCCAACTCCCCCGGTCATTGAATCTCCTCCAAAGTCGAAGCAGTGCCTTTCGGCGTATCCTTACCAGTACCCTCTTACTCACCTGGAGGGTGGGAAATAATGTTGAGCTCCTTAGACAGCTGTTTTATCGTGTGCGTCAAGGGCATACCTTTTTGCAGTGTATTTTTGCTTGCTGCCTTATGGTTCAGTGTTGTAGGTGGTACCTTGTGTCCTTGGGCCGCTCTAAAAATTTATGGGCATGTGGCACTGTAGGTTTAATGTCAATATTCATGGCCTCTAATGTACCCTCGAGTTCCAAGTCTTTGGTTGCCCCTGAGCTGCTACTTCAACAAGGTCATCTGAGAAACCGATCTCTTATCGACAAAGCACCTTTTCTCTGCTTCTGTAACCCAGATAACTCCGCCATGTCCATTATAGTTCGATGCGCTCGAAAAATCTTGGCACGATACACAAGAGTTTCTGGGTTACAGAGAACATGGGAAAAATCCTCCGAAATATGGTCTCGTGGGAGACAGAATATTTAGTCTGGGTGCTTATCATTAAGTGTAAACCTTCAGAGGAATTTCAAGCGGATAAGATTGTGCTCACTCTAGGTATGTTGGATGGGACTGCTGAATGGAAAACTAGAAGCATGCATCTTCTTAGTGGATGGATGCCAGGTAATCTCCTCAATTGGCAGTCTGAACAATGTTGAGAAAAAACAAATGGATCATTGTTTTTTCTGGGTAGATGCACTACTTTGAGAGATCTTCTATTTTATGGCCGAGAGTCAGATGTTGGGCTTCCTTGGACAGCGTTTGAGATCTGGTGCCTCCTTGTTTGTTAATGTAAAAGATCGATGTTGTGCTGTCTGTTCAAATCAAAACAGATGAATGATGTAACATCAGAATGAAGGATTGAAGGCCTCTCCTAGTGGCTCTTAACTGCAAGTTGACGTGTATTTTCGCTTAGTTCCAAGACCATTGCCTCATGACTGATAGTTCCTGTAAATGGGCTCCCCCATTGCTCCATTGAAGGGTCCATGGTCAAGACAGTCTGGTTGGGTTTGAAAAAAACAATAAATCTACTGACATCCACCACAGAAGCGCCTTTTCATTGTTGGCATTATTTGGATGAGGTTGAAGGAGCCCAATATTTGAGCCAATTGCTGGTCTAATTTTTGTTATATGGGCCACTACCTTAATCAGCAGAATGACATGAGGCATTATCACGAAGACCTGCCTAACAGCCTTTCAAACAAGCAGATTCTGATGCTGGATTGCTTTTGAATTTGACTTGTGACTGGACCACTAAACTTATTTGTTGCTCTTACAAGGGCTATGCTTCACTTGCCCCATGAGAAATGTCCCCAGAAACAGGACTGAGCGGGAAGGCAATAGAGATAATTTGCATGAGACCCAATCTCCTGTAAGCATAGTTCCAGCTGTTACTCAGTTGTTCCTGGCTTCCCTGGATGTGTGATTTACTAACCAGTCGTCGAGGTATGGGACTTAATGACCCAAACATTGAAGGTGCACTGCTGCGAGAGTCATACATTTTGTGAATACTCAGCTGATTTGGGATCAAAACAAAGCACTCAATTGATAGTGGCAGTGAGCTACTTCGACCCTTAAGAAATTGCAATGTTTGTAAAAAATTGAGATGTAACGGCAGGTGTCTTCGAGGAATAGGGATAGCATTTACCCCCCCTTTTGCCAAAAGCATCAATTCTCCTGGCTTCTGTGTGTGAATGTGTTGCGTAGGGGCTAACTTCTGTTTCTGGATGTTCTTTGGGCAGCTTACATGAACATGGGAGAGGAGCCATTCGCTTCCACTATGTCCCGACTTTTCTCTTTGAGCTGTCTTGAGCTGTATACTGCCTCAAATAGGTCACCTGCAGCAAATTCTTCTTCTGGATTGGATTCAAACAGCCTAACAGGGGGATGCAGTGGGACTTTGCTCTGGGACTTGTTCTCCGGCAGTATTGCGGGTCTTCTCCCTTTTCTAGGTTCCTCATACAACGGAATAGTAACTGAGGGATTGTCGACTAGACTCGATGGGAAGGTCTTGGCCAGGATGGTCAGACAGGTGTTTCCTCTTTGTTGACTGGCAGCGATTTAAGCAGTGTGTCTGTAAACAGTGATTTTAACTTTTTAAGTTGAAGTAAAGCTGCCAGTGGCACAGAGGTGGCTGTAGGTATTTTCTTAACCTCATATTCAGATGAGGATTGCTAGATATTTTGGGGGCCTTATTAAGGATTGTTTTTCCTTAGGCATCCTTAAGATGTGGAAGCGGATTTGTTGATTTTTCAGTGCCCAGGTGGCTTTTCCCCACCTTTTTCAGATCAAGTGCTCTGGATTGATTAATCCCCAGATAAGGGCTATCCATAGAATTAGATTTTTGCAACCACCATTAAAAAGCTTTCCTCACGTCTTTGATAATTTTCTGTACATTTTTCAGAAAGTTAAATTTATGATCAGGGAGTAGACAGTAAATGCACTTTGTGTGGGGGTCATTTGTATCAATTCTCATCTTCGCTGCTATGTCAAACCTGAGGTATTTGCGATGAGCAGGATGAATGGGTATATGGAAGTAGGCGTCCTTTTGGTCCAAAATGGCCATAAAATCACCCATCTGCAAAAGTAGAATGACATCTTGTAGAGTGACCATGTGAAAATGTAGGATGTAGTAGTTGAGAGGTCTGAGATCTAGAAATGGTCTCAACTGCCTGTTGAACTACTGGTTTAAACACTGAACACCTGAGCCAGGCATGCCTTCTGAGGATGATACTGGCATTGATGCCTCTAGCGGCTGTGTCTGCAGCATCTAAGGCACATCTGATTGAATTATTAGTGATGGCCTGACCTTCAGTAACAATATGTTGACCCCTTTTTTGTGTTCCTTTGGGAAATACTGTAGTAATTGTTCTATTTTATCCCAGTGGGCCCCATCGTAACGTGCGAGTAGGGCTTGGGAGTTAGCAATACGTCAATGATTGACTGCTTGAGCTGCAACTCGCTTTCCAGCAGCATCAATGCGTTTGCTCTCCTTTTCAGGAGGTAGGGTATCTCCACTTACTTGACTATTTGCCCATTTACTAGCTGTGGTAGCTACAATAGAATCTGGCGGGACCTGGCTACATATAAAAAGTGTGCCAGAGGGAGAAGCTTTATATTTATCAACCAGTGGGGTTATAACTCTGGCACGTACAAGTTCTTAAAATATGTCATCCGCATGCCGTAACATGTCTGGAAGTATAGGCAGAAACTGGGTGTCCTTATGGGTGGATGACAATATGTCAAATAGGAAGTACTGTTCTAAAGATTCTCTATGAATTTGGACTCCATGATATGTAGCTGCCCTGGCAAATACTTGTTGGTAAGCACTAGCATCTTCAGGTGGTGAAGTGCGAGTTGGGTGAAGATCTGGGTCATTGGGAGTTATGGGGTTTGTGTCAAACATCCCAAGGATCTGGTTCCCCCAATGGTTCTCTTAAACCCCCTGTTGGTGAACCTGCAGGTGTATGAGCAAGAGTGTCTTGATGTGGAGGAGAAGGAGATGGTGGTGAAGATGGTGGTGGTGGAAGTGGCAGAGGATGAGGCACAGGGCTTGTAGCTTTGTCTTTGGTCTTCTTTTTGGGAGATATAGGAGTGTTCAAGTCCACCTCAAATGTCAACTGCCTCTTAGAAGGAGGTGAGGCTATGATTCTTCCAGTGCCCTCTTTATTATGGATCTTTCTCGGTTTAATGTCCCATTTTCTCAAGAATTTGCTTGAACTGAGAAAGAACCCGAAGAATGTTTTGAGGGTTTCAATTCAGTCAATTTCGGAATCGAGGTTTTAGACTATTTATTTTTTGGCACTGAAACAGTCGGCTGCTGCATCTGTTCCAAAGGCTTGGTGGAAACCGAAGAATGTGCTCGATCCGAAGAGGTCTATGCTAAAGCCGAAAACTTGGGTTTAATAGCAGTTTTCGGTGACTAGCCCGAAGGCAGGGCATCCGGAGGAAAATGCAACTTACCAGTATGCATCTGTTCTTGGCATGTAGAGCTATAGATTCGTATACTTGTGCATAGATCACCATCTGGTGTTGGGCTCGGATGTTTGCACTTTGTTTTTGTCTTGGAAGAAGTTCTTTGTAGTCACGAGATAGGTGACTTCTCCTTGGGATCATAGTGCGCATGGGTATCGACTCCACCCTCAGATTGTTTTTCGCCATAAAGGGTGATAGTGGAGTTTGTGAGAAACAGAAAAGGATGTCCATGTGTGATGTATCTAAGTAAGATAGTACTGGAACAGATAGAGGTGTCCGGGGAGGCGGGTGGGTGTATACGAATCTACAGCTCTACATGCCAAGAACAGATGCATACTTGTAAGTAGCATTTTCCGTTCGAGGCATATGAGCTGTAGATCATATACTTGTGCATAGACAATACAGCAGTTACCTCTTTAGCGGTGGCTACCTGTATCTGTTGAAGTGGTTTGAAAAAGTGTTCTTAATACAGCCTGGCCCACACTAGCTTGTTGTTTTGCTTGCACATCTACACAAGTGTTTTGTGAAAGTGTGTGGTGTAACCCAAGTTGCTGCTTTGCATATGTCATCTAGGAGAATGTTTCCTAAGAATGCCATAGAAGCTCCTAGTTTGCATGTAGAATGCGCTCTAGGGGGAATGGATAACGTACGCTTTGCTTTTTGATAGCATATCTGAATGCATTTAACGATCCACCTGGCAATTCCAGCTTTTGATATAGGATTGCCTTTATGTGGGGGTGAGAAAGATACAAAAAGTTGTTTAGTTTTTCTAAAAGTTTTTGTCCTTTCAATGTAGTAAAGGATGGCTCTTTTGACGTAAAGTGTATGAAGAGCCCGTTCTGCCACCGAGTCTGGTTGAGAGAAAAAGACTGGCAGCTCAACAGACTGGTTAAGGTGGAAAGGAGAAACTACTTTTGGTAGGAATTTGGGGTTAGTCCTAAGAACCACTTTTTTTTTGATAACCAATTTTATTGATTTTATGAGGTAGTGAACAAGATAACGGCACCAGTTATGATTACAGGTTACAAGACAAGGGAAAGACAAAAACTCATCGCGTCTGTATAGAAAACGGACAAGCATGAAGAAGATATTGACATTCCAACCCCAGTCCTTGGTTGCGCAAGTTAAAAACAATTCGTCTTCCACCACCCCAACCCATTTACCCCACATTCAACGAAATTTTTTCGGGCATCCTCTGGCCGCATACAGTGGTCGTTCTTGCGTGGCACACCAGTCCACTCCCCTACGCCAGCGCGCCATTGTAGGAGAAGCCGGGTTCAGCCAGTGGGCCGCTATGTCTCTTTTGGCCACCATCAGCGCTGTGTTTAGGAAGAGTTTCTCAGCCCTGGTACCGTCCAACCCCTCGGTGACGCCCAGGAGCACGTTCATTGGGTTAAGTGGAACCTCCCAGCCGAGGACCTCAGTGAGTTCTCCCGTCACTGACTCCCAATATCTCGCGATCGCGGGGCAAAGCCATACCATGTGATAAAAGTCCGCTTGTGGGCATGAGCATCAGGGACAGGAAGCATCGGGTCGAAGCCCCCGCGCGGTGGAGACGCAGCGGCGTGAGGTAAGCAGTGTGAAGGTAATATATTTGGACTACCCGAAGCCTTGCAGAGACTAATTGTTTTGGGAGCCATCAATGCGTCTACCCAGTCAGCTTCCTCTAGGGACCCAAGCCAACCCTCCCACCTGTCCCGGAGTTGAGATAGTGAGTTGGGGGTGTTGTTTGTGAGGGAGCGATAGATACGGGAGATCCCTCCCTTCCCCAAATTGCCAGTCATAACCTGAGCTTCAGGGGGGCTATACTCCGGTAAGGAGGTACCCTCTGAGATGTGGGAGTGAAGGGCGTGACGTAGCTGCAGGTAGCGGAAAAACTGGAAAGAGTGAAGAGAGTAACGAACCTGCAAATCCTGAAAGGAGCGCATGCGAGTTCCACTCCAAACATCCCCCAATAAGGAAATTCCGATGAGATCCCAGGATCTGAATCCTGAGAGGTTAGCAACCTCTCGGAGTCTGGTGTCGCACCACAAGGGAGTATACTGGGTCAGTTTATCCGACCAGCGTATGTGCCCCAAGGAGGCCCGCCAGGCTAGTAGCACACCGCGTGTGACCTCAGGGAGAGTTTGAGAAACGGTGTTGCCGTATAGCATCCCTTGAATGTTGGACCTAAGAACCACTTTATTGTGATGTATTTGCAAAAATGGTTCTTGTATGGTTAATGCCTGGAGTTCAATAACTCTCCTGAGAGATGTGATTGCTATAAGAAAAGCTACTTTCCATGTGAGAAATTGTAATTCACATTTATGTAAAGGTTCAAATGGGGGACCCATGAGCCTGGTAAGGACAATGTTGAGGTTCCACTGAGGAGAAGGTGGAACTCTGGGAGGAATTATCCTTTCAAGGCCTTCCATGAATGCTTTGATGGCAGGTACCCTAAAGAGTGACAAATGTCTGTTTTGTAGGTAAGCGGCTATGGCGGCAAGATGTCATCGTATAGATGTATATGCTAGATTACATTTTTGTAGATGCAAGAGGTAACAAATAATGTTTTGGATTGAAGCATCTAGTGGATTGATTGCGTTATTATTGCAGTAAATAACAAACCTTTCCCATTTAGCTGCATAGCACGCTCTAGTGGTAGGACGTCTAGCTTCTTTAATGATATTCATGCAGTCTGGCGGGAGGTTGAGGTAACCAAACTCTAAGATTTCAGGAGCCAGATCGCTAGGTTCAGTTGAGCTGGATCTGGATGCCTTATTTCTCCATGGTTCTGTGTGAGGAGCTTTGGAGAAAGGTGCAACTTTTGATGTGGATCTACTGAGAGTTCCAGCAGGGTTGTGAACCATGGTTGTCGTGCCCATGTGGGAGCAACTAGGATCATTGTGAGAGACTGTTTGAGCTTGCGCACCAGTAAGGGAATGAGCGGGAGAGGCGGAAAAGCGTACGCAAATCTGCCTGACCAGTTCATCCATATCGCATTGCCTTTGGACAATGGGTGTGGATACCTGGCGGCAAAGCTTGGGCATTTTGCGTTTAAATGTGTGGCAAACAGGTCTATATCTGGTTGGCTCCACATCTGAAAAAACGGATGAAGAACTTGCATTGACGACTGAGCAGATCCGCAATCTGATTGTGTTGTCCTGGAAGATGTTCTGCTAGGAGGTATATCTTTTGAGGAATGGCCCATCTCCATATGCTTTGCGCTAGGCGTGAAAGCTGCAGAGAGTGTCGTTCCCCCCCTCCCCCCGTTTTTGTATATAGTACATTGCTGTCATATTGTCCGTGCGGACGAGGACAGCTTTGTGTATGAGGTGTACTTGGAATGATTTTAGTGCAAGAAAAATCGCCAGTAATTCGAGGTGATTGATGCGGAGCATTTTTTGCTGATGGGTCCACATACCCTGAATGGTGTGGTTTAGGAGATGAGATCCCCAGCCGGTGAGCGATGCGTCTGTTGTGAGCACTATCTGTGGAACCGGATCTAGGAACGGCCACCCTTTGGAAAGGTTTTGTGTGTTCCACCACTGCAGAGCGTGATGTGTGCGGCTGTCTACCAACACCAGATCTGTAAGCTGACCTTGAGCCTGGTTCCACTGACGTGCTAGACAGTCCTGTAAGGGACGCATTTGGAGTCTTGCATGAGGTACTATAAAAATGCAAGAAGCCATCATTCCTATTAGTTGCATAAACACTCGAGCTGGTAGTGAGTGCTGAGGTTGAAACCTTGTTATGAGAGTTTGCATGGTTGCCATCCTGACTGGATTGGGGTATGCAATGGCTTTGGAAGTATCTATTGTGGCGCCTAGATACTGGTGGGTGTGGGACGGTTTAAGATGTGACTTGGTGAGGTTTATTGTGAATCCTAAACGATGGAGCAGTTGGATTGTTTGGTGTGTGTGTTGTACACAATCGCTGCGTGACTTGGCTTTTATAAGCCAGTCGTCGAGGTAAGGAAAAACATGAATGTGTTGTCTCCGCAAGTGAGCTGCTACTACTGCAAGACATTTTGTGAAGACCCTGGGTGCTGTAGTTACCCCGAAGGGGAGCACTTTGAATTGATAGTGCTGACCGTCTACTACAAACCGTAGATATTTCCTGTGAGCAGGGTGAATAGGAATGTGAAAGTAGGCGTCCTTGAGATCTAAGGTGGCAAGGAAATCGCCTTGTTGGAGTAATGGGAGGATCTGTTGGAGAATGACCATGTGAAAGTGGTCGGATTGTATGTACAGGTTTAACGGTCTGAGGTCTAATATTGGCCTGAGAGTACCGTCCTTTTTTGGGGTGAGAAAATAAAGGGAGTAAATCCCTGTGCCTTGATGGTGTATGGGAACAGGATCTATTGCGTGCTTTTGCAATAGAGAGAGAAGGATAAGTTACTCACCTGTAATCCTAGTTCTCTTCCAGGGGTATCCTCATCAAAGTCATAAGCACTGAATATTCCCGCCCATGTCCGGGGACCCCGGAAATAATAAAAAATGATATATGAAAAACATATATATATATATATATACATACACACACACACACACACATATATATATACATACACACATATACATATCATTTTTCCCTCTACCAATGCAGCCCCCCAAAAAGGAGGCTAAACAATGCAATAACATAATAAGTACTTGCACAATACACATATAATATAAGAACCACAGTAGTGCAAGTCTCACTTGGACCCTTTTTTAATGAGTGATACGCATGACAGAAAAATGTTTAAAAAAAGGAGCAGGCATTGTTAGCCTACAGGCAAACCAATAGCATAGAAACAGGAAGTAAATGCACAAAAAACTGGCACCGTGCCTTTAAGGCAGCCATGACCCCTAGCTTCCCATCATGCTTCAGGGGTGACAGGTCAGTTGTTCTTTGCGGAGCCTAAAGATTAGGACACAAAGACACTGCTGGTACAAATAAAACTGGATATCCAAATGTAAACACTCATTTGCCTGGGGAGGCGGGTGGGTTGCTTATGACTGATGAGGGTACCCCTGGAAGAGAATGAAAATATTACTTACCTGTAGTAATAGTTTTGCAGCCTAGACTCTTCTAGATTCACAAACTTGTGCATATTCCGCCATCTAGTGGTTGGAGTCGGAAAGTGCTTTGTATTTTTTTTTTTTTTTGCTCCACAGCCTCTCTTTCAGAAATGGTGCTCCTTTCCACGGCGAGCAGTGTAATGCCAATGGTGGGGGCACGGTTGAGTGCCCTTTCAATGCTGAGAGCATTCTTTGGATAACAAAATGATTTACACGGCTGCTCGCCGTGGAAAGGAGCACCATTTCTGAAAGAAAGGCTGTGGAGCTGAATTTTCAACTACCGAACAGCACCGTGTCCCAGCAATTAATCAAGCCTGCCTCGAGTGTGCCTAACCTACAAAGGTGAAGATTTGCTTTAAAATTGTAACACACATTGCACCTACTAAGGAATGAACTAATGAACTGTTATTCATCTCACGGGACTCAATTATCCATAATGCACTAATCATTATGTATGCACGAAGCAAAAGCAAATCAGGGCAAATTTCTAAATAAAAGAGACCGGAAATGAGCAATGTTTGTTCCTGCCCATGAAGAAGCGGCGTTTGCCTCGAAACGCGTCGGACATGAAGGAAATGCATGGCATCTTGAGGCAAGCTGCAGTGAGGTAATAAATGCCAGATGGTGGGGGCACGGTCGAGTGCCCTTTCAATGCTGAGAGCATTCTTTGGATAACAAAATGATTTACACGGCTGCTCGCCGTGGAAAGGAGCACCATTTCTGAAAGAAAGGCTGTGGAGCTGAATTTTCAACTACCGAACAGCACCGTGTCCCAGCAATTAATCAAGCCTGCCTCGAGTGTGCCTAACCTACAAAGGTGAAGATTTGCTTTAAAATTGTAACACACATTGCACCTACTAAGGAATGAACGAATGAACTGTTATTCATCTCACAGGACTCAATTATCCATAATGCACTAATCATTATGTATGCACGAAGCAAGAGCCAATCAGGGCAAATTTCTAAATAAAAGAGACCGGAAATGAGCAATGTTTGTTCCTGCCCATGAAGAAGAGGCGTTTGCCTCGAAACGCGTCGGACATGAAGGAAATGCATGGCATCTTGAGGCAAGCTGCAGTGAGGTAATAAATGCCAGATGGTGGGGGCACGGTCGAGTGCCCTTTCAATGCTGAGAGCATTCTTTGGATAACAATATATATATATATATATATATATATATATATACATACACACACACATACACACACACATACACACAAACACCCACTCCAGGATGTGTTTGTGTGGATGCCCATGTCTAATCCGTATTAAAGATTGACTGTTTATATGTTTGGTGCATGCGATTGTGAACCAAAAATAAATTTCCCTTTTTTTTTGGGTGGAGGTAATCTTGAAGGTGCAAAAGCGCCTGGCTGTATGTATTTGCGTACATGTAGTCCCCGCCCCTGCCTTTATGCATAGGGGTTTAAGTCGCTTGTGCTCTTGATCCCTTGTACCTAGGGGTTACATAACCTCGCCACGTTGGAGTTTGTGGAGGCTCTGTAGGTAATGCTGCAATAGAGCGCGCAGTTGTATGTTGCGCTATGTATGGCTATATGCTGCGTCACTGTGTAAGTTAAATGCTTGCAGTGAAAGATCTTTTCTTTGAGCGGACACTGAAAAAGTTATAGTGGTCGCTATGTAAGTTATCAGATAGCCCTGGTATATGCAACGAATAACGAATAGTTTCTTACCTGTCGGTGTAGTTTTGCAGCTTGAAGACTTTCTGGATTCACTATGCTGTGCATTATTCCGCGGTCTAGTGGTTGGGTCTGGAATCGTAGTCTCTTTTTTTTCCCGGTGTAGCCCAGGTGGGCGTTGACGCCCCACCATTTGGTGTCCTCCTGTGACGTCGGCGCGCTTCCTCCGGAAGCTCCCACCCTTGGGCGCCATCTTCGGATTCTTTTTTTCTTGTCTTTTTCCTTGTTTATCTTGTTACGTTTGAAGGTTTTTTGAAGTTTTTGTTATCCCCATCTTCCTCCTGTCTCATCTTTCTGGTGGAGGCGGGTGGGTTCGCTAGTGAATCCAGAAAGTCTTAAAGCTGCAAAACTACACCGACAGGTAAGAAACTATTCGTTTTGCAGCGTGAATCTTTCTGGATTCACTATGCTGTGCATAGACTTTGTAGCGGTTTGCTATGTTTGTGGCGGCTGGGTGGAAGATGAGCCTTGGTTGTTGAATATATGTTGAAGCACTTTCTGACCTACTTGTGCTTCTTTGTTCATCTGTATATCCACGCAGTAGTGCTTAGTGAATGTGTGCACTGAAGCCCATGTTGCCGCCAGGCAAATGTCTTGGATAGGTGTGTTTGCCAGGAAGGCGATTGTTGCTCCCTTTTTCCTGGTCGAGTGAGCCTGAGCTGCCCCTTGTAGCTCCTGGCCTGCTTGTTTGTGGCAGTATTGAATTGCTTGTGCGATCCATCGTGCAATGGTATTTTTTGTTACTGGCCTGCCCAGGAAACTGCTTGCGAAGGACACAAAGAATTGCTTTGTCTTCCTACAACCTTTAGTCCTTTCAATGTAGTGCATTACTGCCCTTCTGGCGTCAAGCGTGTGCAGCGCCCTTTCTGCGCTGGTGGATGGTTTTTGGAAGAAACTGGGAATTTGTATTGTTTGGCTTATATGGAACTTTGACACCACCTTAGGCATGAAGTGTGGGTCAGTCCTCGTTACCACCCTGTCATTGTGAATTTGAATGTAGGGTTCTTGTAGTGTAAGGGCCTGCAACTCGTTCACCCTTCGGAGCAAGGTAATCGCTACCAGGAATGCTGTTTTTATGGTGAGCATATGAAGCGAGGCCTTGTGAATAGGTTCGAATGGTGCTTTCATAAGCTGCGTTAAAACCACGTTGAGGTTCCATGCCGGCGGCGGCATCCTCTTTGGCGGGGCTATTCTTTTGGCTCCCTCTAGGAATCTTTTTACCACTTGAGATGTAAAGAAGCTTTTCCCCGTTTCTCCTCTTGTATAGGCTACTATTGCTGCCAGGTACACCCTTAGTGATGTGCAGCTCAGGTTACTCTTTAGTAAGTGTGTTAAGTATCTTAGCACAGTTGACTCTCTGGTGATTCTATTGTGGAGCCTCTCCTTGATGCACCACTCAGTGAATCTCTTCCATTTCGCTGCATAGCATTTCCTTGTGGTGGGCCTCCTTGCTTCTCGCAGTACCGCTAGCATGCTTTGCGGAAGCTTGAGGTGGGCGAACTCTAGGTCTTCAGGAGCCAAGCTGCTAGGCTGAGGCTCTCTGGTTCTGGATGGAGTACTCTTCCGTGTTCCATCGAGAGCAGGTCCCTTCTTTTTGGGAACCTGTGTGGTGGTTCCTGTGCCATTTCCACGATCTGTGAGAACCAGGACTGCCTGGCCCACTGAGGTGCCACTAGAATTAGTGTCATGTTGCTTGTTCTGCACTTGCTGAGCACTTTGTGTATCAGCGGTATCGGTGGAAAAGCGTATGCAAATGTCTTTGACCAGCTCATCCATAGGGCATTTCCCTGGGATTGATGTCCTGGTTGCCTGGATGCGAAGTATTAGCATTTTGCATTCTGGTGTGTTGCAAACTGGTCTATTTGTGGGGTCCCCCACTTCTTGAATAGTTTTTGCGTCTCCTGAGCGTTGAGCTCCCACTCGTGTGAGGTCGATGTTTGTCTGCTTCCACATTGTCCTTCCCCGGCAGATGTATTGCCAGTAGGTCTATTTGTAATGGGATAGCCCATTTCCATATTTGTTGCGCTAGATCCGACAGCGCCACCGACTGTGTTCCTCCCTGCTTGTTGATGTAGAACATCGTTGTTGTGTTGTCTGTTTGTACTAACACCCTTTGGCCGTACAGCTGTTTCTGGAATGCTTTGAGGGCAAGGAATACGGTCTTGAGTTCTAGGTAGTTGATGTGTTTGACGGCATCTGTTTGCGTCCATAAACCCCTCACTTTGAGCAGTTTCATGTGCGCTCCCCACCCCATTTGGGATGCGTCTGTTGTGATGGTCACTTTTGGAGTTGGTGGTGTGAACGGTTTTCCCCTTGTTATGTTGTCCCTGTTCCACCATGCTATCTCTTCCTGCACTGCGTGCGTTACAACCACTAGATCTTCCCAACTCCCCGTTGCCTGTGACCACTGCTGTTGCAGCCATTCCTGGAATGGTCTCATGTGTAGCCGAATATTGGGGACTAAGTGTATGCATGATGCCATCATGCCCATGAGTTTGCTCACTGTCAGACGTTGCCCCTTCCGGTAGTGGCGAGTCTCCTTCAGTAGTGCGAGGGTCCTCTTCTCGCTGGGGAACACTTCCTTGAATGGTGTTGATTCTCACACTCAGGAAGATCTTCACTTGTTCTGGTTCCAGCGATGACTTCTCCTCGTGTATGGAGAAGCCCAGTTTTGTCAGCGTTTGTGTGACCTGCTGAGCATGTAGTTTGCACTGGTTGTATGAGCTTGCCTTTACCAACCAGTCGTCTAGGTAGGGGTATACGTGTATTCCCTGTCTTCGCAGATGTGCTGCTACGGCAGCTAGGCATTTGGTGAATACTCTTGGCGCTGATTTTAGGCCGAAGGCTAGGGCCGTGAACTGGTAGTGCATCTTGCTGATGGTAAATCTGAGCAGATGCTTGTGTTTTTGGTTCATAGGGATGTGTAGGTAGGCATCCTTGAGTTCTATTGTGGCCATAAAATCCCCGTGCCTTATTTGAGGTATGACCTCCTGCAAGGACGTCATCTTGAACTTTTGAGTTTTTATGTATTTGTTTAGGAACCGTAGCTCCAGTATGGGCCTTAATGTTTCGTCTACCTTTGGTACGAGGAAGTAGTTGGAGTACACTCCTGTGCCCTTTTCTCTGTACGGCACCTTTTCTATAGCCTGTTTGTGGAGGAGTTCTTGTGCTTCCTGCCACAGTAGTGACAGCTCTTCTGCTGAGCGTCTTTTGTTTGCCGGCCTCCTGTTTGGTGGCTTCCTTACCAGTTCTATGCAGTAGCCGAACTGTATGATGTTGAGTATCCACTTGTCGGTTGTTATCTTCTCCCACTCCTGGGAGAAGTGTTTTAGTCTGCCTCCTACGGGCGTTGTATGATGGTAAATTTGTAAGTCTTGTCCGTGTCTTTTGTTGTGCCGCGCCACTGGAGATGTTGGGAGTGCGGACACGTTTTGTGAAGTCACTTGGGGGCGGGTTGCTGGCCGCCTCTTCTCGTATGGCCTCGTCCGTTTGGTCGGCTTCGAAAGGACTGGCCCCTTTGTTGGTTCTGCCAGCCTTGTTGCTGCTGACCCTGTTGCGCCTGGCTGCTTCCCTGAAATGTTTGCTGGAAGGCCTGGTGCGATGTTCCTGGCTGGTTCCCACCTCTGCCATTCGGTCTTCGTGAGGGGGTGCCCCTTCTCATACCCCTGAACTGCAGTGCTCCCATGGACCTTGCAGTTTCGTTGTCTTTTTTGAGCTGCGTCAGCATCTCGTCCACGGGCGTGCCGAACAGCTTTTTCCCGTCGAAGGGCAACTTCAGGATGTTGTTTTGCACCTCTGGCTTGAACCCAGAGATCCTGAGCCAGGCATGTCTTCTCTCTGTTACCCCGATCATCAGCCTGCTTGATGCATCAACTGCGTCCAGGGTCGACTTCAGGCAGGTGTTGGCCATGTTTTTCCCTCCTATACGAGGTGTGCCGCTCTTTGCTGTTGTTCAGTGGGGAGCAGTTTGAGCAACTGCCCAACTTCTTCCCAGTGCTGGTAGGCGTGCCTATTTATGAGGGCATTGGAGTTGGCAATGCGCCAATGTATTGCAGCATTCCTTTCGATTTTCCTCCCTGTGAGGTCTATCCTCTTGCTCTGCTTGTCTGGAGGCGGTCCGGAGTTTGTGGGAACGTTGGCCCTCTTCCTGGCTGTTGCGGTTATGATGGAATCAGCCGGTACAGATCCCTGGATGTATGGTGGGTCTTTGGAAGAGTGTTTGTATTTTTTCTCAGCCCTGGGGGTGACAGATCTGCAGGTAGAAGGCTCCTTGAAAGCTTCCCTGCCTTGGTCTAGCACACTAGGGAGCATAGGAAGGAGTTGGCTCCTAGTTTGTGTTGGCAGCAGTGTTTCCAGGAGAAAACAGGCTTTTGGCTTTTCCTCCTCCATTTCCACTCTGTAGGTGCAGCTGCGTTCCTGACGACCATGTTGTAAATTCCTATGTCGCCCGGCGGCGAAGGCCTCGACGGATACATTTCCACAGCCTCCTCCGGGTTTTCGGCATCGAGATCCTGCCATTCCAGGTCTTGAGCCTCCGAGGGTGTCGAGCCGAAGTGCGATTGCTGGTCGTCATCACCCTCTGTATAACAGAACAGGCCCTCTTCGTCCTGTTGCTCCGATGGTTCGGGAGTTTTGGGCGGCTCGGTGCTATCGTACTCCTCTTGTGCCTCTGCTTCGACGACCGTTGAGGGCTTCGAAGGGATGGAGTATCTACTCATCCGTTCATCGAAGTCCTTCTTCCTTTGGAGGATACTGGCCATTTCGGCCTCGAGCCTCTTCTTCCTCTACATGTCTGCCGATTCTTCGGCGTCGAGAGTTTCGGCTGTTCTCTTCGAGGTCGCTGACGTGGACGTCGAAGTTGCCTTTTGCCCTTTCGCTTTCGGGTGCGGCTTCTGGGAACCGTGCTTCGACGACCTAGGTGCATCTAGAGCTTTCGCCGACCGGGAGTCCTTTTCGAAGGATCCGCTGGGCTGTTTGTCCGTGGACGCAGCTGCGGTTGTCGAGTGCTTCGACGCAGGTGCTCCTTTCGTGGACTTTGGCTCAGACTTTCAAGAGTCTGTCGGGGTTTTCGGGGTCGACGTCTCTCTTACCTCCTTCCTCGACGTGTTATCGGTCTCTACGACCGTGCAGTCCTCTGGTCCCTCGGCGACGTTGTCCTCTTCCCCACTGGAGAGGCCCAGGTCCCGCAGCGAGGGGGTGGCCCTTGGCCCTGCATGTTGTAGTTTGCTCTCCTCTGTCTTTCCCTGACCCTGAGAGTCTTGGTGGCGAATGCCGAGCAGGCGTTGCAGTCGGCGCTTTGATGGTCGATTGGCAAGCAGAGGTTGCAAACTGGATGCTGGTCTTTCTGCGCGAACTTGTGGTGGCAGTTACGACAGAATTTGAATGGTGTCTTGTCCATTCCAGCGCTCAGGGAGCCCCCTGGGTGCGCATTCTCCGTTGGACGTCAAAGTTTCTTCTATTTCTCACCGACTTCGTCGTCCCGGTAGTATGTTCTTTATCTTCTGCTGAAGATCTCCAATTTCTCGGTTCTTTCTGCTTTTTCTTACTTCTTCTCTCCTTTTCCAACTCTGGAGCTTCTCACGACGATCCAGACCCAACGGCGGAAAAAAGAATCTGAAGATGGCGCCCAAGGGTGGGAGCTTCCGGAGGAAGCGCGCCGACGTCACGGGAGGACACAAAATGGTGGGGCGTCGACGCCCACCTGGGCTACACCGGGAAAAAAAGAAAAAAAAAAAAGAGAAAAGAGACTACGATTCCGGACCCAACCACTAGACCGCGGAATAATGCACAGCATAGTGAATCCAGAAAGATTCACGCTGCAAAACTTATGTTGTTGCTGGGGCCCCACTCCACAATTCCTGTGTTTTTGCCCGTTAGCAGACGGCATTAGAGGAATGCGCTTTGTGCTTGATAAGCTGGGAATTTATGGTGTGTTCAGGAATCGGTCGTGAAGAATCCCTTTTGAAGTGGGGTGGGGTGAGGGGTTTTATGGCCCTTGTATCCGTATGCCTAGGAATGCTTTGCGGACGTGAGCGGCATCTGGTTCTGTTTTAGATGTTTTGCCGCCAGATATTGTCCTGCCTGTGCTGAACAAAGGGGCTTGTCCTGCCCCGATTTTTAATGAAATGTGATGGCTTAATGACAATTTTGTCCGTTGGTGTGTGAAAACCTTCCCAGTGCAGGCCTGAATATCTTTGCGATATGCTAAACCTTGTGTAAAGTAATAAAAACCCCTGTTTTCCTATGTTTAGACCCACTACCTGTAAGGATAGCGTGCTGCATGTACGCCCTGGCATGTTATGACCAGGGCGAAGCTCTGGGGATGCCTGGTTCTTTCAATTATTGCGCTGTGTGGGAGAGGCCCCGTTGTGCGTTCCCACGTGTTCTTGAAAATTAAATTTCCACAATTTAAAGAACCCACACGTTGTGTACAACCATGCCCGTACGAGATGCGATGTATGGCTGCTGCGTTGTGATTTCCCAACGTAGCACAAACTGAAACGGTAGGTTTCGGTAAGAAGAACATACACGAAGTGTATAAAAATAGCAGCGGTCTGCGCTGTGTGGAAGAGGCCCTGCGTTTCCACCTTTGTATAAAGGCATGAAAATAATTAATTTTCTTTTTCTCAATTTAAAGTCTGAAAAGATTGCAAACAATTTAAGGAAGTCACATGTACTGTATAAGAGGCCCCGATACCCGGCGAGAGGCGTGATATGGCCGCTGTGTTGTGATTTCCTAACCTAGCACAAACTAAAAGTGTAGGTTTCAGTAAGAGAAAACATACCCGAAGTGAATGAAACAGCACAAAGATACCTTGCCTTGGGCACCGCCCGTAGCTCAGTTGGAAGGTCCAACGTTGCAATGCAAAAAGATGGGCTGTGCTGCTATATTTAATGTTTTTTGATAACACGTGGGGCAATTCATCCGTGCTTTGCTCATAAATTAATCATGAAGAGCAAATCCTTACCTTATCTTCGGATGGAACCCCCCAATACCTGGAGACTGCCTGTTGCCAGCGAACAGAGTACAGAGTACACGCATTTGGTACCCCTTCTCTCCAGAGTTTCTGGTGGCTGTGTTATTCCTGCGTCAGCTGCTGTCCCTTCCGAGACGTCTTTAGTGCACCTCCGATCTCCATGGCGGAGAAAATAATCTGAGGGCTTGCACCAGTGTTGCCAGATTTTTTCACAACTTTCAAGCCCAAAAGCAACGGAAAAGTAGCCCAAAATAGCCCAATGTTGCCACTCCATTAACTTACATGTAGCCTGACTACAACATTCAAAAATATACTTCTATTTCAAGGATTATATGTTTAGTACTCACATCAGATTACCTATATTTTGTACACTAAAATCAAAGTTGGTATGTCATGAAAACTGTCACTCACTTGATATCGCATGCATAGCTGCCAAGTTGCCCAGGTCCATGCGTGATGCGCTGCGCCAGTCCAGGTTTTTAGGTCTCGCCTAGCAGCGCGCATGCGCTGCATAGGCAAAAAGACCTTTTGGGATCGCTTCGGCTTTTCAGCCAAAAACGTGCACGCGTTCCATTGCCTTCAATGGCAACGCGTGCACGTTTGGCGATTCACTTGCGGGAGCGAGCAGCTGGCGCCATATGGTAGCAATTATCGCTCCTGGCGCCGCTCGCTCCCGCAAGGGAGTCGCGCAGGCCCCCTCCTTCTCCCCCCTCCCCCTGCTGCCGTGCGAGGTGCGCGCGCTTGTTTCTGAAGCAGGCGCCAGGATGGAGTCAGCGATGGGCTAAGAAATAGAATACTTGCCGTCTGTGTTTTGCAATGGACTTACTTGAATCTGAGGCAGTACATCAGCATGCCAGTAAAGATTGTCATCACCCTTAAGACCTGTACTTGTGTTTTTGTAAGGCACAAAACCATGAAGTTAATTAGTCAAAAGCCCAGGATGTTAAGCCACCAAGGGAGCCAAACCCTGATTCACCTGAAGGTGTGCCAGAAACAGTAGCGATAACGGCACATTTGCAGTTAATGTGTGAGAAAAAGCCTTTCAAGGAAATAAAATTAAAGTTCACACAATTTAACAAATGTATAATGCGCATGATGTAACCTAAAAATTATTAGATAGCATACCATGAAGTGCGGTGTCTATCAAGTGGGTTCCACGCTAATGAAGCACACATTTTAAGATGTCCCCATTTGAGAAGTGTTTGTTAAAAATAAAGTGTGTGGTCTGTGAAATGTCTGCCGAGCTTATCATTTTCAAGTTTTGAGCGACAAGAGTCAGTATGGCTCAGCTTTATGGAGTCAAATGAAGTCCAGCATCTGAAGTCGGTGCCGTGGGTAGTGCTTGGGTACTTTATCAGCTCCAAATTTTCCTAATGTAAATTAAAAACGACTAATTCAAAAGAAAGGTGCACATTGGCACAAAGCAAATGTGCTGTAATAATGGACTTAAATGAAGCATGGCGTCAAAAAAGACATACAAACAGACATCATTGATTAAAATGAAGGTGGCGTCACATAACATATCCCCGAAATATTTTTGGTCTGTCATACCTACAAACACAGACTTAAATTAAGAAAAAGTGCTGCGGCGTCACCCAACATATACCTCACTTATTTGTAGACTGTAATACCAACAAACGCAGCCAACAAAAAAACAATAGAATCAAAGAAATGCGCGCATCCTCCCAATGCATCCGAAATGATGGAATACAAGACAAAATAGTGTCTGTAAACATGTGCTGCGATAAGTGTGAAGTGTTTGTTCCCAATTTCAAATCCAAAACGCATACCTTACAAGAATATTGGGCAAACGATGTCATTGATGTAGCGTGTGCCGTGCATTACCCAAACAACAAAAACATGAGGGAAGTGCTCCTTTACTTAGAAGCACAGCAGTGAACCCCAAAAAGCATAAATTAAATTTGTGTGAAGCATGGCATCTGTGTAGCTTGTGGCGCTCTGATAAAGCATAAACAAAACACACTAAACAATATCTTGAGGGAAGTGCTTAATTACATTGAAGCGCTGCAGCAGAGAATGGTGTGCTGCAGTAAGTGGAAAGTGCCCGGTGTGAGCAACCACTTGAGGGAAGTGTTCGATTTCATTAATGTGCGGCAGTGAACCCCAAAAAGCATACATCTACATTAAAAGTAAATCGCACAAAGCGCAGCAACCCTGAACCGAGTCCCGCGTTAATAAAGCATAAACAAACGGCACGGGCAAACCCTTGAGTGAAGTGCAGGCGATGGACCCTAAAAAGCGTACACATACAAGAAATGAAAATTGCCGTGCAGAGTCAAAAGTAAATCGCAAAAAGCACTGAAACGAGTCCTGCACTAAGGAAGCATAAACAAACCCCACAATACGGTCAGATTAAGCGCATTCATTTCAAAACCCCACAAACACAAGGCAAGGCACGCAAAATAAATAGTTCAACTAAAGTTACCTAAATCAGCAGAGAACTAATATCTGTAACAGAGGCAGTGTCCATGGGCATGACAAATACAACAAGCATTGGCATAGCTAATAGGTCTGCTTTGGGACCTTATAAGTGTTTAGCTATGCAACAGTTGATGTTGTTGCACCAAGGATATTGTGCTGGTTAACTAAACACTTATAAGGTCCCAAAGGCGAGACCTATTGGCTACGCCAATGCTTTTTTCTTTGAATTCTGGGACTTGTAGACTTGTTTACTCCATTATAAAACTGGACTACAAGTCCCAGAATTCAAAGAAAAAACCTGGCCTGGCGCTGCGCATCACGCATGGACCTGGGCAACTTGGCAGCTATGCGCATGGTGTGGAGCAAGCTGCCCAAAGATTTTCTGGGTCCAATTTTGAGGACTGCAACTGCGGAAACGTTCTTGGGAAAGGTGCTCTTCAGCACAATGTGAAAGGAACACAATTTTTAAAGTGTGCCAAGCTTAATACAAAACATAAACCTCAAATGAAGGTCTGCGTGCATTACAAACCTGCCAAATAAGCTAGGAACTACAAAGACACTAACAGCGAAGTATGGACGAATTACACTTGGACATTTACATTGCCAATAGCCCCACATCCAACAAATGTGAGAACAATTGAATTCCAATGCTTGTTTCACACAGCTAGCACGGTTCTGTGTGCGAGGCGAGGTAACATGAAGTCTTGTGGCCTGATCAAAGAAAAATGGCACGAAGGCAAAGAAAAATGGTATGAAGGTGCCTGCAGGCGATTCATAGCTGCCAAGGTTTCAGATTGCTTAAGTGTGACATTTTCAAATTTTTTGTGTAATTATGAGTGACATTCAACGACTACGAGTGACACTTTCTCACGAACAAAAATCAAGTAAAGAAGATGAGGGAAACATAAACATCAGAAATTACAGCCATTCCAGCAACAAGAAACTTAATGAAGATCTTAAAACTATTTCAAAGCACCAGAAATGGAAGGACACTATCCGATATGGAAAATAGACTGCATAGTTGCCACGTTTTAAGAGTGCTTAGGTGAGCCATTTTCAAGGTTTCAGAGTACTTATGAATGACATACAACTACTAATGGTATGACACTAAGAGTGACACTTAGAGCAAAATCAAGAAATTAAGTACATGGAAACAGATAAAACTAAATAAATTACACTGATTTGAGCAAGGACAAACTATAAAAAGAACTGCTGCAGAGCACCTGATCCTACTGTAAAATGATCGTATGCCCACAATCTACTCACATTCTACATGAGTTTACTTTTGTGATCCCTACTACTGCTTGCGAAACCACAGACCAATTGCACGAACACCGTGACAGGAAGCTAGTCGAGTATTTCATATGATTTTGCCTGGGCCCTGCCAGAGTGGCAACAATGTTTTCCTGGGGGCCCAGCAGGATTTGTTAAAAAAAAACACCTGATCCTGTCTGGTGCTAGTCATACGCTGACCAGTGACAGAGCCAGGCAGGCTGCTGTGGCATGAGTGCATTAAAAGGAGCCTGCCCTGCCAATAAACGAGTATTTCATACCGTGTGCAGATCCTAAGCCTATTTTTCATAATTATCAATGTTATTGTTGAGTGTGACTGAGGAATGGCGTCAGGGGAATATGCACGCTGGTATAATGCAAATAGAAAACACCTCACTTCTCCTACTCTTTTCTCTTCTGCCCCCACTTACTCTCTGTGCCTTCTGTTCCCCTCCCAGTGCTGCTCTGCGTCTCCGTCCCTGTGTGTGTTTCCCTCACCCCTTCCTGACCCCCAGTATCCCACCCCTCTGTGTGCTCATCTGCCGCCCCGGCATCACTCTCATTGCCCTGTGTTTTTATCACCCCTCGCTGCCCCAGCATCCCTCTGTTCCAATCCCTTTCATTGTCCTGTGTAACCCCTTCCCAGGGCTTTAATTGGGATAAAAAAAACGGTGGGGTCTCTCACGGGGGCGTGGCCTATGTAATTAAGGGTGTGGCTTTAAAACACGTAAGCTAAAAATCTGTGGTTAGCCTAGTGTGCCGCCCCACTGGTATTTTGCTGCTTCTTTCTGTCATTGCAGCCAGATATATAATACAGCAACTCACATCACACCTAAAACAAGCCAGTACTATTGACTTTGTTGATGGTTGTTATCTCCATAAGATGAGTAAGTAACAACTATGGCTTTGTTGTGTATAATATTGAAAATGCTTCAGTTCTGAAACGACGAGACTGTGAAATAACTATAAGGAGTCTCTTTGAAGTTACATCAAAGGCAGTGAAGAGTGGTACTGCTACAGAGTTAAGATATTGTTTTCCTCCGAGGGTGAGGGCAAAAATGGAGAGCCCGATAGGGACCCGTCCCAGCACCTGCTTTTAAGAACAGCCTGTGCTGAGCACCGGCAGGACCCGGCCCACTTAAAGCCCTGCCCCTTCTTGTTCCCTGTGTTCAATTCTGTGTGCTCATCTGCCCCCTCACCCCTCTAGTCATCCCTCTTTTTGCCCTGTGTTTGTTACCCCTTCCTGCCCCCAGTGTTGCACTCTGTGTGCTCATCTGCCACTCCTCGCCTCCCTATTACCCTGTGTTCTCATCCTTTTCCTTGCCTGGTGTTCTCGCCCTTTTTGCCCCCTGTGCTCCACTTCTCAGTGCACACATCTGCCACCCTCTGTTCTCGTCCTCTCCTTGTCCTGTGTTTTCATCACCCCTTCCTGTCCCCTGTTTTCCACTGCGCTCATCTGCCACTCCTCGCTGCCCCCTGCACCCCTATGTTCTCATCTCTCTCCTTGTCCTGTTTTCATCACTCCTTCCTGTCCCGTTTTCCACTCTGCGCTCATCTGCCACTACTCGCTGCACCCCTCTGTTCTCACCCCTCTCCTCGTCCTGTGTTTTTATCACCCTTTCCTGTCCCGTTTCCACTATGTGCGCTTGTCTACTGCTCCTCAAGGCCCCCTGCACTCCTGTTTTCACCCCTCTCCTTGCCATGTATTTTCATCACCCCTTCCTGCCCCGTATTCCACTCCGTGTGCTCATCTGACACCCCAGTCATCTCTCTTATTGCCCAGTGTTTCCATCACCCCTCTGCCCCGGCTCTTTCCCAACTACACTAAACCCTACAGCTGGAACCTCCGACGTCACCATACCTGCTGCACGCGCAGGGGCCGTTAATGTGCCTGACTAACTGATCTGACCCAGGATTTGTGTCAAACCAACTCCAAGGCAGGTCGGAACATTACTGGGGGCAGGTCAGAGGTCACTGCAGGTCTTGCAGGACCCTAATTGGATGAAGCTTCCCGCCCGCAAAGATTTATGGCTCTACTGGTGTTACTTGTGGGCAGGGGCTGCAGGGCACAGAGCCACAGACGCACCGAAAATTAGAGAAGGGTGTGGCAGCAGGGCAACCATGGGCTGCAGCGCTGCACAAAGCCTGGAATCCACCGCACACTGGGCGGCTTCTAGCCCAAATTTAGGTAACCCGCCCAACACGATTTTTTCTCGCACAATCGGGCAAAATATCGCCCAATTGTGCGAGAAATACCCCAATCTGGCAACACTGGCTTGCACACACACGAGGGGGGTGGTAGCCTCACCAGAGGGATCAGGTTTCCCAACCACCCAAAGCAAAAAAAACACAAAAAAATACAAAGCACTTTCCGACTCCAACCACTAGATGGCGGAATATGCACAAGTTTGTGAATCTAGAAGAAGTCTATGCTGCAAAACTAGGATTACAGGTGAGTAACTTATCCTTCTCTTCCAGGGGATCCTCATCAATAGTCATAAGCACTGAACAGAATAGCAAGCCCAACATCCGCTTGCAGGCAAATGAGAATGCACATCAAGATACAAAACCAATGCAGAAATCAGTTATTGAACAGATTCCTCAAGGAGGCCTGGCCTACTTGGGTGTCTGCTCTAGTGTCTGAATCTAGACAATAGTGCCTTGTAAATGTATGGACAGATCTCCAAGTTGCCGCTTTGCATATCTCAGAGATCGGTACATTAAGAAGGAAAGCAGTCGTAGCCGCCTTTCCTCTCGTGGAATGCGCCCTGGGAGTGGACCTCAGAGGTCTCTGCGCCAATTGGTACGCTAACCTGATGCATGACACTATCCCCACCTAGCTGGAAAACCTGTTCTGATCGAACCGTAATTAACAAATAGTTGATCAGACTTACGAATGTGTTTAGGCCTGTCTAGATAGAATTTTAAAACCCTTTTCAGGTCGAGTGAATGTAAAGCCCGCTCAGCAGGTGTGGAGGGATTGGGAAAAAAGGTTGGAAGAGAAATAGACTGATTCACCTGGAAATCTGAGACCACTTTTGGCAGGAAAGAGGGGTGAGTTCTTAAAACTACCCTATTGAGGTGGAAAACTGTATATGGTTCTCTTGAGCAGAGAGCTTGAATTTCACTCACCCTGCGAGCTGACGTGATTGCGACCAGGAAAGCTACCTTCCACGTAAGGTGTTGCAAGGTTGCTTTGTGGATAGGTTCAAAGGGTGGACCCATCAATTTAGATAGTACAAGGTTCAGCTCCAAGGGTGTTGAAGGAGGACGTATCGGAAGGTAGACCTTCTTCAGACCCTGTAAAAAATCCTTCACAGCTTGCAACCGAAAAAAGATGGTTGAGTGGGCGAGCGCCTATATGCAGTAATGGCCGCAAGGTGCACCTTTATGGAAGGAAATTTTAAGCCTGCCTTAGCAAGATGCAGTAGGTAAGGTAAAATGACTTCTTCTTGACCTTTAATGGGGTTACAATTGTTTTGTACACACCATAGGTAAAAACGCTTCCACTTGCAAGCATAGGAATGCCTAGTGGATGGTCTTTTAGCCTCTTTTAGAATGTTCATACAGTCTTGTGACAACCCTAAATGACCATATTGGATGACCTCAGGAGCCATGCTGCCAAGTTCAGTGATGGAAGGCAAGGGTGATGGATCTTCCCGTTCATCTTGGACAGCAGGTCCGGTCTGCACGGCAGTCTCTTGTGTGGACCCTCCGACATGTGCAGAAGGTCCGGGTACCACCATTGTCTCGGCCAGTCCGGTGCAATCAGGATCATTCTCGAATGAGAGCGTACCAGCTTGGCCACCACTTTGGGGATGAGAGGCAGCGGTGGAAAGGCGTACACAAATGCCCCTGACCAGTTCATTAAAAGGGCATTCCCCTTCGACCCTGGTCGGTAAAACCTCGAGGCGAAGTCTCGGCATTTGGTGTTTTCTTCGTCTGCGAATAGGTCGATGCTGGGACGCCCCCATGCTTGGAAGATGTCTTCGACGACTTCGTCGTTGAGGACCCAGTCCTGCTGGTCCTGAAAATGCCGGCTGAGAGAGTCCGCTTGTGAGTTCTGCTCTCCCGGCAGATGAACTGCTGTGATAGATAAGTTCCTCGCTAGGAGCCAATGCCACAGAGCTTGGGCTTCCAATGACAGGGTCCGTGAGCGAGTCCCTTCCTGTTTGTTCAGGTAGTACATTGTGGTGGTATTGTCCGTTTGTACTAGAATGGAGCTCGCTTGCAGTGATGGGAGGAAGGCTTTGAGAGCCAGATGGACCGCTCTCAATTCTAGCAGGTTTATGTGGTACAACCTTTCTTTTGATGACCATAGACCCTGCATCTGGAGGGATCCCAAGTGCGCTCCCCAGCCTTGGAGAGAGGCATCCGTGATCAGTGTCTGAGAAGGGGGTTCTTGATGGAAAGGAATCCCTACTTGAAGATTCTCCTCCTTCATCCACCTTGGGATGGAAGCCCTGGCTGCGTTCGAAAGCTGAATCTGGTCTTCCCAATGTGCCGTTTGCTGATCCCATTTGTCCTCCAGATCCTGCTGTAAAGGACGCATTAGGAGCCTGGCATTTGGAACTAGGAAGATGCAAGATGCCATTGACCCGAGCAGGGAGGCAACCTGACTAACCGTAGACTCCTTGTTGCTCAAAATTGCACTGCCTTTCAGCTTGATGGATAATTGTCTCTCCCCCGAAGGAAACACTTTTCCTACTTCGGAGTCTATCACTGCACCCAGGTAATGGATTCGCTGAGTGGGTTGATGAGTAGATTTCTCGAAATTCACTTGAAGACCCAGTTGTTGACAAAGTGCAAAGCATTGCTGGAACTGATCTTTTACGTTCTCGGGAGATGGACCCTTCAGCAGCCAGTCGTCCAAGTAGGGATACACGAAAATGCCTCTGCGACGTAGTGTGGCTGCAACCACTGCGATGCACTTTGTGAACACTCGAGGAGCGGACTTCAGCCCGAAGGGTAGCACTTTGAACTGGTAGTGGGATGGTCCCACCTGGAACCTCAGATACTGCCTGTGATGCAGACTTATCGGGATATGAAAGTACCCATCTTGCAGGTCCAGCGAACACATCCAATCCCCCCGCTGCAGATGTGGATATATTTGGTAGAGAGCGAGCATGCAAAATTTTTCTTTCTTGATATACTTGTTTAGGGCCCGAAGATAGAGGATGGGCCTATATTCTGCCTTTCGACCTTTCTTCCTCACCAGGAAAGATCTTGAGTATACTCCTCGACCTTGTTGAGAGAAAAGGACCTTCTCTATTGCTGATTTTCTTAGAAGTGTGGCCACTTCTTGTCGGAGTACTTTGATCTGATGACACGTTTTTATGGGAGGAATTGCAGGAGGTCGATGTTTGAAACGAAGTGAGTATCCATTTTGTAGTGTAGTCAACACCCACTGATCTCGCGACTCTTCCAGATGTTTTGACACACTCGACACTCCTCCCCTCCCCCCCCCCACTCCCACTGGAGTGGATAACGGCGATGGGGGAAGCAGAGGCTCGTTGTTTTGCCGGTGTTCTTGTTGAGGCAGCTGGTTGTCTAGCGCCTCCTCTCCCTCTGGTGGTACGACGACCTTGATACTGCGTCTGTTGATGTTGCTGCCTCTGCGAGGTTTGAACCCTCTGTTGGAAAGGCCTCATCATAAGGTCGGTAGCAGCGCTTGAACTCCTTTTCAAGCCCGACGGCCTTCAGAGTGTCCAGCTCTTTTTCATTCTTGCCATCTCTTCATCGGTGTGTGCGCCGAACAGAGATGTTCCTGAGAATGGCAAGTTAAGTATTCTCGATTGTGCTTCAGGTTTCAGAGCAGTCAACCTTAGCCAGGACGATCTCCTTGCACATATCCCATGTGCATAGGCATGCGCTGATAGCGAGGCTTCATCAGCTGCAGCGCTGATGATCTGATTCGCTACCAGACCACCCTCTTGAAGAATTTCTTCAAAGTCTTTTCGGTCCTCTTTTGGAAGTTTGTCTGTGAAACGGTGGAGTGAGTCCCATAGGGACCTATCGTAGCGACCCAGGAGCGCCGACGCGCTGGATACCTTCATCATGGAGGCCGACGTACCGCAGACCTTCCTGCCCCATGAATCCTGAGCCCTGCTGTCCTGATCTGGAGGGACCGATGATGAGGAGGCCACAGCGTGCGTCTCTTCTTGCCGCTGCTACGATAACAGAGTCTGGAGGAGGATCTGCTCTGAGGAACAAAGGACTCGCCCTGCGGGGGCTTATACTTCTTAAGAATTCTTGCCGGTGTTTTGGTTGTAGCAGGTGTTAGAAATTCATCCATCACTGGCTGAATCAGTCCTGGTACCAAAGGCAACAGTGGTCTAGAAGACGTCTTTGTCTCAGCGTTTCAAAGATCACTGAGGATGTTGTTGGTTGAGGGGGCATAACGATGTTAAATTGGTTTGCTCCTCTGGCTAGCACGTCTTGAAAAGTGCCAATGTCGTCCACTGGCGAGATCCTTGAGGGAGGACTGTCAGTTAAGGTCGGCGAGTAATCCCTCTTTGAGGAATGAGTGGAAGAGGTTGAAGTTGTAGGAGACCCATGACCTCTCCTATCCCTCCGCGACCTAGATCTTCTCCGTGAAGAAGATGCTGTAGCACGGGCGCGCTCTCCACCCCTTTTGAACCCTCAGGGGAGCGGTCCGCTGCTTGTACCAGACTGGTCAGAGGGGATCTATGTAAAGGTCTGGAATAGTCCTGATCTCCTCCTACTCGACTCCAATGATGGAGGTAACATCCATTGGGGAGAGAGAAGCACTGAGGGAGACTTTTGCATTCTTGTTGGAGATACGGCTGCCTGGGATCGCTCTGGAGAAGGAGCTGGACTGTTTGATGTGGAAATGGCCACCTCCGGAGAATGTGAGCGCCCAGAATGATGCGTAGACGTCGAATGGTGGGAGTGCCTTGACTCGGAATGCTTCGACACCGAATGCAGTGACTCCGCACGTCCCCTTGCCAGAGATCCCTCCCTCCGTGGTGATGCAGACGAAGAGGAGATGGTAACCGATGGGGATCTATGTGATGGTTTCGATGTCGAATGCTTGCTAGGAGACGTAGACTTGCGTCTCGACGTCAAACTCCTTTGTGTGCCTCGACGTCGACCTATGAGAGGCAGACGGAGGTTTAGACTTCGATGTTGATGTGGGTGGTGCCGCAATGGGACCATGTCGCAACGTCGAGCACCTCTGGGATTGCGCTGACAGATCTATGCCTCGACGTCGATTAGAGCAGGGCCAAAAAGTGAAGGCATTCTGACAAAAAAATTTTAAATCTTTTTGGTCCCAAAAAGATAGATCCTCACTCAAGAAGTCAAAAGACGTCGAGTGAAGCAATGAAAACCAAGATTTGAAAGCACTTTTCTGACAGAAAATCAAGAAAAGCTAGAGGTGTATATTCCAGGGTCCTGACTGAAGGAGCCGGAAAGAATAACTGACCTAACTGTCACCCCTGAAGCATGATGGGAAGCTAGGGGTCATGGCTGCCTTAAAGGCACGGTGCCAGTTTTTTGTGCATTTACTTCCTGTTTCTATGCTATTGGTTTGCAATGCAGCCTGTAGGCTAACAATGCCTGCTCTTTTTTTACATTTTTCTGTCATGAGTATCACTCATTAAAAAAGAGTCCAAGCGAGACTTGCACTACTGTGGTTCTTATATTATTATATGTGTATTGTGCAAGTACTTATTATGTTATTGCATTGTTTAGCCTCCTTTTTGGGGGGATGCATTGGTAGAGGAAAAAATGATATGGGGGAGAGAGAGAGAGGAGATGGGGGGGAGAGAGGAGATGGAGGGGGAGAGAGGAGATGGGGGGGGAGAGAGAGGAGATGGGGGGAGAGAGAGGGGAGATGGGGGGAGAGAGAGGGGAGATGGGGGGAGAGAGAGAGAGGAGATGGGGGGAGAGAGAGAGAGGAGATGGGGGGAGAGAGAGAGGAGATGGGGGAGAGAGAGGAGATGGGGGGAGAGAGGGAGAGAGATGGGGGCGAGAGGGAGAGCGATGGGGCGAGAGGGAGAGAGAGAGATGGGGGCGAGAGGGAGAGAGAGAGATGGGGGCGAGAGGGAGAGAGAGAGATGGGGGCGAGAGGGGGAGAGGGAGAGATGGGGGAGAGAGGAGAGATGGGGAGAAGAGGGGAGATGGGGGGAAGAGGGGAGATGGGGGGGAAGAGGGGAGATGGGGGGAAGAGGGGAGAGATGGGGGGAGAGAGGAGAGATGGGGGGAGAGAGGAGAGATGGGGGAGAGAGGAGAGATGGGGGGAGAGAGGAGAGATGGGGGGAGAGAGGGGAGATATAGATAGATCGATATAGATATCCAGAAAGCTGCTTCTCGCCTCCCTCAGGTATCTCTTCAGCAAAGCAGACACGGACCCACGATTGCGTGCTTTAAAATAGTGGTTTAATGTCGGCCATTACGCGTTTCAGTCCAGAACGGACCTTGATCACATGACGATATAGATATATAGATATAGATAGATATAGATATATAGATAGATATATAGATATATAGATATATAGATAGAGATATATAGAGATATATAGAGATAGAGATAGATAGAGATATATAGAGCTATAGAGAGATAGAGAGAGATAGAGATAGATAGATATAGATATAGATATATATAGATATATATATATATAGATATATATAGATATATATATATATAGATAGATATAGATATATATATATATAGATAGATATAGATATAGATAGATATATATATTATCTACTGGCGGTCGCCAGTAGATAGTTATAGTTAGGACCTATTTTCCATAGGAAATCCGCAACATTCTATTTGAAATAACTCTTGCGTCGGTTGACGGATCTTCGCGAAATTTTCAAACTTTATGGCCCGCTCCGGTCCGCTCCTACCCTGAAAGTTTCGGGGTGATTCGTCAAGCGGGGGCCGAGAAAAAGGGGGGTCCCAAAACGTGTTTTCCCCATTCATTTTCCCATAGGAAAATTTAGCCACGGCTACAGCCCGAACTGTTGAACGGAATTACACTAAATTTGGCAAAGAGGTAGTTCTTGGTTCAGAAAGAACCCTTTTGTTAAATGGTGTAAATCAGTTCAGTAGTTCCTGAGAAAATCAAAAGGAAAATTACATATATATCTATGGCCGCGTCTGATTCGCGCAACCTGCGCGCACCGTCCCGATCACGAGCTGCATGCTAATTGGCTGTCAACACTTCAAATCAGGAAGTGTTGGCAGCCATTTTATGCCTCGGTAGAACAGAGGCACAGAAACAAGTGCGCAAAACGCACAAAGGGGGCAGGGTAGAAACACCCTGACCCCTTAGGTCTGCCCAGGGGGTCCCACAAGGACCCCCTGCGCAGTAAAAAGCATTTTTTTTTTTTTTTTTTAAACGGCGGGATGCGCGGATCTTGCCGATTAAAAAAAAAAAAAACACAAGAAACAAGTGTGCAAAACGCACAAAGGGGGCAGGGTAGAAACACCCTGACCCCCTAGGTCTGCTCAGGGGGTCCCACAAGTACCCCTGGGCAGAAAAAAGCATTTAAAAAAATAATAAATTTAAAAAAACGATCGTGCCGCAGGCCCCGCCCTTCCTTACCACTCTGCAAACGCGCCCCTGGCGCGTTTGCAGAGGGGAACTAATTCCCTTGAATACTGGGGGTCCCTAGGGGCTAACTAGCCCACCAGGAACCTCCAGTATGCGCCAGGGGCTGCGTTGCAGAGAGGTGTACAGAGGCCACGCCCCTTTTTACACCTCTCTGCAACGCAGCTCTGTGGCGCTTTTTGGAGGTACATGGTGGGCTAGTTGGACTCCAGGGACCCTCAGGATTCAAGGGGACTTAATTCCCCAACTTAAAACGCACCACAGTGGTGAAGGGAGGGGGCGGGGCTTCAGGTGACATGTGTGCAAACAGGCCCCGTTGCACGTTTTAAGATGGGGAATTAAACCCCCTTCAATCCGGAGGGTCCCTGGGGGCCAACTAGCCCACTAGGTACGTCCAGAAAGCGCCACAGAGCTGCGTTGCAGAGAGGTACAAAAAGGGGCGTGGACTCTGAACACCTCTCTGCAACGCAGCTCTCTGGCGCATACTGGAGGTATCTGGTGGGCTACTTGGCCCCTAGGGACCCTCGGGATTGAGGAGGATTTAATTCCCCATCTTAAAACGCGCCACGGGGCCTGTTTGCAGACATGTCACCTGAAGCCCCGCCCCCTCCCTTCACCACTGTGCAAATATTCCTCTAAAATCAGCCGAACTACGAATTCCGATTTACTCACCTGTTATCAGGAGAGACCTCAGTGCTGCATCTTTGAGCCCAGTACTGATCCTGAAAAGTAATTCTAACCGTACTTACCAGTAACTTGAATTTCCTTCCATAGGCTAACATTGACTGGTTTCACTTGGAAATTCTTCTAAGTGTGGAGTTTTGGAACTTTATAATATTCCTCTAAAATCAGCCGAACTACTGTGCAAATATTCCTCTAAAATCAGCCGAACTACGAATTCCGATTTACTCACCTGTTATCAGGAGAGAACCCAGTGCTGCATCTTTTAGCCCAGCACTGACCCTGAAAAGTAATTCTAACCGTATTTACCAGTAACTTGTATTTCCTTCCATAGGAATCCATTGTCTGGTTTTCAGCAGAAAAGTTTCAAAGTGTCGATTTTCACAAACTACAAATATTCCTTAAAAATCGCCTGTATGACTTAAACGCATTATTTCAACTGTTTACAGGAGATGCACCAGTGCTGGATCCAGGATCCACCACTGAGTAAGAAAAAGTAACGATAACACTACTTACCTGCTAAGTGAATTTCCTCCCATAGGATAACATTGGTGATTCTATGTGAAAAAGTTTCTAAGTGTCAACTTTTAAAATACAATAATATTCCTTAAAAATCACTACTGTAACCAAAACGCTTTTACTCAACTGTTTACAGGAGATGTCCCAGGACTGAATCTAGGATCCAGTCCTGTGGTTAGAAAAGTAATCCATAAAGTAACTAATTGCATTTAACTAGAAATTCACATTGAGCTCAATGTTGCATTGTGTTTGAAATTGTGTTGCCCATTGCAACAACTGTAACTACTGTACTTAAAAGTCTATTGCCTATTTGCAAAGTATTTAAACTAAAGTAATTCATTCTGAGAAAGTATATTTTGTAATTTAATGTATAATGTAATTATAATGTAATTTAAAAAATAAAATATCTAAAAATAAATAGTTTAAAAAAATGTAGTAAATCAGTATCAAAAAATAAATATAACAATTAATACATTTAAAAATTGTCATTTACAAAACCTTTGAAATTCACTGAAAAAACCATAGGTTTCAGACATGTTATAGTTAGGAATTAACATTTAAAAAACCTTTGAAATTCACTGAAAAAACCATAGGTTTCAGGCACGTTATAGTTAGAAATTAGCATTTAAAAACCTTACAAATTCACTGAAAAAACCATAGGTTTTAGGGACAGTTATAGTTAGTTGGACATTGCACTCGTACAAAACCCGTGAAATTCCCCCGTTATAGTTAGTTCAGGTAACTACAACTCGCGCCCCGCAATGCACTGCTGATGACGTCACATATTACATCACTCATGACATGGTCAGTGACATCACTGATGACATCACTGATGACATCTCAAATGACATCACTGATGACATCATCCATGTGATAATTTGATGCATCTTCTCACACCCTAATATAACTTTTGATACACCCACTGTAAATTACAGACTGCCATTGTCAAAACCATAGACACTCCAACACCAATTACTATATACACACTCACTGATTCTTAGGTCTACACACACACATCTACTCACTCAGTACAGGACTATTATATGCACTCATACACCTATATAAACACACACACCGCCACTCATCCATAGAGGTACTCACACACCTAGTCAGTCATGCAAAAAATTAAGCACACACCCATTTACTCACCTATACAGTTATACACACACCAGCTCACTTACTCATACAAATACTAGCACATTCTTACGCTCTTATACAATCTCTGATACAAGCACACACTCATCCATACAGTCACTCTCACAATCACACACTCTCACTTATAGCTATTTATATACTCCAACACACATATATACTGCCTTTCACATATGTAGTTTCTCACACATGTACCACTGGGACATGCATTCACTCACTAACACACTCTTACACACACTCAGGCACCCATACAGTCTATCACAGATGCACTCCTGAAACCATCCACCCAGTGAATCACCCACTCACACATCTATGCACAGAGTCGCACACACCCCACCCACACAAACACTCAGGCACCCATACAGATACTCAGACAACCAATCAATAACTCATATAGACACTCATGTAGCTATTCACAAACCCATGCAGCCACTTACACAGCAATAGACAGACGGATACAGACATTCACCCAGTTTAGTCACTAACCCATGCATTCAGTAAGATACGTTTAATCACTCACTTGTAGAGTCACTCACGCACCTACTAAATCATCCATTCAGACACTTATACACCCACTCATTCTTCAATACGCCTTTCCCTATATATATTAAACATATTTAAACTTTACAGAAACACACAGTCACTGGATGATGTCATGAGTGATGTCACTGACCATGTCATGAGTGATGTAATATGTGACGTCATCAGCAGTGCATTGCGGGTGCGCGAGTTATAGTTACCTGAACTAACTATAACGGGGGAATTTCACGGGTTTTGTACGAGTGCAATGTCCAACTAACTAGAACTGTCCCTAAAACCTACGGTTTTTCCCCAGTATGGGGGTGGGGAGGAGGAGGAAGAAGAGAGAGAGAGAGAGGGAGGAAGAAGAGAGAGAGAGAGAGAGAGAGAGAGAGAGAGAGAGAGAGAGAGAGAGAGAGAGAGAGAGAGAGAGAGAGGAGGGAAGAAGAGAGAGAGAGAGAGAGAGAGAGAGAGAGAGAGAGAGAGAGAGAGAGAGAGAGAGAGAGAGAGAGAGAGAGAGAGAGAGAGATATATATATACACATATATAGATATACATATATAGATAAAATTCATTTATAATTTTTTATTATTTCCGGGGTCCCCGCACATGGGCGGGATTATTCAGTGCTTATGACTATTGATGAGGATCCCCTGGAAGAGAACCTCCTGTTTGAGAAGCGCGAGATGTTCCGTGGACATGGGACGCTGTCTGGGTGGTATGTGTGGAGGAGTAGAGGTGAGTTCCAGGCAGTAACCATACTGGATAATTCGTCTCACCCACCTGTCTGTGGTGATGGAATTCCAGACAGGTAGGAACTGTGATAGTCTTCCCCCGACTGGAGTGGAATGTTCGGAGGGGAAGTGGTGGGAAGTCAGTGTTTTGTAGTGGGGGAGGAGCGGGTGTTATTACAGCGGCCTCTTCCTTTTGAGTTATTGCCTCTGTACCCCCCTCTAAAATACCCTTTGTTAGAGGAAGTTTGAGTGGGGTTTTTGTAGGACGAAGAGTTGTCTGTAGTAATGGTTTTGGAGGCGCCCCTATAATAGGAGCGACGAAAGGAGCCTCTAGCTGTTGGTAACTGTAGAGCCCCCATAGATTTCGCTGTCTGTGTCCTCCATCTTTTCTAAAGATGTGTCTACAGTAGGGCCGAATAGGTGTTCCTGATCAAAAGGCTGATTAAGAATTTGAGACTGCACCTCCTGTTTAAAACCAGATATGTGTAGCCATGCGTGTCTGCGCAGTAAAAGACTTGTGTTAACGGCCGAGATGCTGTGTCCGCTGCATCAAGAGCACATTTAATGGAGGTGTTGGTAAAGGGCTTTCCCTCCTGTATGAGGTCATTAGCTTTTGCCTTCTATTGCTCTGGAAGATGTTGCATTAATGTTTCCAGTTCATCGTAATGCGCCCTATCATACTTGGCTAGTAAAGCTTGGGCGTTAGCATTACGCCTGTAATTTGCCGCCTGTGACGCAACCCGTTTACCAGATGTGTCCAGTAATTTAGATTCTTTATCTGGTGGAGGGGCATCACCTGTTGTCTGGGAGTTTGCCCGTTTACGTGCATTTGTAATCACTAGAGAATCTAGAGGGAGCTGTCCTTTGATATAAGCTGGATCATTTGGAGCTGCTTTATATTTTTTTATCAATCCTGGGGTTGAGAACTCTAGCTCGGACAGGGTCTTTAAATACATCAGGGGCATGTTTAATCATACCCTTGAGCATAGGTAAAGTACTTGTTGCCCTTTGTGTCTGTGTGAAAGTCTCTAACAGAAAATCTTCATCAGAAGGGGGTGAGTGTAATTCTACCCCATGGTATTTCGCTGCTCTGTCTATGAGTTGCACAAAGCCTATGTTGTCGTCGGGAGGGGATGGCTTAGATAGGTATGAGTCTGGCTCAGGCATATCTGGGGCCTCATCATAATACACCCAAGGGTCAGGTGGTGGGATACTGTGGATGTCATCATTGTCGTCATCCCCTTTGGGGCTCCCCCCCATCCCCCGAGGTATCCTCCTCATCCTGTGGTGTAGGTGTGGAAGGAGGTAGTGGAGAGTGTGCTGGAGAAAGTGGCACAGTTGGAAGTGCTGGAGGGGGGGTGAGGAGGGTCTAAAAGGTGAAGTTGCCATGTCTTTTAAAAAAAAATTTTTTTTAAGTTTAGCTCAGGTGCTTCTGCGGAGTCCAATTTCCTCTTCCTAGATGGCAATGCTGTTACTTGACCTGTAACAGGGTCAATGTGTAAAGTCTTTTGTTTCGGACCCGGTGGATCTGGGCGAAACAGTTCTTCGGAGCCCTTGTCTTTGTTCGGCACCGAGGATTTTGTTTCCGAGTGGTGCTTTGACTTAGTTTGTGTAGCTTTAGGAGAGGTCTTGGTCTCCTTATGCTTCGTTGGAGTTTGACTCCGAAATTTTCTTCGGTTCTGAAGTTTTATGGGATTTCTTCGGGTCCGAGGGCTTGTTCTCGGTGTGTTTCGGTGCCGAAGGGCTCGGCGTCGAAGCAGTCTTTGGTGCCGATGTGTCAGGGCGTGGCACTGTGTCTATTTTGGACCGTTGTTTTGGTGCCGGGGATTGTTTGTCGGAACCGGAAAGCGGCTGGCTCGGTTCAGAGGCGCCGGAAGGCTTTATTTTGGCCTTTGGAGCCGTGCCAGAGGGCGGGGCATTGGAAGCTTTGTCCCGGTGTGAACCTGAGCCCGAAGGTGTTACGGGTGCCTTATGTTGAGTTTTAGTTGGGGCAGGGGCGTCTAGGTCAGTACTCACGGTCCTTTGCCCTGGAGTAATCTCTTGGTCCTCGGCATCTGAGTGGTCTTCTTCGGAGACGCTGATGTCCTCATCATCTGGTTGCTGTTGTTGTGAAGCCTCGGGCCTGAATCGAAGATGGCATCTGGCGCCGAAGCCGTTGGTCGAGACATTGTGTGAGGTCGAGCCCAGCGATCACGTATGGTCTTTTTCGATCCGAATGAAGCACACGCCCTGCAGTCTTTATCCTCGTGTTCGGGAGAGAGGCAAAGGTTACAGACCTCGTGGAGATCAGGGTCTGGGAATTTTGCACCACACGGGGCGTTTTTAAAATGGATTTCTTTCCATTGACTGCAGGGCCTGATGTCGCCGATGGGCCCAACAGCCCGCGTGAACAACCAGAATTGAAGTTGTGATGGATACTTTGGATGTGCGTCGAAAGGTAACGCGATCGAAACAATACCGTCGAGCGGTGAGGGGTTGCGCGTCGAAGGGGTATCGAGTACGACACCGACCCGGAGCGCAACAATTTACATCCGAACCCGATGGTGGAAAAAAACAATCTGAGGGTGGAGTCGATGCCCATGCACACTATGATCCCAAGGAGGAGTCACCTATCTCGTGACTACAAAGAACTTCTTCCAAGACAAAAAACAAAGTGCAAACATCCGAGCCCAACACCAGATGGCGATCTATGCACAAGTATACGATCTACAGCTCATATGCCTCGAACATGTTTTTAGGGATCAGACTGTGGCCCGACGGCAGTGGCAGTCCGGCGACCTGTAGCAGTGGAAGGGGTTAAACTTTGGAACTCTTTCGGTGGAGCAGGGTTTGGGGAAACAGTACTCACGCGCTGCCTGAGACGCAGGGTGTATTCGAGCTCTTCCTCCACATCGGAGCTGTAGGTCTCCTAGATGGAGAACGCTGCATCATCCTGCTCGCTTTCCCGATTTTCTTGGGTGTGCTCCTCACTGAAGATGTTGGGAGTGTCATCTCACTGTGGCAACACATTTCCAGTCGATGTGCCCTTCTATTGTGAAGTGTCTTTTTGGATTGAAAAGACTGCAGGCCTCACAGTCGGCCTTGCGGTGATCTGGTGAGAGGCAAAGGTTACACACCTGGAGGAGGTCAGTGTACGGATATTTGGCCAGACACTGCGGGCAGAATCGAAAGGATGTTCATACTATCAGGAACACATCTTCTGTACAGACGGTGCACGCAGAAAGGGAAGCCTGAGACGGGTGTTGCCCCGAAAGGCGATGAATGAATGTCCATCCCTATGATGAGTATCTCGCGGCAACGGTTTGGAAAAGCGTGATTGAGATTCACTATACCGTTGAAGACAGAATAGGACCAAAGACTCATACTGAACAGAGTTGAACACAGAGGAGAGGCACATATGTCCAAACCAGACAGCAGAAAAAATCTAACAAAAGAGTCGATGCTTAAGCACAGTATCACTGAGAGGAGGAGTCACCTTACCTCGTGACTCGAAAGACTTAATCGAAGAAAAACAAGTTGCACAACTCCGAACCAAACACTAGATGGTAGAGCATGCGTCTCTACAGCCACACATGCCATCAAACATTACATTTCAGCTAAGCCTGGTCAAATTGCTAGTTGTCATCAGGTAGAGAAGTACCTAGGTATGGTAAATGGTGCTGCGTACAAGTGGAAGACGTAAGGCCAGCATTTTACGAAATAACATTCTATTCTCACCAGGGGTGCTCGGTGGAGAGTAGTGATGTTCAGAGGGTCTCCGGTAGTTTGTCGTGTCCTGAGAGCTCCGGCGTTCTGGTTCCCCACCTTCCCCAGTGCTGGGACCCATCCGGCTCTTTTCAAACTCTTCATGGTACTTTATCTGCAAGACAGATTAGAAGAAGTCTGTAAAGATCTAATTAGGGGTAGTGTGCAGCATACCTAAAACTACAAGGGTTTGTGATATAGACAAGATTGCCTGGCAAGGAGAAAATCCAAAGAAAGTGAAAATATCTAATCATCCATAATAGTAGACAACTCTCTCCCCCTACCCTCCCCCATCCCCCCCCCTCAGCGCCTTGAGACCCTCACAGGTGAGTAGCACGCTTTATAAACCCCTGATTGATTGAGAACATTAATCTTTCACCATACCACATGGACTAATATCCAGAAGTCTCTGCACTGCCTTCAACAGCTCAACTAGTCTATTTTACCCTCTGGAATACCTTCAGGTTAGCAATGTCTTCACTATGACAGCAGTCAGATCCAAGTAGAATTTGCACACCAGAAAGTTAGGTGTCCCACACCTAAAATGTAAGAACTTGCTCACCAACAAGTGCATTTTTAAAGGCAGTGGTTACAAAGATGGAGAAAAATATTTCATAAAGAGGTTGCAGTCACCAAAAGAAATATTTTCCACAAATACATCTGTGGTGCAGGCAGTTGTACTTTCTACAATGAAAGGAAAGTTACCCACATCTGGCCAGCAGGTGGCATTTGAAAATGTGAAAGAAACTTTCTAAAATGAGTGTCTGGGAGTATGGCAAAAATGGTGACCGGGTAGTACGTGGCAGCGGACACTCGGTCCAACACTTGCTGCAGACTGCAGCCCAATGTCTGATGCCTAAAAGGGGAGTCCACGGAGAAGTGGGCGAGGAATCATCTGGTGGTGGCGCGGCCTGGGCGGCTCCTGATCTCATCTCGGAGGACGAAGCGGCGCATCGATGGCATAAGACAAAATGATGGCCACCATATAACCCAGAGAGGTGAGGTGCACTTGGCAGTGGCGACTCTGGGTATGCCCATCATGGAGGCAGGGGATCCTAGGTTGCAGCAGTGGCTCTGAAGAATAGTGTGTGCCCAGCAGGTGGGCCTCCAATGGCTGCCTATGGACTATACTATCAGCCTGGTTGTTATACTAATTAAGTTTAAGGTTACTGTTTGCTTATACACTTAAAATGGCATGACACGAAACATTCTCACTAATGCCTCCACCTACAGATATAATCACAGAAACCCTATTCCTCCATGTCCACATACCGGTTGTTACACAAAGCAACACAATAAGGGGAAAACATACACGTTGGTAGACAGCACCATACACCTTAAATGTTAAAATAGTCAACTTTAATGCCTGTGTGCTAAACAACCTGACAATATGATTAGTTATGCTATGAATATTTAATAAAATACACAAAGGGTGATTGAAGACTGCTTGCTGTAAGTCTAACCACTGGCAATCGCTACGGGTAGCACGCCAACCCATCGTTTTGCCACCTCATGTTGGAACCCGCCATATGCAAATCAGTCTTGACCCAGCTCCACATGGGAACAGTCCAGCTAAAATTGCCAAGACATGTACTCTCTGAGCCAGAACGCACGCAACTCAGAACGCACGCAACTCAGAACGCACGCAACTCAGAACGCACGCAACTCAGAACGCACGCAACTCAGAACGCACGCAACTCAGAACGCACGCAACTCAGGACCGGTTTCGCCCTAGTTATGGACTCATCAGCCGGGTAGAGCTTGGTTCCAGTGACACCGCGAGCATGGGACCCCATCTGGGCATACCAGTTGCACTTAGGGTGACACAAAGTATACGAAACCGTGATGGATGGAAAGCTTGAATTAATCTCCAAAGAGGCATAGTAATAAGAGTTCTCTCCTTTTATTATATTGCTGGTTATGCCGGAAGCTGAGGCAACTCTTTAATTCTGCTTCTGACTCCCCATGTTACCCTGGTATGAGATTAATGTGAAGGACTGACGTTCCTTTTGGTAGTCCATAAAACCAGTATGGAGCAAACCAAGTGCTGTGGCCACAGCTTCAGAATGTCATTTAGTGATTGTGGCAGAACCTATTGTGCTCTTGCTTTCCCTGTCCTCTTGCACAAAAGGATTGTCTTGGTGGAGTAGTGTGGTGCCATTGTTGTGGTGTCTGAAACGCAGGTGTGGACACCTGTGATATGTATTGCTCCTGCGTGAATAGCCAGCGATCATCTTCCTCTTCTGAAACTGCTTTAGGTTTGCGGTTCTCCCGCTGCCTTTGCAGTGTCATTAGCACTGGCCATTCTTTCAAGGGCAATTGTTTAATTCAGAGGTTCTCCTGTGAATGGTGAATCTACAACATTAGCCCAAGTTTCCCACTTACATCCTGAAATGTGCAGCCAAGCATTTCTGCATGAGATAGATCACTTGCAGAGTTGAGGGATAGCCAAGTGAATGAACGACTTAACAGGTGTTGGAAGGAAAATATTACTCAGCCTGTAAGCATGTGTTCATAGCATTTAGTGCTATAGATTCACATGCTCTTCATACCCCTGCTATCTAGTGTTGTGTTCGTACGCTTGCAAGTTGTTTCTTTAAATAAAAAAAAAGTCTTTAGAGTCACAGTGCACCCTGTGACTCAAGATTTTCTTTGACAGTGCGCTTAGACTATGTTAGATTGTTTTTCGCATAGCGGGTAAGTATTGTGGTGTGTGAACATAGTATGGTGCAGATGTGCATTCTGGAAAGAGAATAAATTAGTATCTAAGAGATCTGCCAGGAATGTCACATGCTTATGGGGAGGGTGAGCACATGCAAATCTACAGCACTACAGACTTGAAACCGATTCTCACAAAGTAATACAAAAGGCCATCATGCCTAAGAGGTACATCAAAATTATTACGGAGTTGACGATTAGCCAAAAAAAGAGGTAAGAGCTGCTGGAAAGCCAACATCCTGTGACCGCATTAAGCACCACCCATAGGAAGGGTTGGAGTGGGTGCAAGTGGTATTTTGTCGCACTTATTGTAAATCCAAGGCTGCTCTGCAGGGAGATGGTGGCTTGAGCGTAGACTAGGCATTGATGCCTGCTTGTGTTTTTAATCAGCAGATTCTCAAGGTAGGGGAATACATGGATGCCTCTCCTCAAGTGGACGGATATCACCGGTAGGCACTTTGTGAAAAGCATTGGAGCGGTGGTGAGCACCAAAGGGAAATACTATGAACTGAAAATGACCACGAAGCAGAGATGGCATCAGTGGGCAGGATTGATGGTGATACGAAAAGGTGTCTGAGATCTAGCAGTTTCATGTAGTCGCCTTGCTGGAGCACAGAAATACCTCCTGGAGTGTTACCATTTGGAAATGTTCAAAAAGGCTATATCAATTGAAAGGCCTGATGTCCAAGATGGGCCTGAGGGAGCAGTCATTTGGGATAAGGAAGTAAGGACTAAACTCCCTTGCCCAATGGTTGGTTGGGGCACTGGTTCTATGGGCCCTTTTAAAGGAACGCTTCTACATTTTCCTGTAGGAGGTTGAAATGTTCCCTTCTTAGGGTGTGGGTGCGGGGTGGGAGCAAGTGTGAAGTTCTAGGCAGTAGCTATGGTGAACCACTGGTAACATTCACTGGTCTGTGAGTTCCTCCCAAATTCTTCTCCTGGGCAGCTGTGGTGCAAATAGGGGATTTTCAGGGGATGGGGTAGGATCAGAAAGCCACTCAGAGGTGGAAGCCCCTTACCAGAGCTACCACTACCCCGGACTACCCTCTTGCAGCCTGTTGGTAGGAAGTGTTGCTGTCTGTGGTATAAGGAGGCGGGATCTGGGGAAGCGGCCTTGGAGCCTCCTCTAGCTTGTTGTCTCCGAGAGGAGCCTCTGTTGGGTGAGGTCTGGAGGACAACCATAGATTTGGCAACATCAGAGTCCTCCTTCAGCTTTTCCACCACCATATCAACCTGCAAATGAATATTTTTTTCCAACAAAGGGAGGGTTGAGGAGATTCTATTGAACCTCCAGTTTGAAGCTGGAGATACTGAGTCACGTATGCAATCCAACGAGGACGCTAGTCGAGTCACCAGGTGTCAAGGGTGCAGCAGAAAGTAGCATTGGAGATAGTGTTACCTTCTGAGACTAGCTCCTTCCCTCACTTACTGAATTCCAATGGGAGATGCTTAAGTAGTTTTTGCATTGCGTCCCACTGTACCCTTCCTAGCGGGAGAGAAGGCCCACAGAAATGGTTACCCCTCCAGTGAGAGGTTGCCCCCACTGCCACCTGCTTCCCCGCAGCATCAAGCTTCCTGTTCTTTTTGGGCTGGGGGTCCATCTCCCATGAACTGAGCTAAAGCCTTCTTCATGCTGTGTGGGAACTCGAGTTTCTGGTGGTACATGACCCTTGATGTACACTGGGTCGGGGGAGGAGGTCTGTATTTCTTTGACTCGTGGAGGTATGAACCTGGCCATTACTGGCTTTTTAAAAGGTGCCTGCAGCCCACTGTATCTTTAGCCAAGGCAAGAATTGGATAGTTCTGATTTGGATAGAAATCATCATCCTCTTGGAGGAAATGGATATCCAACTTATGAAATGAGGTTGCGCGTTGGATCACCTCATGGTAGGCTGTGGTGCTGTCCGGGAGGAAATGCCCTCATGGTGTAATGATCTTCCTGGGTCCCAATTCCGTAATCACCACAAGGGTCGTTATCTGTGCATAATGGAGCCTCAAAGGTTGGCAGGACCGAAGGGGCTACCCGGCTGATACAAGGAATGTGGGGGCCCTTGGTGAGAGTAAAGGCATGGGGACTGGTGGTGATGGTGAGGGAACAGGATGAGGAGGTGGTGGAAGAGAAAGAGGAGGATAGGGGAGAAAGCTGGCGTCCCTTTTTGTTTTTTGAGCTTGAGAGCTGGAAAGGACTCTAAAGCAGGCTGCTCCTCGTTTGTTAGTTTTCTCTTTCGAGGTAGTTCTGAGAATTGTGGCGGAAGTAACGTAGTCTAAATTTTCCCCCTCTGGGAAAGGATGAAAAGTATTTTTTTCCCAGTATTCAGTTGCTCTTGAACTCTCTGTAGGATAAGTTGCTCTCAGTTGTCAATTGCGAAGTCAACAGTGACTTTGGAGTGGACACTGAAGGGTCCCTTGGCTTCGAAGGGCCAGGAGCCAAGTGGATTTTCGGGTTCAGCAGCCGTGGAGTGATGGTGCCTGCAGACAGAGGCCTTGCTGGCTCCGACGCCTTTGGTCAGTGCCAACCACAGCCCAAAAGGTAGTAGAGGTCCTGAAGGCTGCAAAGTTTTGGATGCAGTACTCGACGACAGACATTCATGAGGGTAGTGCTCAGCCTCTACATCAGGTCTTTTCGGAGGCTTAATGTGAGTACTGGTGCAGACAATACTCACTGTCCCTGCAGAAGTCTTCATTCGCAGACTGGAGGGCGTCAAAGGCTCCTCCTCTTCGTCCGACTCGGTGAAGAAAATTGCTTCTGGCCTAAGCGATGGTTGATGGGGAATGCCGAAGGGCCGGCATCTTCACCCCACTCGATGTCAAGCTGCGCTTGCTCACCGAACATATTGGGGGACGCTCTAGTAGCATTGCCGCTGCGTTCTTTGATGTTCGCAATAAACGGGTTATAGAAAGGTCTTTTTTGAAGGTAAGTGAGGCAGGCATTGCATGCGTTGTGGTTGGGGAGAGGCAGGGGTTACAAACCTGTCAGACCACTGGTACTTTGCGTGGCACTGTGGACAGTTCTGGAAAGGCCTCCATTTTATTTGTGGGCATCCTTTACCAGAAGTCGAAGACCAGGAGCATGAGGCCACAGAGTGGGCCCAAGGCCCTGGCGGTTGGGAGGCAATCGGCTTAAGGTTGGTCTTCCAAGGATGCCTTCAAAAGCACAGGCAGTGAGAACTTATAAAAGTATTGGTGTTAGATTTTACCATGTGGGCTCAAAGAAAGGAGGTGGACAGGTTGAATCTTTGAACCCCGTTGGTATATGTCCGAACCCGATGGTGGAAAAAAATAATCTAGAACTGACAGTGTGCCCATGTGCACTGCCAACTAAGCATGCATCCCCTGACTCGAAAGACTTTCTTAGAAGAAAAACAACTTGCAAACGCCAGAGCCCATGACTATATGGCAGGAGCATGCAGAGCTTGTGTATCTACAGCAACACATGCTACAATCATAATTTTAACTTCTTGAATGATGGCTTTTAACTTATTTTTATATTCTTCAGGAAGGTGTAGCAAGAAGTCTTCAATTACTCTGAAGTGTTTTCTGGAAAGATGGGTGAACAGACGTGACTTGATTTGGCTCCAAGAGCCACATTAAAATTCTATATCATCTTAGAGCCGAAATGGTCATCTGCATTTACTGATCAAACAACGAGTGTGCTGCAACAAGAACAGGACTGTCAGAGGCTGAATTGAGCAGCACTGTAGGCAGAGTGGGGCATCTCGATCAGAGAGGGACATGCTGCCTAACGTGAGCTGAAGCCAAGCACACAAATTAAGTCAGTGGAAGGCCACTGGGTGATGTAAACACTGTGGAGCAATCCAGCCGTGGACCTAGATGGAGGAGAACAGTGCTGGCTTGGAATATGCTCCAGCACCCACCACCACCCTCCATTTCTTTGCAATGCTGTGTACTTGCCCATGAAAAGTCAGGGAGAAAAATTGCATATATGCAGATCTCATATGAGGAAATATTAGGCACAGAAACTGTGTCCCCCAAATTACTACTGTGGTTCCTGACAGTTTGAGACAGTAGACAGACGCGCTGTACTAGCAACATGGGAGGACACATCAATCGAGACCCTGGGTCAATTCATGAGATGCATGAATTCTACAGCTTACAGTGTGGATTTGGACTGCCGCAGGGTGAGTTGTTGACTTTGAATGCATTGGTAAGAAAACTGAGAAATTACTGGGTGGTATCACAGGGTCCAAACACCTGGATACAGCCCTGTCCTTACTTGTGAAACTGGGAGAAGGTAGGCAGGCAGTGACACAGATTCATACCACTTTGCAAGACATGACCAAGATGAGTCTGGCAACTTTGAGATACGTATGGTCAAGGCTATTCAGGGGGTGATTTACAGGCAGGGTGTGGTTGAATGTGGTGGGATCACAAAATGACATCTCAACTCTTACAGTACAATATATTGCATCAGACACCAAGCAAACTTCATAAAATGTTCAAGGGCATGACAGATATGTGCCCAAGATACTCTAAACAAGGAGCAGACCCTGCTACATATGTTCTCGTCTGCCTCTAGAAAAACTCTTATCGGACTACTATCCTTCAAAGACTGTAAAAGAGATCGATAGGTCGCAATGTCAAGACATGTTTCCTGGGGTTAATGCATACGCCAAGGATGAAGAGGGCGAGATGTACATTTGGGGACCTCGCTGTGGTACTTGCCAAGACAGCTTACAATAGCTTGGAAGAGTGATAATGCATGGTTTGGTTCAATACTGTAGAGGAAACTCATTAAATGGGCTAAATGGAAGTGCACCACCCTAACCTCTTTACATAAAAAAATGGGAGGTCAGACAACACCAAGAGATTTGGACAACACTGTTGAAACTAGGGAAGAAACGTGATGAAAAATATCCCTGATTGCAGGGTTTTATTTTGTATACTAAGGGTAACTAGCTGTTAAAAAAATTTAAAAAAACACAATGGTGAGAGTGTGACTAAGAAATGTATTTAGTATAACACGTTACTGGCATGTATTGGTTTGGCTTGCGAAAACCATAGATCATGTGCTGAGGTTAGGAATAGAGCAATGCACTGCTGTGCTGAAACAAAACATTTTTATTTTAGGAGTATGCTTGCCAGTCCGCTACGAATTGTATATAACATGGTTTAGAAAGCAAATTGCTTCTGAGTGGGGGTTCTGCCATCAGTGCTACATAACTAAACTCAAAGGGACAGTAAAAAATCCAAGCGTTACACAAAGAACAAGTTCAGCAAATGAGCCATGCCCTTTCAGCAAGAGTGTGTTAACTCCTTAATTGCTGGGGGTTCCCTACACCCGCACTGAGCCCCTTCTTGGCTATTTAGGGTAGCTTACGCTTAGGGCTCGATAACTTTTTTCGACATAAGGTATCCACGCCAAATTTGTCTCCTTGAGAAAATAGGCAAAATATAGCTAACTCTGGAGTTTTTGGGGAAAAATAGGGAAAAGAAGCTCTGGATAAAAGTGTGTTTCCCCCCCTAAAAATGGCAACAATGTACAGTTCAAACACAAGGAGCTGATTGACGGAGCGCTGAAACTTTTCAGACACTCACCCCCAGTCACAGATCTGGGTTGAATCCATCATCGTTCTTTAGCTCACTCCACCACCCCAGTTCAGACATGGCCATATGCAAATCAGTCTGACCCTGTGCCTCATGGGAACAGTCCAGCCCGAACTGCCAAGCCATGTCTTCCCTGGACCGGAAACAAGCATTCTGGGACGGGTTTCGGGCTAACAGCCCTCATCAGCCAGGCTAGCTTGAATCCAGTGGCAAAGTGAGCAAGGGGACCCACGTCCGGGCATACCCTGCCAACTTAGGGCGAATAAAGCAAACACAAGGAGATGATGGACGGAGCGCTGAAACTTTTCAGACACTCACCCCCAGTCACAGATTTGGATTGTACAGTTTGCTGTGCTAAAGTCACCATCTTCTAGGAACAAGCGGAGATGAATTTAAAAAAAAAACACATTTTTTACCACAGTTTTGGCATTTTTCAAAGAGGTAGCCTATTTTTAGGTCGAGCCTCGAGTAGCGCGCAAGCGCTGCTAGGCGAAGACTTTAAGTAAGTGACTTTCAGAAGCAGTCCAAACGCTCGTGCGTCGTGGCTGGCCTTTTTGGGATGGGTACGCGCGGCAGACATGTGTTTCCAATTATCGTGCCCAGACGCGTGCGCGATAATTGTAAACACATGCCGGCAAAAGGCCATGACGCACGAGCGTCTGGTCAGCTGAGCAGGCTGCCGCGCTCGCTCGCCCTCGCTCCTCTCGTCCCCGCTCCTCTCTTGTTTTTCTTATGCGTGGAGACATGGGTTCGAATCTCGCTCTTGCTGCTGTGCCAGAACTCGCGTGAATTTAAACAAGTCGCTCAAAGCTCAAGGCCTCAAAGGGTCTACTATCACTGGAAATTCACCTCGATTTCAGAGTGAACCCCAATCGCACGCCTCCTATTAAAAAAAAAACAACGCACCCCTCGTCCACCTCCCCAGGCGGATAAGGGCTGCAGTGAGTCCGTTGTCACGTGAATTGCACCTTCATTTGGGGTGAATCTTCCTTCACCGCATACCAGGCGAGGCGGGCAAGGGCAGTGAGTCTGTCACGTGAAATGCACCTTCATTTCGGGATACCCTCCCCCAGTTAAAGGGCAGCGATGGAGGGGCCCCCCTTTCTACCGCGGGGGAGTCGGGAGAATGGGCAGTAATTCTTCACACCACCCCAGAACTCGTGGGCGAGTGAGAGCTCTGGCGGAGCCCTCGGGAGAGCGGCGTCGCCCAGTCTGGGCCGGGGGTGGCTCGTCGCGGGCTGCCCCCGCCGAGGCTCCCATGCCAGCCGAGCCGGCAAAGGGGAACAAATCGCGAACAAAAGCAGCGCTGCCTTCAATGCGGCCGCGTCGTTAGGGCAACCCCCAACTATTCGTGGGACAATGAGCCGCACATCAAAGAGTCCCCGTCCAGCGGTGACTCTCCTCTCTTCCTTCTGCCGACGCCCCCACCCCCTTTCCATGCCCTTCATTTGGGGGAAAATTCATCTGCGATGTGTGGTTTTTTCGCCCTGTTAATTTTTAAACAATCGGGCCGCTCTTGTACCAAGTAAACAACTCCTTCAGACGAGTGGCGCTTCGGTTTCAAGTGGGGGAAAAGGCATCGGGCTTTAATGGGGTTTAGTGAAGTCAGCCCTCCGCCCCTATCACGCACCCAAAAATGGGACGCAGGCCCAAAAAAATGAGCTGCCCTGATGAAGTGAAAATAGACCGAACTAACGTGCCATGAAACGAAAGGTCAGCGCAAACGTGTCTTAGAGTGTTGCGAATCGGGTGCACCCTGTGAATGCAGCCGGGCTGTGCAGCGCCCATTGCCATAGCAATGCCAGCAACCCGTGAGGGCGCACCATGCGGGCACAGGCCGGCCTGCCAGGGACAGGGCTTTGAAGTCCTTTCAGGTCGGGCAGGGGCGCTGTGAACTCTGTCGTGGATGGCCTGTGGGCGGAGTCTGTCATGTTTGTGTTTATACACAAGGAAATGCTGGCTGTAGCTGTGTGGGGGGACTTTAAAGGTGAGGGAGTCCGTAGGAGCGAGTTGTGAGGTCACCTGTGTGTGCGTTATGTAACGGCTTTTTGTGAAGCGCACTTCTACCAATTGTATGGTTTCGTAGCGCTTTCTGAGACTTCCTGCGCCTTCTGTGAATAGTAAGGGTTCTGCAGGCCTAAATGCAGCCAAGATAAAATGGGACGATTGCTTCCAGGTTGGGTAGCAAAAAAACAAGCATTGGCATAGCCAATAGGTCTCGCCTTTGGGACCTTATAAGTGTTTAGCCATGCAACAGTTAATGTTGTTGCACCAAGGATATTGTGCTGCATAACTAAATACTTATAAGGTCCCAAAAGCGAGACCTATTGGCTATGCCAATGCTTGTTTTTATTGTTTGTGCTATCAACCTACTTAGTTGTTTGTGGTGGAAACCAGTTTGCAACCCCTGGGTGATCCAGAAAAGCTATAGTTTACTGAAAAGTAGACAAAATTCCAAATTCAGCAAGGGGTCATATGTGTAGATCCCTTGAGAATTTCCCAACGATGGAAGGGCTCCCACATGGCCTCTTTTCAGGATCTTCAGCAAACTTACTCCCTCTCTGGGACACAGTTCCACAAATATCTACAACTCCGTTACGCATTTTGGGTCCACGTGCATCCGTGCACGCAGATTCCAGAACTCAGCCCAGTGGAGGCAAAGACCATGATGGGAGCATTGGGTAAGGGGGGGATGGGGGTGGGGGGTTAGTCTAACTGATATACCGCACTCTTCTCACTAATGCTCTGGACACCTCACCAAGCCTCAGAGCGTGTTGGGAGGGGTGGCTGGGGCCAGTGGAAGATGCAGACTGGAGAGATGCACTGATGGCCCCTAAGGTGTTGACCATATCATCACGCCTGCGCTTGGTGCAGACATTATCTACACTGTGTTTACTTGTCCCGGACAGGCTATATCAGGCGAAATTGCTACCCAGCCCCTCATGCTTTTGTTGCTCCAAGCACCCGCCGATTTTTTTCATATGACATGGTCTTGTGACCACATACAGAGGTACTGGAGGAGAATAACCACTGAGCCTTCTGGGGTGGTGGGTCTAGAACTTGAATTCTCCCAGTTTGTGGTATTGGTGGGGGTGCTGGGGGGTTTGGGGGAACAGGGCACACCGGGTATTATTGGGGACGGCCGTACTGGTGGCCAAGCGGGACATTGCAGCCCAATGGAAATCAACCAGGCCCCCTAGGGTGGCGCAGTGGAGGAGGGGGTGGACTGGTAAGCCCAACAGAAGAAGCTGGTTTATGAAGCACAGGGTTGCCAAGCTAAATATGTCAAAGTATGCAGCAAATGGTTTGGAGGGGGTGATTTGGGCCTACTCTAGCTGTACTCCTGAGAGAAGTGTTTTTAAATCACTTTATGGGACCATTGTCATTGTAATGCTTAAACTGTCTTTTACTCCTTTTGGGTTTTGTACTGACTGCACTGCGACTACTTGTGACGAAAACAATAAAAACATGCTTATAAAAAAATAATTTCCAAACGAAACCAAGTGTTGAAATAAAGAAATACAGAAAATGAGTAGGAAAAAATGGCCATGTGAGAACGTTTTAATCTAACTTTTTGTCACAATGGCGATATACAAAAGCAATATACCATTACGTCTGCTAGTCCCTCCTGGTTGCAAGGATGTTTGTAGGTTCTCAAATGGTTTTTCATTGTGTACAGAGAAAAAAACAATCCATACTGTGAAATATGTAGAGCAAAAAATGGATATAAAAAAAACCTATGTATTTCTAGAGTGGGCGCATGATTGAGTTTAAGAGCAGTGGTTATTTGTACATATCTGAATTTGTGGCTACGCGTACAAGCATATCATTTAGAGGGAATTTTTCAAAAAGTCTTTCTTACACAGTCATATTTGAAAGGTACAATTGCAGCAAAATCCAATTGGTAATAATGTATAGTTTCTTACCCGTCGGTGTAGTTTTGCAGCTTGAAGAATTTTCTGGATTCACTATGCTGTACATTATTCCACCATCTAGTGGTTGGGCCCGGAATTGTAGTTCTTTTTTTTTACGTGGCCGGTGGGCGTCGACATACCACCATTTGGTGTCCTTCTGTGACGTCAACGTGCTTCCTCCGGAAGCTCCCACCTTTGGTCGCCATCTTCAGATTCTTTTTTTTTCCCTCTAATTGTTCGCTCTGGTTTCATTTATTTCTTCCTCTTGTCTCATCTTTCTGGCGGAGGAGGGTGGGTTCGCTAGTGAATCCAGAAAATTCTTCAAGCTGCAAAACTACACCGACAGGCAAGAAACTATACGTTTTGCAGCGTGAATCTTTTCTGAATTCACTATGCTGTGCATAGACTTTGTAGCGATTTGCTAGTCTTGTGGTGGTTGGGTGGAAGATGAGCGTTGGTTTGTGAAAATATGTTGTAAGACCTTTTGTCCTACTTGTGCTTCTTTATTCATTTGAATGTCCACGCAGTAGTGCTTTGTGAACGTGTGCACTGAAGACCATGTTGCTGCTTGGCAAATGTCTTGAATAGGCGTATTTGCTAGAAAAGCTATTGTTGCTTCTTTCTTCCTTGTTGAGTGAGCATGCGGTGCTCTTTGTAATGTCTGACCTGCCTGTTTGTGGCACAACTGTATGGCTTGTGCAATCCATCTTGCAATGGTATTCTTTGTGACTGGTCGTCCAAGAAAACTGTTGGCAAATGATACAAAGAATTGTTTTGTTTTCCTGTATTCTTTGGTTCGTTCTATGTAGTACATGACTGCCCTTCTGGCGTCCAGGGTGTGTAATGCCCTTTCTGCTTGTGTCTTTGGTTTTTGGAAAAAACTTGGTATTTGTATTGCTTGGTTTACGTGGAACTTTGATACCACCTTTGGCATAAATTGTGGATCAGTTCTCATGACTATTCTGTCATTATGTATTTGCATGCAGGGCTCTTGCAGTGTTAAAGCTTGCAATTCACTTACTCTACGTAGTGATGTAATTGCAACTAAAAACGCCATTTTTAGTGTGAGCATTTGTAGCGTTGCTTTGTGGATTGGTTCGAATGGTGCCTTCATCATTTGAGCTAGTACTACATTGAGATTCCATGAAGGTGGTGGCATCTTTTTTGGAGGTGCTATTCTTTTTGCTCCTTCTAGGAATCTTTTGACCACATGGGATGTGAAGAAACTCTTCCCTGTTTCTCCCCTTGTTTTCGCTCCGATTGCTGCTAAGTGTACCCTTATAGATTTGTAGCTCAGTTTATTCCGTACTAAATATGTTAAGTATTTTAGTACTGTTGATTCTTTTGTGATCCTTCTTGAAAGTTTTTCTGTAAAGCACCATTGAGAGAATCTTTTCCATTTGGCTGTGTAACACTTCCTTGTTTTAGGCCTTCTCGCTTCTCTGAGTACTGCCAATGTGCTCTCTGGTAGTCTGAGGTGAGCAAATTCTAAGTCCTCAGGAGCCATGCTGCTAGGCTTAGCCTCTCTGGTTCTGGGTGTAGCACCCTTCCGTTCTGCATTGTTAAGAGGTCCTTTCTGTTGGGGAACTTGTGCATTGCCCTCGATACATCTCCATAATCTGTGAGAACCAGGTTTGACTGGCCCACTGAGGTGCTATGAGTATTAATGTCATGTGGCTGATCCTGCATTTGTTGAGTACCCTGTGTAGCAGTGGTATCAGGGGAAAAGCGTAAGCAAATGTCCCCGACCAGTCTATCCATAGCGCATTCCCTAGGGACTGTTTGCACGGTTGCCTGGATGCGAAGTGTTGGCATTTGGCATTTTGGGGTGTTGCAAATAGGTCGCTTTGCGGAGTTCCCCATTTTTTGAATATCTTTAGGATTTCTGATTGATTCATTTCCCATTCGTGGGATGCTGATGCTTGCCTGCTCAGCCTGTCTGCTTCTACATTGTCCTTCCCTGGAAGATGTATTGCTAGTAAGTATTTTCCTTGGGATTGCCCATCTCCATAGTTCTTGGGCTAAGGTTGATAGTGTTGTCGATTGTGTTCCTCCTTGTTTGTTGATGTAGAACATGGTAGTTGTATTGTCCATTTGGATTAACACCCTTTTCCCGTAAAGCTCTTTCTGAAAGGCTTTTAAGGCTAGGAACACTGTCTTTAACTCCAGGAAGTTGATGTGTTTTATCGCATCCTGTTGTGTCCACAATCCCCTTACTCTGAGGTTGTTCATGTGCGCTCCCCACCCTAGTTGGGAAGCATCTGTTGTAATGGTCACTGTTGGTGTTGGTTGTGTGAGAAGTCTCCCCTGTGCTATGTTCTTTCTGTTCCACCATGCCATCTCTTGATGAACTGTTTGCGTGACAACCACTAGATCCTCCCAACTCCGTTGCCTGTGACCATTGCTGTTGAATCCATTCCTGGAATGGTCTCATGTGTAGTCGAATGTTTGGGACTAGATGAATGCAGGAAGCCATCATCCCTAGCAGTTTGCCCACTGTTCTCACTGTCAGAGCTTGCCCCTTGTGGTATAGACGTGTCTCCTTCAGTATCGCTAATGTTCTCTTTGTGCTCAGAAATACCTTTCCTAGTATTGTGTTGATTTCTGCCCCTAAGAATATCTTTACTTGTTCTGGTTCTATTGACGATTTTTCCCAGTGTATTGAGAAACCGAGTTGGACCAATGTGTCTATGACTTTCTGTATGTGTTTTTTGCAAAGATTGTATGAGCTTGCTCTTACTAACCAGTCGTCTAGGTATGGGTAAACATGAATCCCTTGCCTTTGTAGGTGGGCCGCTACTGCTGCTAGGCATTTTGTGAAGACTCTTGGTGCTGATTTCAGTCCGAATGCTAGCACTGTGAATTGGTAGTGTGTTTTGTTGATCACAAATCTCAATAGACCTTTGTGTCTGCTGTTTATGGGGATGTGCAAGTAAGCGTCCCTTAAGTCTATAGTTGCCATGTAGCCCCTTTCCTGTATCGGAGGTATTACTTCTTGTAAGGATGTCATTTTGAATTTGAGTCTTTATGAATTTGTTTAGGAACCTTAAGTCTAGTATTGGTCGTAAGGTTCCATCCACCTTTGGTATGAGGAAGTACGTGGAATACACGCCCTTGTTCCTTTCATGGTACCTGCTCTATGGCATTTTTGTTCAGAAGCTCTTGTGCTTCTTCGAGCAAATGATAGTTCTTTTGCTGAATGAACCTTGTTTGGTCTTTTGCTTGGAGGTTGTTTTGCAAGTTCTATGCAGTAACCGTATTGTATTATGTTTAATATCCATTTGTCGGATGCAATTTTCTTCCACTCCTGGAAGAAGTGTCTTATCCTGCCTCCCACTGGTGTTATATGTTGGAGGAATTGTCTGTTCTTTGGGACATGTTCTTTTGTTATGTTTGTCTGTTGTTGCACCCTCTGCGATTTTGAGTGTGCGTAATTCTTGCAGTGAAGTCACTTGGAGGTGGGTTGCTGTCCCCCTCTTTGCGGTGGGCCTCTTCCTCGAGGGCAGCCTCGAAAGGATTGTCTTCCGTGTTGGTATTGCCAACCTTGTTGTTGTTGGCCCTGCTGCTGGCCCTGGCTTCCTCCTTGGTGAAAAGTTTGGTGTGAGGCTACAGGTTGGTGGTTACCTCTGCCTGCTGCTCTCCGTGATGGTGCTCCCCTATGCATGCCTCTGAATTGTAGTGCCCCCATGGGCCTTGCAGTCTCATTCTTTAATTGATTTAATTTCTCATCCACAGCTGTTCCAAATAGTTGTTCACCATTGAACGGGGTGTTTAATATGTTATTTTGTACTACTGGTTTGAAACCTGAAATTCTTAGCCAGGCGTGCCTTCTCTCAGTGACCCCGATCATCTGTCTGCTAGATGTTTCTGCTGCATCTAGGGCTGATTTTAAACATGTGTTCGCCATGTTCTTCCCTTCTTCCACTAAGTGGCTTGCCCTTCTTTGGAATTGATCTGGCAGATGTTTTAGCAGTTCACCTACTTCTTCCCAGTGTTGATATGCATGTCTATTGATTTATGCATTTGAATTTGCGATGCACCACTGAATTGCTGCACTTCGTTCCACCTTTCTCCCCATGAGATCCATGCTCTTCCTCTTTGTCTGGTGGTGGCCCCACATTAGTGGGTACATTAGCTCTCTTCCTAGCCGTGGAAGTTATCATCGAATCAGCTGGCACTGAACCCCTGATATACACAGGACCCTTTGAGGAATGTTTGTATATTTTCTCACCCCTTGGTGTTACAGCCTTGCATGTAGCAGGTTCTGTAAAGGCTTCCTTATCCTGGTCCTGCACACTCGGTAGCATGGGAAGGAATTGACTCCTTGTTTGTGTAGGCAGCAAGGTCTCTAGGAGAAAACAGGATTGCGGGTTTTCCCCTTTAACTGCACTCCATAAGTGTCTGCAGCCTTCTTTATCACCTGATTGTACATCCCAATGTCATCTGGTGGTGAGGGCCTCAAGGGGTATGAGTCTAACCCTTCTGGTGATTCGGCGTCGAGATCTTGCCACTGCATGTCTTGCCCCTCAGAGGTCGCCGAACCGTGATAGGTTTGGTCCTCTTCCTCTCCTTCGGCTTCGAAGCAGTACTCTTCTTCCTCCTCTTCCTCGACCGGTTCTGGCGTTGTCGGCAGCGCTAGTTCTTCGACGTCTTTCGGCTTCGGTCGAAAGTTTCGGTGGAATCTTGAATGGTTTCATTTTCTCGTCGAAATCCTTCTTGCGTTGCAAGAAACTCGCCATTTCGGCTTCGAGCCTCTTCTTTTTCTTTTCCAACTCCGACGCTTGTGTTTCGGCGTCGAGATTTTCTGCCTTTCTTTTGGAGCCTGTCGAAGTCGAAGCTTGTTTAACCCTTTCTTTTTTCGACATCAAAGAGTCCTTTTCGTGACTGCTCTTCGACGACTGTCTTTTCTAGGGTTTTCGCTGTCTGGGAGTCCTTGTCAAAGGAACCAACAGACAGTTTGTCCTTGGACGCACTTGCGGTCGTCGAATGTTTCAACGCCAAGGCTCCTTTCGAGGACTTTGAGTCACTCTTTCGTGGGTCGGCTAACTGTTTGGGGGTCGATGCTTCTTACCTCCTTCGGAGTTTTCTTTTCGACCTCGACGACTGGGACGTGCGCGGCCTCTTCGCCTTCAGGGACGTCCTCTTCTTTGCTGGAGGCCCAGGTCTCGAAGCGACGGAGGTGGTCCTTGACCCTGCATGTTGTAATTTGCTCTTCTCTGCCTCTCTCACCCTTAAAGTCTTCGGGGTGAACGCCGAGCATGCATTGCAATCTTCGCTTCGGTGGTCCAGCTGCAGGCAAAGGTTACAGACCGGATGCTGATCCTTCTGTGCGTACTTGTGGTGACAATTGTCGCAGAACATGAATGGTGTCTTGCCCATTACCACGCACAGGGAGCCCCCTGTCTGCGCATTCTCCGTAGGACGTCGAAGCTTTGGTCTTTTTTCTCTTCGCTGTGTCCCGGTTCACCGACTCGAAGGCCGGTACGTCGATAGAGTTATTTTCTTGGTGTTTGTTATTTTTCGTCGATTCTTCTCTCTAAACTTCTGTAGCTCTTTCCGTATCGATCCAGACCCAATGGCGGAAAAATAGAATTTGAAGATGGCGACCAAAGGTGGGAGCTTCCGGAGGAAGCACGTCGACGTCACAGAAGGACACCAAATGGTGGTATGTCGACGCCCACCGCCACACAAAAAAATAAATAAAAAGAAATACTACAATTCCGGACCCAACCACTAGATGGCGGAATGCACAGCATAGTGAATCCAGAAAAGATTCATGCTGCAAAACAAATGTTCTATGCTTCCACATGTTTGCTGATAAAAACGGTACCTCAATTGTGTGGGTAGGCCAATGACGGTGAAACAGCCGTTTGCTGTGGATTTTGGGCCCTCGCTCAGCTGGCACCTGGGGAAACCTAGCAACTAGCACATGTTTTGAAAACTAGACACCTGGGGGAATCCAGGGTGGGCAACATGCGTGGCTCTAACCAAGTTTCCTTATCTAGAATCCCGTTCAAACCTCAAACTTGGACAAAAAAACATTTGCCTCACATTTTTGTGATGGAAAGTTCTGGAATCTGTGGGGAGCCACAAACTTCCTTCCACCTAGGATTCCCCCAAGTCTCCCAATAAAAATGGTACCTCACTTGTGTGGGTAGTCCATGGGACCCAGACACTAAAAAGCCCTAAAGAGCTACATTGAGAAATAAGCAATTGGGTAGCTGCAGTATTTGGGGCTGTGCTGTGGTGCCATCCATGCACACCTACGAACCACAGACATGTTTGAAAACTAGACAAACTGGAGATTCCAGGGTGGTCTGCATTGCGTGGATCCCATGAGGATTTCTTACCCACAATGCCCTGCAAAGCTCAAATTATGCCTGAAATCACACATTTTCTTTACATTTCTGTGATGGAAACTGCGGAATCCGCAAGAATCCACCAAAACCCTACCACCGAGCGTTACCTCGCTTGTGCGAATAAAAACGCTGCACCACTTGCGTGGCTGGGACTAGCGCATGCAAGGCCCTGCACCAGAGGGGCCTTTATTTACCTCCCTAGTGTCGACCAATGGCTGACACACACTGTGGAGATAGTGTGGGTGTTGGACATTGGCCAACACACAACCTAAAAGGGTTAATCACAAATTGCATTGTTACCTAGAAAATAAGGAAAATGCTACTTACCCAGTATGCATCTGTTCTTGGCATGTAGAGCTGTAGAGTCACATGTTGTGCATAGCCTGCCATCTAGTGTTGGGTCCGGATGTTTGCACTTGTTTTTGTTCGAAGAAGTCTTTTCCAGTCACGAGGTAGGTGGCTCCTCCTTTTGGTGATAGTGCGCATGGGCATCGACTCCATTGTTAGATTGTTTGCCGCAGAGGGTGATAATGGGAGTTAGTAAGAGTAGTAAGAGATGTCCATGTATATATGTATCTAAGTAAGATGTAATTGCAACAGGTATAGGTACCCGGGGAAGCGGGTGGGCGCATGTGACTCAGCTCTACATGCCAACAACAGATGCATACTGGGTAAGTAGCATTTTCCGTTCGAGGCATGTGAGCTGTAGATTACATGCTGTGCATAGACCATAAAGCAGTTATCTCCCAAAGCAGTGGCTAATCTGTAGCTGTTGCCTGAAATAGTGAACGTAAAACTGCTTGGCCCACACTAGCTTGCTGTCTTGCTAACACATCTACACAATAGTGTTTTGTGAATATGTGAGGTGTAGACCATGTTGCAGCTTTGCAGATATCATCTATGGGTATATTTCCTAAGAAAGCCATAGAAGCCACTAGTTTGCATGTGGAGTGCGCTCTAGGGGGAATTGTTAGTGTTCTTTACACTTTTGCATAGCATATTTGAATGCACTTGACTATCCACCTTGCAATGCCTGTTTTTGATATAGGATTGCCTTTATGTGGTGGAGCAAAAGCGACAAACAGTTTTGTTTTGCGGAAAGGTTTTGTCCTTTCTATATAGTAAAGAATTGCTCTTTTCACATCTAAAGTGTGTAACGCACGTTCTGCCACAGAATCTGGTTGAGGGAAGAACACCGGCAACTCAACAGATTGGTTGATATGAAAGGCAGAAATGACCTTTTGTAGAAATTTAGGGTTGGTCCTAAGAACCACTTTGGTTAGGTGTATTTGTAAGAATGGTTCTTCTATGGTTAGTTCCTGAAGCTCACCCACTCTCCTCAGAGTTGTGATAGGGAGAAATTGTATTTCACAATTATGCAATGGCTCAAAGGGTGGACCCATTAGTCTGGTGAGGACAATGTTGAGATTCCACACTGGAGCAGGTGGAATTCTTGGAGGAATGATTCTTTTAAGTCCCTCCATAAATGCTTTAATGACAGGCATTCTAAAAAGAGACAGATGTTGTCTGTTCTGTAGATATGCAGCTATCGCAGCAAGGTGCAAGCGTATGTAAGAGTACGCTAAATTGGAACGCTGCAGATATAGTAAATAGCAAATGATGTTTTGAACTGAAGCGTCCAGTGGATCTATGTGATTGGTATTGCAGTATATTACAAATCGCTTCCACTTTGCTGCATAGCATGCCCTTGTGGTAGGACGTCTAGCCTCTTTGAAAATATTCATGCAGTCCGGCGGAAGATTAAGGTAGCCAAACTCGAAGATTTCAGGTGCCAGATCGCAAGGTTGAGATGGCTGTGATCTGGGTGTCTTACCTCTCCATGGCTCTGAGTGAGAAGATTGGGAGTGAGGTATTTTTTGGTGAGTTACTACTGAAAGCTCCAACAGGGTTGTGAACCAGGGTTGTCGGGCCCATGTGGGAGCAACTAGGATTAATGTCAGGGACGCCTGTCTGAGCTTCCGAACCACTAATGGAATGAGTGGGAAAGGGGGAAAAGCATAGGCAAATATCCCTGACCAATTCATCCATAGTGCATTGCCCTTGGACAATGGATGTGGATGCCTGGATGCGAAGCTTGGGAATTTGCGTTTAGGTTTGTGGCGAACAGATCTATGTCCGGAAAACCCCACCTTTGGAAGAATGGGAGGAGAACTTGAGGGTGGAGTTCCCATTCGTGGATCTGTTGTCTTTGACGACTGAGCAGATCTGCAATCTGATTGTTTACTCCTGGAAGGTATTCTGCAAGGAGAAACATTTTGTGACGTATGGCCCATCTCCAGATGGTCTGTGCTAGTTGTGACAGCTGGAGGGAGTGTGTGCCCCCCTGTTTTTGTATGTAGTACTTTGCTGTCATGTTGTCTGTACGGATCAGGACAGTTTTGCCTACTAGATGAATTTGAAACGCTTTGAGCGCTAGAAAAATCGCTAGCAGCTGTAGATTTATGTGAAACTGCTTTTGCTGCAGGCTCCACATGCCCTGAATTGTATGCATCTGGAGATGAGCTCCCCAACCAGTGAGCGATAAGTCTGCTGTTGGCACCATCTGTGGAACTGGGTCTATAAAGGGCCGCCCTTTTGAAAGGTTTTGTGTATTCCACCACTGCAGAGAGCGATGGGTGCGGCCGTCCAACAATACTAGATCTGATAAGAGACCCGGAGCCTGATTCCACTGATGTGCTAATCACTCCTGAGGGGGACACATCTGTAGTCTTGCGAAAGGGACTATTTGAATGCAAGATGCCATCTATAGTAACTGCATGAACAGTCGAGCTGGCAATGAGTATTGAAGCTGAAACTGACACAGTAAAGTTTGCATGTTGCAGATTCTGGCCGGATTGGGGTAGGCCAAAGCTTTTTGTTTATCTATTGTGGCTCCCAAATACGCCTGTGAAGCAATTGCACTGTTTTGAGAGTGTGACGTAGGCAGCTTTTTTGCGAGCTGGCTTTTATGAGCCAGTCGCCCAAATATGGGAAGACATGAATGTGTTGTCTTCGAAAATGAGCTGCAACTATTGCCAGGCACTTGGTGAAAACCCTGGGTGCGGTAGTTACCCCGAATGGGAGCACCTTGAACTGATAGCGCTGTCCTGCTACTACGAACCTGAGGTATTTGCGGTGAGCAGGGTGCATTGGGATATGGAAATAGGCGTCCTTTATGTCCAGAGTGGACAGAAAGTCTCCTTGTTGAAGGAGCGATAGCACTGGCTGGAGTGTGACCATGTGAAAGTGGTCCGACTGAATGTATAGATTTAGTTCTCTGAGGTCTAGTATAGGTCTGCAGAGCCGTCCTTTTTGGGAATCAAGAAGTACAGGGAGTATACTCCGGTCCCTTGATGTTTTAATGGGACTGGTTCTATCGCTCCTTTCTCCAACACAGAGAGAACCTTTTTTAGAAGGGCAAGATGTTCCTGTGACATTGCGTGTGATCTTGGAAGAATGATTGGGGGAGTGTTTGTAAGTTTCAGGCAGTAACCATATTGGATAATTTGTAAAACCCATTTGTCTGAGGTGATGGTTTTCCAGACCGGGAGAAATTGAGAGAGACGTCCCCCTACAGGAGTGGAATGATCGGGGGTAGCGGAAGGAAGTCACCGTTTGTTATTTGCGGGGGAAGTGCGTGTGGAGTTGCCTCTGCCTCTTCCCTTACCATTGTTTCCTCTAAAACCTCCTCTAAAATAGCCTCTTGATGAGGGCGATTGGTTGTTGCCCTTGTACAAGGAGGGAGTTTCTGTGGTAATATTTTTGGAGCCACCCCTGTAAAAGGAGCGCCGAAAGGAACTCCTGCTCGCAGGGAACTGTAAAGCCCCCATGGACTTTGCGACCTCAGTGTCCTTCATTTTTTCCAGCGAGTTGTCCACTGCTGGACCAAAGAGGTGTTCCTTATCAAAAGGCTGATTGAGAATGGAGGCCTGCACCTCAGGTTTGAAACCTGAAATTCTCAACCATGTGTGTCTACGTAGCAGTACGCTGGTGTTCACTGCGCGCGCTGCGGTGTCTGCTGAATATAATGCGCACTTGATAGAAGTATTTGTGATACGTTTGCCCTCTTGGATAAGATCATTTGATTTAGATTTGTGCTCATCAGGCAGAAATTGCATACGTTTTTCTAGCTCATCGTAATGAGCCCTATCATATCTGGCTAGCAAAGCCTGTGCATTAGCAATGCGCCAGTGATTAGCTGCTTGTGAGGCTATCCTTTTGCCAAAGGCATCAATTAACTTGTACTCCTCATCAGGAGGAGGGGCCTCACCTGTGGTCTGTGAGTTAGCTCTCTTGCGAGCATTAGACACCACAAGAAAGTCTAAGGGCAGCTGCCGATTGATGTAGGCAGGTTCAGTAGGTGCTGGCTTATATTTCTTCTCATCCCTGAGCGTGATGATTCTTGCCCTTACAGGATCTTTAAAATCCTCATCTGCGTGCTTAAGCATCCCCATAAGCATTGGTAGTGTATGTGTAGTTTTCGGAGTGGAGCTTAAGGTCTCAAACAAGAAGTCCTCCTCTAAAGCCTCCTTATGTAGCTCTACCCCATGGTAGAAACCGCCAAGAAACCGCCCGGTGTATGTGCGCTCAATAAATGATTTTTAACATAACAATGAGCAGCCCTATTAAGAAGCTCAATGTAGCCTATATTGTGGTCAGGTGGTGATGGCCTGGACGGGTATAAGTCAGGGTCAGTATCTGTGTGTGGATCAGTATCATAATCCTCCCAAGGGTCAACATCTTGTGGCCTATCCTCATTCCCATCCCCTTCATCCTGTGGGTCAGGTGATAGTGGTGAATTAGTGGGTGTGATGAGTAATTGAGGATTAGTAGATGAAGGAGGTGGCACATAAGGTGGTGAAGGGTTTGTACCCACAATCCTTTTCTTCAGGGGCATGTGGTGCTCATCCTATTGGGCCAATTTCCTTTTTTCAGGCAATTTGGCATGACTATGTCCAGTATCTGGGTTAATAACCAGTTCGTTTTGTTTCGGATCCGTAGGTGTATCAGACCGAGGCTCTTTTGTCGGAGTCTTTTTATCATTGCTTGCAGTTTTCGGCTCCGAACTCTCCGGTACCGAGCATTTAGGCTTTGACAAAGAAGGAACGTGGACCAGGATGTGCTTGGATTTCGGCGCAGAGGATTTCGGCTTGGCACTTTGTGTTTTGGCGCCGGGCCCGCAGGCGGGGTGCTCCAAACTTTTTCTCGGTGCTGACCTTGGCCCGCAGGCAGAGGAAGGACCGGAGCCTTTTTTGTCCTTGGGCAAGAGGGTTTCTGTACTCACGGTACGCTGACCCGCTGTAACTTGCTCCTCTACTTCCATGTCGGAGTCGGCCTCGGACACTGAGACATGTTCCTCTTCCTCAGCTCCTTGAGGGTGCGTTTCTTTTCGGTCAGAATCTCCGCCTTGGTGTTGCATCTCGTGACGTCGAGCCAGACGGTCATGAAGAGTCTTCTTTGATCGAAACGATCGGCACGCGTCGCAGTCTTTCTCGTCGTGTTCCGGGGACAAACAGATTGCACACTTCGTGCAGGTCGGTGCACGGAAACTAGGTGCGACACCCGGGACAGAGCTTGAATGGAGTCCGTTCCATCGACTGCTGCCGAGCCTGGCGTGGGTAGGCCCAACGGCCCTCCACGAGTTTTCCGATCGAAGATCTTGAAGTCAAAACGATACACGGAGAATGGGAATCGCGATCGAGAAACAATACCGTTGAGGGTAGTGGATTGCGCGTCGAAGGGAACCCGAGAAACGGTGCCGAGCCGGAGCGCAGCAATTCACATACGAACCCGATGGCGGGAAAAAACAATCTAACAATGGAGTCGATCCCCATGCCCACTATCACCAAAAGGAGGAGTCACCTACCTCATGACTGGAAAAGACTTCTTTGAAAAAAAACAAATTGCAAACATCCGGACCCAACACTAGATGGCAGGCTATGCACAGCATGTGATCTACAGCTCGCATGCCTCGAACATATATTTCCAAAACAGTATTCCATTACTTGTAACTGCTGGGGACCGCAAGTCCTTACCAGTGCGTTGGAAATAGCAATATACCACTGCTCACTTGCCCTTCTTCCCTACTGCAACTAGTTCTGAACAGTATTTTAGGAGGTGAACCAGCGGATAGCAGGTCACTGGGCCATTATCTAGCGGAGTTAAGAGTCTGCTTCCACAATTCCTTTTTTGTTTGATGCATCCTGTACAGATGGACTATATACTCTCCAGTTCTTGGCGTTGCAGCTCTGCACCCAGGGAGGTTCTTAAAAACTTCCTTTGCAACCACCTTGTATACCGTTTGGATTTTTGACGTTGTAGATGAATAATTCTTCGGTTGGAATTTGATTTCTCCAAAGATGGTTTTTTATGAGGCATTACAGATTTTAGTCATTTTGACATTTTTAAAATGCCTGTGGGGGCCAAATCATGTCTTTTGTGTACTCAACATTCAAAGTCATGAAATTGCTCCACAGCCTGTTTAGTACTCCGAATGTCATCTGAGCCCTCTTCATCAGAGAACCCCACAATATGAAATGAAAGGCAGAGTGTTGTGGATTTTTGGGACACAGCATAACATGATCAATGCTGATTCTACCTATTTTGGATCATTTGGGTTTCAACCAACCATGATTTTGCCCAGCCATGATTTTAAACATGGTTTGCAACCCATAGAATTGCATTCATAAAACAGGCATAGATTACATATCCAGTCTATGACAATTTGGACCATATTTAAAGGAAGCATTTACCATGATCTACATTTTAAAAGTGATGCTGAATAAACCTAGAAAAAACAATCTCCCCGGAAACTTACATTCTCTGACCTGGACATCCTTTTTTGAAGACCATGTAAATCTGACCTTTTAATGTTTCTGTATCCAGCTATCATTGTCAAATTTCGTTGTCTACTTTTGAGGTCTTCTCTACAATGTAATAGCCTGCAAGGTATCCATGGCCACCAAAAACAGCTCTCTACTTTGTCTCATTTCCAACCACACCAGTGGAAAAGAATTTGAAAATGGCAATCACGATCTAAGGCACAGTGAGCTTATGATTAGCATCACAGCTAATTAAAATAGCTCCATCTATGGTTAGCTCTCAAAGTTAGACTGCTTATCTCCAGAAAAAATACAAAACCAACTGGCAGAATAATGCAAGGCATGTGAATCTAGAATAGGTTCATGCTGCAACTCTGTAGGCCAGGTCTGGCAGGTAAAAACTAACGAAGCAATGTCACCAAATACAGAATGTCTTCTACTTGACAGCGCATTACTCGCAGGCAGCTAGACTTTTCACTTACTTTAAAATCTCCATGCAGGCTTTCAGTATGTTTAGATGGCTACATAGCTTGACTTGGAAGTAATGTTGCTAAGCTGAATGATAGTACAACTGGGATGAAATACTCTGCTTTGCAATCTGAGTAGCAGATCCTGTCTCCACTGCAGCCAGTTGTATAGCCGCCAACATCTGGAGGTGATCCAAGTACGACCACTGACTAAGAATCCACTCTACTACATATATTAGACGAACCACCACCACTCAACAAAACAGTACTTCATACTAGGGTAGTCCAAAATTGATTTTACATGGAAAAATATCTAATGATTGCAAGTGTTTCACTTCCAACAAGTCCTTCAATAACTCATCGAAAGGGTGTCTATCAAACCAGATTTGAATACGAAGATTGAGCATTTAATGTTTTGCGCCACGGCAAATAGGTCTATTTGGGAGGAACCCCCTTTGAATAGGTTTTGTTGAAGGTTGTTACGATGATCCATTTGTCATGCACTCTTGAAACATTCTTCAAAGATGACTGTTCATTGTCAGAGAAGGTAGGAAAGCCTTGAGGGGCAGATTAACTGCTATGAGTGCCTAAATATTAGTGTGGTATGCAGATTCATTCTCGGACTAAAGGCACTCTCACGGTCAACACCTCATGAAAAGCAGTCATGTCACTTATTAATGACAATATTGTCAGAAAATTTAGGAATAAGACATAGAATCATAATCTGTCCTTGGAGGAGACAGCGTCCATGTTTTCATTGAAGGCAGTGGTGGGTCAACTACCAAAGACTTGCATGGAACTACATCAAACATATGTGTAACCTCTGAAATTGAGGTGGTGGATCAGCAGGAATCAAAGATGATGGTACTGGAGCAATCTTTGTAGGAGCAGTAGTACAAGTGAGTGAATAAACTAATTCTTCGAAGGGCAGGTGAAGCGGACCTCAACCTCTGTACCATGAAGAGCCATGAGGTTAGCAGAAGCTATTAATGAGGTCTTTTTTCGCCAAGGAGACTTCTTTGGTAACAGGTGGGTCTCAGAAGAAGGAGCTTCTTCAGATCTTCCCCTCGGACGAATGTCTACCATCTTTCCTAAGCGACATTTCTGACAGAAATTAACTTTTCTTTTACAGAATGTGAGTGAGGAAGATGGACCACAAAATGCACATGTGGGTCATTAGCTGCTTTCTTCGTGCTGCAACTGGGGCACATGACAAAAAAGTGAATGCACAGCTAAAGGCTGAGAAAAAGATGCAGAATATTACCTGAAATGAATAAGGAAAATTATTCCGCAACACTCACTGATGTCTAAGATATCAAACGATAGGGAAAATAAATGAAAAAGATGAACACAAAGTCAATGTTTTAAGAACCTTCTTACTGGACCTCACAAATAGAACTGGAGCGAAAGCCAGTCCATGCTATAGAGAGATAAGGGAGCTATTGGATTTTTAAAGAAACAATATCCAATTTCATCTTTCCATAGCTATTGCCTATATGGGTGCACTGTCATTCATTTCCTGAAAGTTTTCCTTTACTTTCAGGTTACATTAGGAATAATGCTGCAATGCTGTTTTAAGTTCATTTAAGGTAACTGAACATATTGACAGTGTAAATGAATATCAATAAATATTCTACAATGTAGACTTTAAGGGCAGATTTTCCAAATAAACAAGAGACGGCAGTACTCTCTTCTGGGCGTATTCTCAGTTCCGCATGTTTTTGAAGGTCCCAGATTTATAACCACTTCCATTTGAAAGTGCATGTTAAACTAGTGTAAGGACACTTGGACTATCTCAGGATGTTTACACAGTCATCTGGCAGATTCAGGTAACTACAGTACAAACACTTAGGAGTCAAGCGACTAGACAGTGATGGCAGGATAAGAGAATTTTACCCAACATTCTGTTGAGAAGGCCAAGCCTGCCAGGACGTCTCCAGTGAGGTTACAGTGACAGATGATGCAGCTTCAGGAACCACCACTTTCTTAGGAATTCTTGTGCAATCTGGATCATTTTCATCTTGGAATAACAATCACCTCAGGAGGTAGAGGGATTGGATGAAAAGCACACGTGATATACTCAACCAGTCTATCAAAAGGTCATTCTAATGGGTCACGGTTATGGGAACCTAGGTTCGAAGTTCTGTAATTCTGTCTCTTTCTGGTGTGGTGAACAAGTTGGCGAATGGGGCACCTCACACCTTAATGATGTCTGAAACTTGTCGCCAAGATCCCTTTTTTTCTTCTGAAATGAGGGGTTTGTTTAGTCTGTCTGTGTTTTAGTTCTGGAGACCTGAGAGATGCACCAATGTTAGAGGTTCCTTGCCAGAGACTAGTGCCAGATTGGGCCTCTGAACCTGGTTTAACCTTGGCTGTTGAGATAATGCATTATCGTTATGTTTTTTTAAGGGGAGGGAAGGACATTGCAGACAGAGGGAGCAATTTTATAACCTGGTTGACTGCTCTCTGCGTCTGCAGGTTGCTGTGGTACTGCTAGTCTGAGAGAGACCCCTTCCCCTGAGCTAAGATCACACTTGCACTCCTGACTAGCTAGAAATGATTTAAGTTTATAAAAGTGGACCCCTTGATGTACATTAAATTTCTTGGTCCAGCATGAGTGAATGGATGGGACTGTTAAACATTTCAATCTTATCTTCCCAATCGCCTGTTTTTTTTAGACCACTTGTCTTCTAGGCACTCCTGAAGAGTGCATGCGTGTGGTCAGGCAATGTTCAAGTTCAAATGTTTGTTTCAGTTAATTAAAACCATAATATAGATTCTAAAAAAAAAAAAAAAAAAAAAGACAGTAAATGTGGGCAAGAAATGCCATGTAAATGTTGAACAGGGTCGGACTGAGGGAGGAGCCCTGGTGAACTCCACAGACGAGCTGCTTGAGTTCGGTGGTAAAAGTAGGGAGTCTGACCCGTTGTGTCCTGTTGGACAGGAAGGTGATCCAACTTAGGGAGAGTTCTGATTCCTGATGTCTGGTGATGAGGGTGCGTTGGGAGACTGTTGAACGCTGAAAAGAGGTCGAGCAGAATAAGTGCAGCAAGCTCTCCACTATCCATGATTGTACGAATTTCACCTGTTGCTGGTGGGAGGGCTGTCTCTATGCTGTGGAGATGTGTTGCTGCAGAATCCTGATTGGGTGGAGTGCAGGAGGTGATGCTGCTTAAGGGTGGAGAGCTGCTTGTTGATCTTTCTTGCACGATTGCGCAGCGCCCGCCATTATGTTTTCTAGGAGGGAAGAATAGGGGGATGGGGCTAGGGAGGGGCGGGAAAGCAGCAGGAAATGGCACACGGAAGCAGGTGAGGAGGAGGAGAGAGGCGGGAAAAGTGCGGGACGGGGGGGGGCAGGGTGAGCAGGCAAAACAGACACGAAAGCACAAGGACATTCTTGACAAAATTGGCAAAATGAGCACAAAAGACAAAACGGGTACAGAGGAAAAACATGGGGGGGGTTTGGGTAGCACAAGTACAGGCACAAAGACTGGGCAGAACATCTCCTCCGCTAGAAGAGCTGTGTGGGGTTATTGGCTTTATTTAGAACTCCTATCAGGTTGGCTGAGTCGATTTGCAGGATATTCAGTTTACCAACTATTTCTTGGTGCATCTGATATTGCTGTAGTCTAGCCAGTACTGGGCTGCTGCTCGGACTATACAATTTTTTTAAATAAACACCTGAAAACTACTGTCAATAATAAATGCTAGTTTTAAGAACCCATAACGAAGAGTCCTCAATTACAAAAACTACATTGTGAATTTGATGGTCTGCTATAATGAAACAAACTTCGAACAAATTTCTTTAACCCGAAAATCCATATTCAAAAAGTTATCCTAATCCAAAGTCTGTTGTATCCGACAGACCCTAATTAACTTTGATCCTATTGCCAATATTAACATTTATTGTAGGAGCATAAATGTGATATTGAACAACTGTCCTTTCATGTTGAGTTATCACCATGACTTCATGAGCCATGCAGCTGTACAAACCCTGGCTTTTGCACTTAGGCCGAGGAGGGTAAAAGTCAATGAACTATTTATTCTTGCTAGCGTCCTCTACATTTTCAAGAACTGAAGGATCAGTTAGATAAGAGGTAGATAAGAAAGGACAACAAACAGCAGATGTTGAAACCGCACCCATCCACAGCACGGTGAGAATTTTCACATGCTTTAAGATTCCGGTCAGTGTTTTCCTTTAGCTTAACTTACAATTTTTTTTTTGTGCACACGTCTGACTCAGCTATTTAAATGTAGGTCAATGATGTTTAAATGATATGAAAGTATTGCGCAAGTTGCATCTGGCAGACTATACTTGGAAGCCAAATGCTTTGTATCTCTCAGGCTTAAGCTTAAATAAATATACCTCCACAACTGTGCTTGATTGCGGTCTCTCTAACAGACAAGTGTACCCGATTTGTGCGTTCACATTACCTTAACCATTAAAAATGTTTCAATGAGTCGTATACAAAAAAAATAACTTTGTTTAACCCCTTGACCGCGATCGGAATTCCGCTCGTGTGCTGGACATTCCGATCGCGGGTGGGGTCGTGACGAGCTCCACTCGTCATGCGCACAGCGCTACCGCGCAGCATGATGAGCTGAGCTCGTCATGAGCACGGAAGGGGTTAAAGAACAGCGTTAATTAAATTTGTTTCAACAAGCTTAAATAGTTTTTAAGTATATTCATTATAACCTAACCTTTCTAATACGTGCCACGCAAGATGCCAATTATATGGGATATTGCCTTTGCTATAAACAAGCAGAAACAGCTGTACCAGTTCATTTTCACCTGAGTAAGTTGGAATCCCATTCCTCTTCATACAAGGAAACCACATCAGGAGAACCCTTGCCTTGAAACGGTGTGGGATTAAGTAAAGGGAAGGGAGAACACTATAGTAGATTATTCTATCACACTTAGACCTGTAAGACATCCAAGTCAATAATACTAGGGATAAAGATGAGTTCCAGGAAAGATTTAATTTTTGGCCCCTTGCTGTGTGAAGAGGTAAGGCAGAGACAAACAAACAAGAAGTTGACATTTGATTTTCCGTGCAGAGTCTACGCATACACAGGCTTTTGTAGCCCATGGAACATGTACGATCTTCATTCACATTCAACCTAGAAACTGAGTTAGAGGCAACATGTGAAAGTCAATGCTGAGTCACAACAGATGGCACACATACATTACTGATCTGGTCCTGAGTCTTCTTGATTCTCTGCAGCTCTGGAGTGTCAGCCACCACACTAAATCCTTTTCCCTTATTCTTCTCAAAGTCCTCCTTGTAACGCACCTTTATAGATAAAAGAAAAAAAGGTAAGGAAGAGCATCTCACATCTCAAAGGGGGAGGGGAGTTTTGAGGCTGGAAAAAGACACTCATGATAAAGAAGTACTGTTAATGTCAATACATTCATCTTCTAAAACATTTTTGGCCGCATTCCTTTTCTGCATAGTAACCATCAGATAAGGTGGAATTGAACAGAAAAAGTAGTAAAATCAAGGCAATGTTAAAGAAGAGCGCAGTCCAGCAAAGTATGCATTAGTTGTAATATTCTCACTACCTGGTAAAGAAGAGCCTTGCTATCCTTACAATAGCTTGATAAGCTAAAACTAGCATTGTATACATTTGCGTCAAATATATTTTTTCTGATACAGTGGGTTTGGGTGTTAGCTCACTGTGGCACCCAATATTAATAGCAGCTCAATCATTCAGTTTCTCTCATGTATGATTCTGTAAAAGCTATGCAATTTCACTCTCTCATAACAAATAACTCAAATTTTGAAACAGTCTTAAGTTTCAAGCCAATGGATGCCTTTAGGTTTTAGTCATAACAAATTACAGTTAAAACAAGGATGAAGTTTCCAATCTGGGGACAAGAGTGGAGCAGGTCACCCAGGCGAAGCTCAAAATCAGTACTGCGAAAAGAAATAGTTTCGACACGGATCAGATCGGATCCCTGAGGCCCATTCGGCGCCGTGGCCGAAGCAGACGGCGTCGAACCCGATGGGGCCCATCCGAATCCGCGGGCCCGAGAGCTCACCAACAGGGTCGTTCCGCTCAAATAAGCGGCGCATGGCCTCGTAAAATCTTTAATTTGAGCGGGAGTCGCTCTGGCTCCCGGAAAGGGAGGGAGGCGCGAAGCCGATTCAGGCTCCTGCTCTGCAGAACCGTGCCTGGAGCGTCAGTGCTCCTTACCTCTCTCGACGGACGCCAGTTGAGGCAAAGTCGAAGTCCGCTTGGACTTCTTCTTCTTGTGGCTCTTCCGAGTGTCCAGACGACCTCGAATGGGAGGAAGAGGACTTAGTGCTCCGAGATCGGTCCCACGACCTCCTCCTCTTCGAACGGGACCGTGACCTCCTCGGAGTCTCGCTTAACGGTGTCGACTTCCGGGCTGCGAGCAACTTCATTGCCCGCTCCCTCAAGATCTTTGGAGCCATCGCCAGACAGTCTGAACAAGACTTCGAATCGTGGTCACGTTCAAGACACCACAGACATACTCGGTGAGGATCGGTAACTGACATCATGCGGGAACAAGTCCCGCATGGTTTAAAACCTGTCTTCCTACCAGACATCCCTCGCACACGAGGTCGCTACTCAAAAAATGTCGACAAAAGTAGAGAGAAAAAAGCCTGAAAAAGCGGCAGAGGGGTAGCTCTTCCCAGATCAGCGCTTAACTGGCGCGGAAAGAAAAGAACTGACGTCCGCACACCTGGGTGGCGCCTATGTATGCACCGCGACTTCATAAAAGGTGCTACCGATGCCAACGTCACGCGGAGACGAATGGAGCCACCCAACGTCGAGCGCAAGGGGTATTGCTCAGCAAATGTTTCCGGATCCAGCCTGATGCCTGGGGAATTCAAAGGTAAGGGATCTGCAGCTAGAAGTCTCTATCAGATATGCATTTTAGGCTGATCAAAAAAGAGGACACAAACAACTTAGTGGGCTAGCTTTCTTCTCCAAAACCGCTTGCTCTTGTACATGGTTTGTGCAGGAGGATTTCTGCCCAAGTTCATTAGGGAGCCTCAAATAGCCATGAACTAACTCCTCATGTTGCAGGAGGAAATTGTCAATGATCAAAAGGGTGAACCACCAACGTATCAGCTTGACAGAGAAGCCCCTAGAACAGACGAAATGGGGTCAATTTAAGCAGTGTGAAGACTAACATTTTTTTGATAAACAATTTTATTGTTTTTAACAGAGTGTAAGCACCCATGACACGACATAGTACAGCATGAAATGGATACATTGTAATTATAGGGACATAGACGTTGCTGTTGGACCCCCCCCATCCAGCGGTGACCCCAAACCACGAGTGTAAAAGAACAAGCTAATCCACGGCACCCAACCATTTGCCCCAAACCCTCCGGTATTTCCTAGGACACCCCCTTGCCTCGTACATAGGTTTCTCTTGTGCCGCACACCAATCCACCCCCTTTCGCCATTTCACGGAACTGGGTGGCGTGGGCTGTTTCCAGGAGGCGGCAATGTCCCGTTTGGCCACAACCATGGCTGTATTGTAAAGTAACTTCTCGTTCCTGGTCCCGTCTAGTCCATCTGTGATCCCGAGAAGGGAGTGACGTGGATCATGGGGAACCTCCCACCCAAGGACCTCGGTCAGTTCGCTTTCGATCTCTCCCCAGAATTGAGCCAATCGGGGGCATGCCCACACCATGTGAAAGAAATCGGCCGGGTCTAGACCGCACCTCACGCACGAGGCAGTTGGGGAAAAACCGGCTCGGTATAGGCGCTGCGGGGTGAGGTGGGCCATGTGTAAGTAATATAACTGAATTAAGCGGAGTTTAGCAGATGATGTAACCGTCCTGGGTGACATGAGGGCATCGCGCCAGTCCTCCTCGTCCAGGGGGCCCACCCGCTCCTCCCATTGGCCCCTGAGTCCTTCTAGTGAGGTCGGGGTGTTGTTGACAAGCGTCCTGTAAATGCGGGAAATACCCGCCTTCCCCAAGTCGCCTAGCATGGTCTGTGCCTCAGGGTGGCTGTACTCGGGAATCCTGGTGTCGTCAGGAATGTGTACTTGGAGGGCATGTCGCACCTGTAGGTATTTATAGTGTTGTGATGGATGCAGAGAGTATCTGGATTGGAGATCTGCGAAGGAGCGCATGTGGCCGCTCGCCCACACATCCCAGAGCTGGGAGATCCCAATGAGATCCCATGTTCAGAACCCATGTAGCCCACTGACCTCCCGGAGCCTTGTCCCATGCCATAGAGGCGTTTGTTGAGTGAGTTTGTTTGTTTGTCCATGGGGTATGTCGCAGAGCCGCCCGCCAGGCCAGGAACACTGAGCGTGTGATGTCGGGCAGAGTGGACGGGATAGATTCGCCGTACATTAGGGATTGGATTTTGGGTAGGCTGAGCCCACTCAGTTCCAGCCTGTATGCTGGGTCAGACAAGCCCCCATTGAACCAGTCGTGGATACTCAGTAAACGAGTCGCCAGGTAGAATAGATATAAGTGTGTCATCCCCATACCCCCGTCGAAAGAGGGAATCTGGCAGGTTTTAAAGGCCAATCAAGCCCTCCCTCCCCCCCAGAGGAATTTAGTAGCCATAGTGTCCAGCTCCCGAAACCACGCCCGCGAAAAACAGAATGGGGTGTTTTGGAGGATGTAGAGGAATCTGGGGAGAATCATCATTTTAAATAAGGCTACCCTCCCCAAGGGGTTCAGGGGCAGTGTCTGCCATTTGTGAAGGTCCGCCTTAACCTTCTTCACGAGTGGGGTAATATTAAGGGACCAACCCAAGTCCGGGAGGAGAGCGACCCAGATTCCAAGATATTTAAAAGACTGACGCCGCAGCGGTATCGTGGACTGCCAGTCGAAACACTCCCTGGAAAGATGGAGCGGGACCAGAACCGATTTACTGGAGTTCAGTCGAAGGCCCGAGGTTTGTCCGAAAGAGCGCAGGATTTGGAGGCAACGAGGACCTGACTGTGCGGGATCGGTTAAGAAAATCAGGACATCATCTGCGTACAGAGCGATTTTATCCACTTCAGAGTTGGGCCATTCCCATCCCGAACCAGATTCTCGGACCGGATCAAGGCCGCCAGAGGCTCCATCACCAAGGCGAAGAGGAGGGGCGAGAGGGGGCATCCCTGTCTCGTTCCCCTTTGAATGGGGAAGGCACCAGAAAGAACCCCGTTGACCAGGGCGCGCGCCTGGAGCCGAGTGTACAGGACCCCAACCAGCTGCCTGAAGCGAAGGCCAAAGCCCATCATCGCCAGCACCTCGTCTAAGTACGTCCAGTCGACGGAGTCGAATGCCTTCTCAAAATCAATGAGAAGGAGCGCCAAGTAAGGGGAAAGCACTTGGCGGTGAGCCAGGGTCAGATGTAGCCGCCGGAGACAATGGGGCCGATTCCGATGTCGGACGGACTCAGGTCCGTCCGACATCGGTCAGGAGCCGTAACCGACCGACCTGCTGTCGTCGGTTACGGCCCTGCAAGTACGATGCGACCGAACCCTGTTCGGTGGCACTCATACTACACAATGGGAGCATGCATTCCGAGCGGAATGCATGCTTGCATTGTGGAAAGCAGGGGTGCAGTTCATCCCTGCACCCTGTGGCCGGCACCCCAAGGTGCCTGCCACCAGTGCAGGGATCAACCGAGGGGCACCATAGGTGCCGGCCTCACACCCATGGGGGCCCTACTGGGGGCCCCCAAAGACAGTTACCGACTGCCTTTTCGTGCCGGAAAGACCGGCACGAAAAGGCAGTGAAATACTGCCACCGTACTCCCTCGGTCGTGAAGAGGCGGCCGGGGGAGTACTGAAGGATTACCGGACGGCGGACGGGCTCTCCGAGCCCTTCGTAAGCCATCCGGAAATCCCAGTCGGATTCCTTTCCGACCATCGTTCGGTGCCCTTCCGGCCGAAATCGGAATCGGCCCCAATGTCTGGTGTCTCGCTGGGGCATAAAACCACATTGATCCGGGTGGACCAACGTGGTGAGATAAGGCTTCAGCCTATGGGCGAGGATTGTAGCGTACAGTTTAATGTCCGTATTGATAAGGGAGATAGGACGATAGTCATCACAGTGGGGAGATGGCGGTTGTGACTTCGGGAGGACTACAATGGTGGCCACATCCGTCTCGGGTGGAAAGGAACCTTTCTCCAAGGCCTCGGCATACAGGTCGGCAAGGCGGGGTACGAGGGCCTCGCGGTATGCCGCATAGTATTCCTGGGGAAGGCCGTCTGGGCCAGGAGTCTTACCCGACGAGGTATGCGTGATGGCCTCAATAATCTTATCATGGGAGACTACGCGGTCAAGATCGGCTCTAGCCGTGGAGTCCAGCTGAGGGAGTTGCGCACCTGCCGCTTCCATTAGTTTCTGGATCGGCCTCACCGGGGTTTGTTTAGCATAGAGTCGGCGGTAGAAGGCGGCGAATGCGGGATAATGCGGTTCGCTCTGGGATACGTGGCGAGCCTATGTAGAATCGCTCCGTTTCTGTCACCCCAGCCGTAAACTCTGGCCACAGAAGATCTCCGCATGAGCTTGGCGGCCTCCAACGAAAGTTGCTTGATGTCATTGCGGATGTTCGCGAGGCGCCTCTCCTGTGCATCGTCGCCCCCCGCGGGGAAAGAGCGCTCAAGGCGCAGGACCTGCGCCTCCAGGGAAGTGATCCGCGACAGTTGGGCCCGTCGTTGCCGTTGGACGTGGCCTTTGGCAAATCCGCGGATGGTGGCCTTACCCGCCTCCCACAGGGTACCCGGGGAAGGAACCGACCCCGCGTTGGTGTCAAAATATTGCGCCAGCTCCAGACCCACCGCCTTTTTTAATTCCTTATCTTGAAGAAACCAGGCGTTCAACCGCCACATTGGTCATGAGTGGTGGGGAGGGGCCCCTGCGCTAAGGAGCATTGGAGAGTGGTCTGAGATGCCTCTCGGGCGTATGCGAACATCTTGGATTGTGGAGCAGTCCGTTGACGGAATAAAAATCGAATCTATGCGCGCCTGCGTGTGATGCGCAGCGGAGGTGTGTTTATACTGTTTAGCGTGTGGGTGCCAAATTCGCCACGCGTCGCAGAGGCCCAGGGCGTCGGCCCAATTTGTGAGCTGCTTCGCCTGCGCCAGCCTGGATGGAGAAGGAGGGGCCGTCGTGTCCAAAAGAGGAGGCCGAGACCGCATTAAAGTCCCCCCCTATAACGGTGAATCCCAGGGGGAGGGTGGGCATCAGAGCAGTGGAATGTTTGAGGGTCGTGGTGAGCATTGAGGGAGGTGAGTACAGGGACAAAGTTGTGTGGAGTGCCCCCGATTGCCCCGCAGATAATTACGAACGTGCCCTGCGGGTCGTGAAAAACCTGAGTAAGGACAAAGGGAAAGGAGCGCTTCAGTATTATGGCCACACCCCGGGAACCTCGAGTGAAGCCCGAGTGCCAAACCCTATCGTAGCCGTATCTTGCCAGGAAGGGGCAGAGGTTGCCCAACAGGTGTGTCTCTTGGAGCATAAGCATAAGCACATCTACATTGAGGTGCTGCGGTCTAGGAGGCCGTTAACGTTCCAGGATAAAATATGAAAGGTTGCGGTCGAAGGTAATGTGTCAGTCATGGGGGCTTGAAGTCGCTACGATGGCCCCTCGGACCCTGGTGGGCCAACAGCAAATATGGGGCCTGGATCAGGTGTGAAGGTGTGCCGACTGGTCGGAGCGCATGTAGTGGGCCTCTGTCGGAGTGGTTCCACGTGTCATGAGGGTGCAACAAAACAACACTGAACAGTGTAAAACCTGTGGAGAAAACATTCTTATCTCCCAACAACCAAGAAAGAACCCAATACCAAACCAACCCCTTCCCCTCCCTATACTTCGAAAACGGAAGCATCTGTCGACCCCCATTTAACTAGACCAAACTAAAACGCTCGGATTGGTTGCGTGGAGGACCCCTCCAGAAGAACGGATATTCAGTACATCGGCAATGAGCAGTAGAGTGAACAAGTGCTTGGCAAGGTCTGAGGACCCCTCCCCCACCCCCCCACCCCCCCCCAACGGCGGACATGCATTTGGATCTGATTGCATTACTGCTAAAGAGTGGGGGTGCGAGAGAGGTCCGAGACCACCTGGGCCAGTGGCAGGGCCGAGCCCGTGATGCTCTCAGTGGAGCGATGTCCATTGCGTGGCGGGGAGCCCGATTGGCTGGAGGAGTCTTGACGATCCGGAGCTGCCACGCTCAAGGATCTGAGTGCTGGTGCTTGTGCTTGGCGCCCTCTGAGCGACGCCGGCACACCGGCGACCTCCGCCCCTCAGGTTGTGATTCCATACGTTCCGGAGAGGTGTCTTGCCGCTGACGGAGGGGGCGCTCCTCCGTCAGCCATGTCCATGCCGCTTGGGGGGGGGGGGGGGGAAGAGTCAAAGAAGTGCGTCTGGCCTTGAAAAATGACCCGGAGACGAGGCGGGAACTGGAGTTGGTATTGTAGGCCCAAAGCGCGCAGCTTTTTCTTGACTTCCATGTATGAGCGCTGGAGGTCCTGGACCTTCCTAGTGTAGTCCGGGAATATCATAATCACGTGGTTTTGAAACTTGAGTGGGCCGGCCGCCCTGGATGCCCGCAGGATGGCGTCACGATCTTTGAAGTTGAGTACTTTTAGGATGATGGGGCGGGGTGCGGCGTTGGGAGGGGGCCTGGGCGCCAAGGATCTGTGGGCTCTTTCTACTACAAACCACGTCGACAGGGCATCTCCAGGCATCCATGACTTAAACCAGTCCTCCACGAAAGTGGCAGCCTGACCTGCCTCCGCCCCCTCAGGAGACCCCACCAGGCGGAGGTTGTTGCGACGTGCCCGGTTTTCCGCGTCCTCCGCACGCCTATGGAGCTCCTTGGTATGGGTACGAAGGTGGGCGACTTGGTCCTTGAGTTGTGCAATATCATCCTCGCCCGTGGATATGCGGGACTCGGCTTCAGACAGCCGCGCGGTGGCGTTGCGGAGGTCCTGCCTGAGGAGAGACACGTCTATTTTAATTTCTCCGATTTTCCCCTCCACGGACGCCTGTGAGGCCCTAATAGCCTGAAGGATAGTGTCAAGGTCCTTGTCCGGAGGAGGGGGGCGGCCCCCCCGCCGCCCCCCCGGGAGGCTCGAGCTCGGAAGTGGTAAACCGGTCCATTTTTGTCTGCGTGGGGGCCGGCGTAGGCTTGGTACCTCTATCCCTCCCCATGACCCGAGCCAGCCGATAGTCACTGTGGCAACGTGGAACTCGGGGGAGCAGGAGGCCGACGTGGGCCACAGATCCAGAGAAACGACAGCTGTCTGCAAGCAAGGCTGGGCCCTACCGGGCGCGAGCTTCCGAACTCACCCGGAGGCCCAGCTGATAACGGTTAGTCCTCGTGCTGTCAGTGCGTATGGGGCACCCACCGCCACCCGACAAGATGGCCGACTGTACCTACAGGGGTCAAGCCTCACTCACCCTGCCAGTCCCCGTTGGAATCCCTATGGAAGCAGTGCCTTCCAGAACCAAGACAGCGGGCCCCCACACAAGCCCGCAGTGTGAGAGGCAGAGAAGGCCACCCGACACCACTGCCAGTCCATGCGTCCGAGGCCGAAAGCGGGGACAGCGTCCCTGGTACCTCCACCCCGCGCTCAGACAACAGGGAGCCCCCAGCTCGTGCCACCCCCTCTGCGGATCCGGCCCTCAGATCCAGCCTCACGGGGCCCCACGGTCAGACCCTCGCGCAGCCCCAATATGGAGCGGGGGGCAGTGGCCCCGTCGAGCGCGGAGTTAACACAGAGGGGGGGAGGGGGAACCAGTGTCCAAGGCCCACGCCGCTGCCCGATCCAACAGCCGACCCCCCCCCCCGCTCACCGTGAAAGTCAGCCGCACGGCCAAGGTCCGGATGACTGCCCTGCCGCCAACACCACCTCCGTTCCGGCGCCGGCCGACTCGCCGGCCGAGTTCCCGCAGGAGGCCTCACGATGCCGCTGGGCCGATCGCCCCTCCAGGACGTGGGCACGCCCGGGCCAGGAGCATGCACTGCCTCAGCAGGCGCTGTCGTCAACCGGACCCTACCAAGGAGCAATTCCCCAGTGCCTCGGCCTCACCAGCCAGGGGGCCTCTCGCTCTGGGGCAGGCCGCCAATTTCAGTAGGCCCCGGACATGAGGGCGAGGCGGGGGGGGCCAGGGACCTGGATCCTCACCGCCGCCCGACCCCCCCGCTCACCACAGGTGCTGTCACCGGCAGCGTCCAGCGATCTCACCCGCCGCTTGCCCCGGAGCCCTCTTCACCACCGCCGCCTCCACGCCCCAGCGCCGGTCGATGTATCGGCCGATCCCAGGCCAGACCCAGACAGCGCAGGGCTGGTCTCAGATCCGGGTGACAGGGGCAGCAGGCGCCGCGCGGCCTCAGCAGGAGCCGGCAGTCGCTCAGCCCCTCTCCGCCGGGAGCCACGAGATCACCCGGGCGGTCGCGGGCCGCAATCCGGCACCCGAACGTCCGGTGGGAAGAGCCGCTGACGGGGAAGCCTCAACGAGCAGTCAGGGGGTCTGGGTGATTGCCGATGGTCGCCGGATTCGAGGCGGATGACGGAGGGGTCTGGAGCACTCTTAGAGTGCGACCGCCATCTTGACGCCTCGAAGAAGACTAACATATTACACTGCCTACAGGAGAGATAGAGAGAGAGAGAGAGAGAGAGAGAGAGAGAGAGAGAGAGAGAGAGAGAGAGAGAGAGAGAGAGAGAGATAGAGAGAGATAGAGAGAGAGGAGAGAGATAGAGAGAGAGGAGAGAGATAGAGAGAGAGGAGAGAGATAGAGAGAGAGGAGAGAGATAGAGAGAGAGAGAGAGAGATAGAGATAGGAGAGAGAGAGAGAGGGCGGGGGTCAAGCACAGTAACTGTCAGTATCTCTTGATTAGAAACATGTCAAGATTTTAAACAGGAGTATAACCTTACCAAAGAATTCTGGTATTTGAAAAATTACTGAAAGTTATTAACAGAGTCTGCATTATCAAGACAGATAAACTGGCATTTAATTTGAAAGCAAATAGAATCATTAGAATAGTTCACCATTTCTAAAATAAAAGGAATTCCATCTTTTGTTTAAAGCATGTTCAGGAAGCCGAGCTTATTTTTGTCAATCTAGGATAGATGAGTGACAAAAAGTTATGCTCTTGGGAGTACGTAAGGTCAAGTGCTGCAAATCAGCTCATATAACCGGAACAAGATGACACCCCCTGGCCACCACCTTCATATTATAGCCACTTGAAGAAACAAAGCTCTGCTGCTTCTTGAAATAAAACCCTCCATTGGTGTGGTCTATGTATATTACAATACTTTTTACCTTCAATGGTGAGAAAAATGTCTTCAGGGACAGAATTGCATTTAGTTCCAGGACAGATATGATGCCTCTTGCCCTCTTGAGACCTAAGGGTGTGTATTTGAAGAAGGCCAAAAGGGGTTGCACAACTATACTCCGATGTATCTAAGGTGATGGAATCCAGAACAAAAGAAAAACATTTCAATTGTAAGGTTCATGTTGTAGGATTCCCAGAGCTGATATATCTTTAAAACGTCAGACAGAACTAGGAGATGCATAGTCATTCCAGGCTGCAATAATGCAGTGGAACTGCTCGATTCTTTCAAAGCATGGTGAAAAACATCAACTTACAAACCTTGGCAAAAAATGATCACCTGAACACAGGATGCAAAAAAAATGTGTTTCTTCTAAAACCAACTAACCAAAATTTGGACTCTGTTACCCAAGGGCTCTCTCCAAAGATTAACACTCTCCCACACAATTTCAGCTTTTATTTAATAACCAATGAGAGAAATGAAAGTGGAATTGGCCTGTCTTAGTACAGAGGAAGCACTCCACTTTCACTGGAAATATATTGACCGAGTTTCATTGAATTGTTTTCTCTCTCTTTATGGCTCCATGCCTCCTCAGCTGAGGAGGCCCTCCTTAATCTCAAAGTGAGGAGTGCTTTATATTTTGTACGTGGACAGACCAGATCTATAGATCAACTTTGTGACCTTTGAAAGTAGCAATGTTGACTGCCTACGACCAAGGTTAAAACTGTTAGATGGGTTAAATATTACACCTCCAACTGCAAATTAACAAAATGCAGACTGCCACAAGAGCCACTACTAACTTCACAGTTGTAGCTGCAGTCTTGCCGTCTCAGACGGATTGCACCTGGAGCATAGAACAGCTAGACCGGCCATGGCAAAATAGTTTTTAGGACCTCCTCAGCGCGGATTTTCCCTTGAGCAGGACACGCTCCTTTCATCTCCCAGGCCTCCATTTACTGAACTGTGACCGGCCAATTTAATTAATTCCCCGGCACAGCACATTGCCATTTAGCGGCAAAGTGGTTTAAGAAATCGCTCCCAGCAAACCAAGCTTGTTTTCTCCCCCCCCACCGGGCCCCACCAAAACGCGCATTAGTTCGCAGGCTATCCCGGTCACCTTAAGAAGCACAGCGCTACGCAGACGCCTCCACCAAGGATATTAATTACAATTCCTTCTTCAGCTCAATTCAAGTTGCTCACACTTTTTGTCCTGAAGATGAACTCGAATAATTGAGTTCGAAACGTCGTCGACCCCCTACAACAGGAACTCCTTATACTCTGTAAAAATCTTTAAAGGAGTTTCTATTATTGTTGTCAATGCGATGTCATTATTTTAAGTTCACCCTCACTTCTCACGTCACGCTTATTGTCACTTACTGTGTGAGCACCTGAATACCTTCATTGTGTAATAAACACTTGTCATACATTGACCTATATGTCCCTCGTTACATTTCCTACTGCTCTCTTTTGTGAATTAAGTTCCTATTCCTTTACTTACCTCAGTGCCCTCTACAGGGTTACTTCCCCTTGGACCCTTTAGGCCACTCTAGAACCATTGTTCCTTTAAACTACATATTACCCCAGGTTCACATATTGGGGCACCCTTGTCTTCCTAAATACTCGTCAATAAAGGGACATGGTATTATTCATTTTTCTGCATATCCCACTTTTAAACACCATGCATCCTATCTTCTAAGCTACAAGGCCTATATAGTGGTGACTTAATATTTTAAATAGACTTAAAAAAAATATATTTTTTTTATTAAGTATAGAAAGGAAAATGATACTTACCAGTATGCATCTGTTCTTGGCATGTAGAGCTGTAGAGTTGTATACTTCAGCATAGATCGCCATCTGGTGTTGGGCTCGGATGATTGCACTTTGTTTTTGTCGAAGAAGTCTTTGTAGTCACAGGATAGGGGACTCCTCCTTATGGTGATAGTGCGCATGGGCATCGACTCCATCTTCAGATTGTTTTTCGCCATAAAGGGTGATGGCTTTGTAAGAGAATAGAAAAGGATGTCCATGTGATATATCTAAATAAGATAATACTGCAACAGATAAAGGTATCCGGGGAGGTGGGTGGGCGTATACAACTCTACATGCCAAGAACAGAGGCATACTGGTAAGTAGCATTTTCCGTTCGAGGCATATGAGCTGTAGATTGTATACTTTAGCATAGACTATAATGCAGTTGTTCCTCCTTAGCGGTGGCAACCTGTATCTGTTGCAGTAGTTTGAAAAAGTGTTCTTAATACAGCCTGGCCCACAGTAGCTTGTTGCTTTGCTTGCACATCTACACAATAGTGTTTAGTGAAAGTATGCGGTGTAGACCAAGTTGCTGCTTTGCAGTTGTCATCTAGGGGAATGTTGCCTAAGAATGCCATAGAAGCCCCTAATTTGAGTGTGGAATGGGCTCTAGGGAGAATAGTTAATGTGCGTTTAGCTTTGAGATAGCATATTTGGATGCATTTAACAATCCACCTTGCAATTCCTGTTTTTGAAATGGGATTGCTTTTGTGAGGTGGGGAGAAAGCTACAAAAAGTTGTTTTGTTTTTCTAAAACTTTTAGTTCTTTCGATGTAGTAGAGTATCGCTCTTTTAACATCTAGCGTGTGGAGAGCGCGTTCTGCCACTGAGTCTGGTTGAGGGAAAAATACTGGAAGTTCAACCGACTGATTAAGGTGAAAGGCAGATACCACTTTAGGCAGAAATTTTGGATGAGGCCTAAGAACCACTTTACTATGGTGTATTTGTAGAAATGGTTCTTGTATGGTTAATGCCTGGAGTTCACTAACTCTAAGTGATGTGATAGCTACCAGGAAGGCTACTTTCCAAGTAAGGAACTGTAACTCGCATTTGTGCAGAGGTTCAAATGGGGGACCCATGAGTCTGGTGAGGACTATATTGAGATTCCATGCAGGAGAAGGTGGAACTCTAGGTGGAATTATTTTTTTAAGTCCTTCCATAAACGCTTTGATAGCGGGTACTCTAAACAACGACAAATGTCTGTTTTGGAGGTAAGCAGCAATTGCAGCAAGATGTAGCCTTATAGATGTATATGCTAGGTTACATTGTTGTAGATGCAAAAGATAACAGATAATATTTTGGATGGAAGCATCAAGCGGATCGATTTTGCTATTTGTACAATAAATGACAAATCGCTTCCACTTTGCTGCATAGCATGCTCTAGTAGTAGGACGTCTAGCCTCTTTAATGATGTTCATGCAGTCTGGCGAGAGATTAAGGTAGCCAAACTCTAGGACTTCAGGAGCCAGATCGCAAGATTGAGTTGATTGGGATCTGGGTGCCTTATGTCTCCATGGTTCTGAGTGAGGAACTTGGGGGAGAGGTGGAGCTTTTGATGAGGCACTACTGAAAGTTCCAACAGGGTTGTGAACCGCGGTTGGCGTGCCCATGTTGGAGCAACTAGGATCATTGTGAGGGAGTGTTGTTTGAGCTTCCGAACCAGTAACGGAATGAGGGGGAGAGGCAGAAAAGCGTATGCAAATTTGCCTGACCAGTTCATCCATAGCGCATTGCCTTAGGACAATGGGTGTGGATACCTGGAGGCTAAGCTTGGGCATTTTGCGTTTTGGTGTGTGGCGAACAGATCTATGTCTGGATGACCCCACATGTGAAAGAATGGAAGAAGAACTTGAGGATGAAGTTCCAATTCGTGGATCTGCTGTGTTTGACGACTGAGCAGATCCGCAATCTGATTGTGTACTCCTGGTAGATGTTGTGCGAGGAGGTAAATGTTTTGAGGAATGGCCCATCTCCATATGCTTTGTGCTAGTTGTAAAAGCTGAAGTGTGTCCTCCCCTGTTTTTGTATGTAATACATTGCTGTCATGTTGTCTGTACAGATCAAGACCACGTTGCCTACTAGCAAGAGTTGAAAATACTTTAGTGCTAGAAAGATTGCCAGTAACTCCAGGTGATTTATGTGGAGTTGTTTTTGGTGATGGGCCCATATACCCTGAACGGTTCGGTTTTGGAGATGAGCTCCCCAGCCGGTGAGCGATGCGTCTGTGGTTAGCACTATCTGTGGGACCGCCCTTTGGATAGGTTTTGTGTGTTCCACCACTGCAGAGAGCGATGCGTGCGGCTGTCCACCAACACCAGATCTGTTAACTGACCTTGAGCTTGGTTCCACTGATGTGCTAAACATTCTTGTAAGGGACGCATCTGAAGTCTTGCATAAGGAACGATGAGGATGCAAGAGGCCATCATCCCCATTAGCTGCATGAACACTTGAGCTGGAAGGGAGTGTTGAGGTTGAAATCTTGATATGAGAGCTTGCATGCTGGCTATCCTGAGTGGATTGGGGTATGCAAGGGTTTTTGAGGTATCTATTGTGGCACCTAGATACTGAAGTAGGTGGGACGGTTGAAGGTGTGACTTGGGTAGGTTTATTGTGAATCCTAAGTCGGAGAGCAGCTGGATTGTTTTGTGTGTATTGTGCACAGTCTGTGTGTGACTTGGCTTTTATGAGCCAGTCGTCGAGATAAGGAAACACGGGAATGTGTTGTCTTCGCAAATGAGCTGCGACTACCGCAAGACATTTTGTGAAGACTTGGGGGTGCTGTCGTTACTCCGAATGGGAGGACTTTGAATTGATAGTGCTGACCTTCCACTACAAACCGTAGATACTTTCTGTGAGCGGGGTGAATGGGAATATGAAAGTAGGCGTCCTTGAGATCTAGAGTGGCAAGGAAATCACCCTGTTGGAGCAGTGGGAGGATTTGCTGGAGAGTGACCATGTGGAAGTGGTCAGACTGTATGTAGAGATTTAACGGTCGGAGGTCTAGTATTGGCCTGAGAGTACCGTCCTCCTTTGGGATCAGAAAGTAAAGGGAGTAAACCCCTGTTCCTTGATGAGGTAAGGGAACCGGTTCTATTGCGTGTTTTTGTAATAAAGAGAGAACCTCTTGTTTTAACAGTGTCAGATGTTCTGTGGACATTGGACGTTGTTTGGGGGGAATGAATGGGGGAGTTGAAATGAGTTCCAGGCAGTAACCATACTGGATAATTTGTCTTACCCACTTGTCTGTGGTGATGGAATTCCAGACAGGTAGGAACTGTGATAGTCTTCCCCCGACTGGAGTGGAATGTTCGGAGGGAAGTGGAGGGAAGTCACTGTTTTGTCTTAGGAGAGGTGTGGGTGTGATTACCGCGGCCTCTACCTTTGTTGTTGTTCCCTCTATAACCCCCTCTGAAATATCCTCTGTTAGGGGAGGTCTGAGTAGTGTTTTGTAGGAGGATGAGGTGTTGTCCGTCCCACTAGTTTTAGAGGCGCCCCTATAAAAGGAGCAACGAAAAGAACCCCTAGTGGTTGTTGCCTGTAGGGATCCCATGGACTTAGCAGTTTGAGTCTTTTTTCATTTTTTCCAAAGATGTTTCTACAGTGGGTCCAAATAAGTGTTCTTGATGAAAGGGTTGATTAAGAATTGTAGACTGCACGTCCTGTTTAAACCCAGTTATGCGTAGCCATGCGTGTCTGCGTAGTAGAACGCTTGTGTTAACTGCACGAGACGCCGTGTCGGCTGCATCAAGAGCACACTTTATACAAGTTTTTTTAATTAAGTTTCCCTCTTGTATAAGGTCGTTAGCCTTAGACTTCTACTGATCGGGGAGATGTTGTATGAGCTTTTCAAGCTCATCGTAATGAGCCCTATCATACCTGGCCAGTAAAGCTTGGGTATTGGCAATACGCCAGTGATTTGCTGCTTGTGATGCAATTCGTTTACCAGATGCGTCTAGTAATTTAGACTCCTTATCTGGAGGTGGGGCATCTCCTGATGTTTGGGAATTTGCTGGTTTACGTGCATTTGACACAACTAAGGAATCTAAAGGGAGCTGTGCTTTAATATAAGCTGGATCGTTGGGAGCTGGTTTATATTTGTCAATCCTGGGATTGAGAACTCTAGCCCTGACAGGGTCTTTAAAAACGTCAGGTGCATGCTTGATCAATCATACCTTTTAACATAGGTAGAATGCTTGTTGATTTTTGTTACTGTGTGAAAGTCTCTAATAAAAAATCTTCCTCCATTGGGTCCGAGTGTAATTCTACCCCATGATATTGTGCAGCCCTATTTATGAGCTGCGCAAAACCTATGTTGTCGTCTGGGGGGGATGGCCTAGATGGGTAGGATTCTGGATCGGGGACATCTGGGATATCTGGAGGATTATCATAATCTTCCCAAGGATCAGGTGGTGGGAGAGTAGAGTCATCGTCATTATCCTCCTGTGGGTTTTCATCCCCACCCCCAAGGTGATTATTATCATCATCTTGTGGTGTAGGTGAATATGGAAGTATTGGGGAGTGTGCTGGAGAAAGTGGTATAGTAGGAATATTTGTAGGAGAGAAGGGTCTGGCTGGAGAAGTTACCATGTATCTCTTCTTTAAGGGTACCTTAGGTTGCTCTGGGGAGTCCAAAGGTCTCTTTTTAGATGGAGTTGTGCTGATATGACCAGTTTTAGGGTCAATGTGAAGGGTTTTTTGCAAAGGATCCACTGGATATGGTTGAAATAGGTCTTTTAATCCAGTATCCTTCGGCGCCGAGGATTTTGGTTGTTTTGGCTTAGACTCGAAGCTTTAGAGGAGCTGTGGAGTGAGTGTCCTTCTTCGGCTCCGAAGATTGAGTGTCCTTCTTCGGCTCCGAAGATTGAGTGTCCTTCTTCGGCTCCGAAGATTGAGTGTCCTTCTTCGGCTCCGAAGATTGAGTGTCCTTCTTCGGCTCCGAAGATTGAGTGTCCTTCTTCGGCTCCGAAGATTGAGTGTCCTTCTTCGGCTCCGAAGATTGAGTGTCCTTCTTCGGCTCCGAAGATTGAGTGTCCTTCTTCGGCTCCGAAGATTGAGTGTCCTTCTTCGGCTCCGAAGATTGAGTGTCCTTCTTCGGCTCCGAAGATTGAGTGTCCTTCTTCGGCTCCGAAGATTGAGTGTCCTTCTTCGGCTCCGAAGATTGAGTGTCCTTCTTCGGCTCCGAAGATTGAGTGTCCTTCTTCGGCTCCGAAGATTGAGTGTCCTTCTTCGGCTCCGAAGATTGAGTGTCCTTCTTCGGCTCCGAAGATTGAGTGTCCTTCTTCGGCTCCGAAGATTGAGTGTCCTTCTTCGGCTCCGAAGATTGAGTGTCCTTCTTCGGCTCCGAAGATTGAGTGTCCTTCTTCGGCTCCGAAGATTGAGTGTCCTTCTTCGGCTCCGAAGATTGAGTGTCCTTCTTCGGCTCCGAAGATTGAGTGTCCTTCTTCGGCTCCGAAGATTGAGTGTCCTTCTTCGGCTCCGAAGATTGAGTGTCCTTCTTCGGCTCCGAAGATTGAGTGTCCTTCTTCGGCTCCGAAGATTGAGTGTCCTTCTTCGGCTCCGAAGATTGAGTGTCCTTCTTCGGCTCCGAAGATTGAGTGTCCTTCTTCGGCTCCGAAGATTGAGTGTCCTTCTTCGGCTCCGAAGATTGAGTGTCCTTCTTCGGCTCCGAAGATTGAGTGTCCTTCTTCGGCTCCGAAGATTGAGTGTCCTTCTTCGGCTCCGAAGATTGAGTGTCCTTCTTCGGCTCCGAAGATTGAGTGTCCTTCTTCGGCTCCGAAGATTGAGTGTCCTTCTTCGGCTCCGAAGATTGAGTGTCCTTCTTCGGCTCCGAAGATTGAGTGTCCTTCTTCGGCTCCGAAGATTGAGTGTCCTTCTTCGGCTCCGAAGATTGAGTGTCCTTCTTCGGCTCCGAAGATTGAGTGTCCTTCTTCGGCTCCGAAGATTTATGGTCCTTCTTCGGCTCCGAAGATTTATGGTCCTTCTTCGGCTCCGAAGATTTATGGTCCTTCTTCGGCTCCGAAGATTTATGGTCCTTCTTCGGCTCCGAAGATTTATGGTTCTGATTTCAGCTCCGAGGATTTATGGTCTGATTTCAGCTCTGAGGATTTATCCTGATGGTGTTTCGGTGCCGAATGTTTGGATTTTGGTACCGGGGATGGTTTTTCGGTACAGATGCGTGGCTGGCTCGGTCCAGAGTCGCCTGAAGGCTTGTCTTTGGACTTCGGAGACGGGCCCGAGGGCAGGCGTCTGAAGGATTATCACGGTGTCGACCTGAGCCGGAAGGCAAACGTGTTACCGGAGCCTTATGTTTTTGAGAAGGGGTAAGGGTTTCGATGTCGGTACTCACAATCCGTTGGACCTGGAGTAACCGTCTGATCTTTGGTCTCCGAGTCGTCGGCCTCGGTGACGCTGATCTCTTCATTGCCCGGTTCTTGTTCCTCGGGAACATCGGGGCCTGTATCGAAGATGTCGTCTGGCACCGAGGTAGTGGGTCGAGACATTACGTGGCGTCGGGCCCGGCGATCACGTATGGTTTTCTTCGATCGGAAGGAAGCGCAGGCCGGGCAATCTTTGTCCTCGTGTTCTGGAGAGAGGCAAAGGTTACAGACCTCGTGGAGATCAGTGTGTGGGAATTTAGCACCACACAGGGGGCATTTTTTGAATGGAGTTCTTTCCATTAGCTGTAGGGCCGCGTCGACGACCGGAATGGAAGGTGTTGAAGAATTTGTTGGATGCATATCGAGGAGCGCAATCGAGAAAAATACCGTTGAGCGGTGAAGGTTTGCGCGTCGAAGAGGAATCGAATAAAACACCGACCCGGAGCGCAGCAGTTTACACCCGAACCCGATGGCGGAAAAAAACAATCTGAAGATGGAGTCGATGCCCATGCGCACTATCACCATAAGGAGGAGTCACCTATCCCGTGACTACAAAGACTTCTTTGACAAAAAAAATGTGCAAACATTCGAGCCCAACACCAGATGGCGATCTATGCTAAAGTATACAATCTACAACTCATATGCCTCGAACATATTGTTTTTATCTAAGATAACAGAAGGAACTTCACACCCAGCATACATGCGTCTCAGCATGTCGACAAGATATATTTCCAGATTACAAACTTATATCATCCAGGTACATCTTTTAACAGTGTACCTTATACAACAAGGTGCATGCAATACTAGAATATCAGATGTGGAATTTAATAAAATATCTACTAGTCCATGGGGCAGGTTGCTTCATAAATCTACTTGTCCTGTAACAAAATCCACTTGTCCATTTGGTGCCATGTAGTGCGGCGACAAATTATGGCAGCAATCTCATTATATAAGATCTGATATAGTAGTGTTTGAATACTTGCAATCCCCTTATGTTGCCACATTTCGGCAGATCTAGATACTGGGGCTGAAGGTAGTGGTGAGCAATAGTTCCACACTTAGAATGCCCTTTTGAGTCTGTGCAAACCTACCAACTTGCATGTTTTAAGGGTTTTCAACAACTCTTCTCTAATCTTTTCCCATACTGACAAATGTTGGTAATTTACTCCTGACAATAGACTTAAACCTTCTTCCAGAGTTTGGAAAAAAGTGGTTGGAGGGAAAGTGAACTTGCAAACACTCAGATTTTCGCATGAGCAAATCTACACATGCATATTTGCTCATGCTAAAATGCAGCTCAAAAATATTTTCTAGGGGTACTATTTCTTGTCCTACTTCTATAAGTTCTTGGGAATTCACGAAAGCTGTATAGCTGCACTTAATGCAAGGACATATTCCATGGGTGCACTTTTGAGACTTTCTTTAATAATTGGGCCCCTAATTTGGTCTGGCATGGACCATGACCTTTTGCGTTTATTAAAATTCTGTGTCTCTCTCTGTATCGGCTGGCTTCACTGTGAGTGACAGCATTCTGCTCTTTCATAAGGAGCATATCGGCACACAAAGTAGTTTTGTTCAGTGCCAGTAACTAATGTGGCAGTGTGCGCTTTTTGAGACAAAAAACAATTTTTGCTTTTGCCAATGTTTGTTATAATGGTGATGGCCCTGCAGCTCCCACACCAATAAGGTTTTACAAAAACCATGTCAAAACAATTCACATTGACAAAACTAAAAAGCTGACCACCAATTTCGAGCCTACTGGCTTTGCCAATGCTAGTTTATTTTTGTTTCCCATAATCTATTGAAACTGGTTACACTGATTTTCCATTATGAATATTTTTGGGAAATACTAGCATGCATCAACACATGCTAAATGATGCTGCAAAGAAATAATACCTCAAATTTACAGCAGTTTAGCTAAAAAAATATTTTCCTGCTTTCATTTTTTTAATGAACATTTTATTTTGAAAGCAAAGAATCATCAATCTTGTTTAAGATTCTGCAAATATTTGCATCAAATCAGAGAGCATTCTGGGAGCATGATACATAGCCTCATATTGCTAGACTCTGAAAACGTGTGTACACATTTTTATACTGGAACCAGTCAGTAGTGCAGTCAGAGCTTACATTTACTTGAGAGCGCTCACCCTAATAATAAAGACTTTCAATTAATCAACCATAACTACAAGTTTGAACAGCATTAACATATGGACAGAAATATTACTTTAACTGCAGACAGTGCCCTTCCCTGACCCATAATGTGGTACTGCAAACTGACAGCGAAAGGAGTTGTGCTGCAGGGGGTTGGGCCTACTTGTCCCAAGGACAAAATACACATGAAAACTTGCTGCCTTTGACCCCAAACAATATGTCCTGGGCGTCCGGCTATAGGAATTCTACATCTCTGAATATGAATATATATATATATATATATATATATATATATATATATATATATATATATATATATATATATATATATATCACGTCTCGGTCAAGTCATTCTGTGCACTGTGATAGTAAACAGGAGCGTAGGGGGTCGCAGAAGTCTTTAGGGCGTAATTTGGATCGTATACCTTTACTGTATATCTCCATCTGGCCTCGGCAGTATGTCATATCCAGTACCCATTCCACTAGCTTAGGAGCCATTTTACTCATCCATAACATGGCGACCAGTTTCTTAGCTAATAACAGGGCCATACTCCTAAACGGTCTAACTCTTTGCCATATCTGCAGTGGCCCTCAACATGGTCATCTTTAGATCAGTTCCAAGAGGGACACTGGTCATTGTCAGCAGCATCATTAACACTTCAACACAGTAGTCAGGCACTATAGGGCAGGACAATGCCATGTGCAGCAAGTCTGCATTTATCTTACCGCATCTTCTAAATGTATCATCAGCGACTGGAGTAAATTTAGCAATGCGATCTGGGGAGCAATATCAGTGTAGGAATTAAAACAGAGTTAGCTTGTCGGTAGCTGATGGTACATGCTGGACTTGAGTACAGCAATAAGCCCAGGTATTATCAGGTATCCATATATTCAAGTCCTTCTCCCGTCCACTTCTAGTCCCCGGAGAGAGGCAAGTCCTGCTCGCCATGATCTCTGAATAGAAAAAAAAGAGATAGACTTGCCAGTATCGGCTCGCTGAATGGATCTGGTTAAAAGCAGAAATTCCTTAGGAGGCCTAGGAATGCTCGGGAAAGCAGCCTTGGCTGCTGAACGCAGTTTATGGCAATACAGCCCAGCCATGGGATCGCCATCCCCGTTGCCCTATAGTCTCAAAGAGAAATGAAAGTTCAGCTGGGGAATAAGTCGCCCATTGCCTGCACACCCATCAATCTCAGAATTGTACCGGCAGTCGCCTCCACTGTTGTGTAGAGTAGTGGATTACGTTTAGCTGGCAATAGCGGGAGTATGGCATGACATGCCAATACCCACCTTGCTGTGCAAATCGTACCAACAGCATCCACATTATCCCTCATGAATGGAGATCTGACATATACTAGCTAGTGGTGTGGCAGAGAATGTCAATGTGTATTTTACATGTGCATGCATGAGTTATGGCATTGATGGCAACCAATATTTCATGTAGCGTGAACTGTGCAACCAAGTAGTAGATGTAGAGGGTCTGGGACTGATAGTCCCCCATTTATCAAAGATCTGGTAAGAACGGCCACTGTATACATGGCTGCTCCTCACCTGGCCCCCCCCCCAATCTGTTTCATGAATAGTTGCTTTAATTGTATAAAGAATTCGATTGGAACATGCACAGGAAAATATATATCTATATAGATTTATTTTGGCCTACCTGAACCGCCCCTGACCAACCCCGTTGACCAATGAAGGTCATGGATTATCCAAATCCAGGGATGCCAGCCATTTGACCGACGCCCGCGGAGAAATTGTATTGTATCCAGCGGCAGACGAGGCGTGCGATACACACAGTAACTTACCATCAACGAGCGGCAGCCCAAGTGAGGGATTATTCAGGTGCGGCAGGAACTGATATGAGTGACAGGAGCCGGCATCCAACGAGAAACATCGGGAGAAAATTGCATTCGGACATTGAGGTCTTCAATTGATTAATAATAATGGGATGCAGGCACATCATTATCATGGCGGAAGTGACTGCTGCCTTTCCGGGGGAGGAGCAAGATGGCGGCTTGGTGCTGCCATTGAGAGCTGGTGATCCTGGAGGCTCCCGGCGCTGCCGATTCCGTATCTCCGCGGCCAGGAGGATTATGCTTGTGGATCTCGTAACTAGCTTTTGAATGCTTTTTTTAAGGAGGCGAGAACGAAGACGGGCGTGGTAGACGGTATTCGTGTCGGTTTCCCTGCTGCCAGCACGGCACCACGAAGAGGCGTACTGGATGCAGTCCTTGGCAAGGATTGGTGCCAAACACACTGCAACGGCGGACTTCCTGAGGCCGAGGCTTCGACAGATTCCGTGGCGCCTGCATTTCGGAGTCTTCGTGTGTTCACAGTGGCTGATAATGGCACTACCGAAGCATACTTCCCGAAGCGCCCGAGCAGCAAGCAGGCTACCGGTGAATTCAGAGGGGGCTCAAATCCACGAAAAGACGGATACTACGAGGGACATTAACCTGAAGCGTTCTATGGCAATTAGTAAACCCGTGCTACAGTTTCTCCAATCACGGCAATCGACAGAATTGTTCTCCTCGGAAGAAGCAACTGTTGCAAGTGCAGGTAACAATATTGCAGACTTTGTTAACGCTATGGATGCTACAGACGGGCTGCATACAGAACAGACTGTTACTGAGATACACCAAGCTGTAGCAGCTGACATGTTGATAGGTGAATCTTGTGAGGACCCCCTTATATTACTTCAGCCTGTTCAAAATAATGTGTTAGATTGTTCAAAAAGTGGCAAAGATCCTTTGGACTCCCTAGAAGTTGCAAAATGGGATACTTGAAAGAGCAGCAATAAATTTGAGGTGACTGTTTTTGTGGAAAAGGGGGAGGCAAATCTGAAAGAGACGCTAACAATTACTGCTTCTACTCTGAAAGGGGGGTCTTCACCACAGACGGTAATTTTAAAGGAAAACACAAGGGAGGTTAATATCGTTAAAGGAGGTGTTAATGATGCCCCCCCCAAATGTTGATTCAGAGGGCCTTGGGCATAATTGCACATCACTTGAACCTGAACCTAGTGTGCGGTTAGTAAATGAAATGTCTGAGAACGGAAAGGATATAAAGGTCATAAATATTCCTTTTATATTAGACACCAATGACCCTAGCCCCTCAAACCCACAGAATACATTGCTAATTCAGGGGGCGGGGCGGGGAGCGGCGCAGGATAGCCAGAGTGCTCAATTATCTACGACCAAGAAAAATAATATTCCCAAGGCAAGATCCGTGAAGGATTCAAAGAAACTCTATTCTCGACTTAGCCAGGGGGCCGGTAATGGAAAATCTAATCAATTAAAGGAAGGGGCCGCCGGTAGCCCTATACGACGTTGGGTCCAGGCTAAAGGGGGTATTAAAACAATGATATCACGGCTGTCCGATGCAGGCTCCAATTGTAGCGTTAGGAATGCTCTCACCTCTAATCTAACACTTTCAGATGAAGTAGATCTAGGGCCAGCATTAGACCATAGGCAAACGCCGGTTGAGGCTTACGTCCAGGATAATTCTGGGTTATCTCCAATCTCTGGTCCCTCCCAGCCCTCAGGGGCACTATCACATGTGAACGAAGACTTTCAAGGCGATGGCAAGGGCTCTATGAGGGAGGAACCCTCAACGCTCCTTCTGATACTCCAGTCCCTCAAAGATCAAAGGGAGGAAGCACGTGAGCTTTTCGCCCAAGCCCGGGCTGATAGTAGCGAGATACAGTCATCTTTGAGAGAAGTAAAATCAAAAATGGGAACTCTTACAGAAGAGGTGGTTGATCTACAACAAAGAGTGGTTCAAGTTGAAGAAGTAGTCTCCAAGGCCTCAAGCTCAGTACAACAACATGACGATAAGATTACGGCAATGCAGCTGAAGCTTGAAGACTTGGAAAAATCGCCAGCGGCGGCACAATATAAAACTGTTTGGTATTCCGGAGGGCCAGGAGGGCTCGGATTCACGATCTTTTATCGTCCACATTCTTCAGAAGACTTTCCCGGACCTTGGGGACTGGGATTGGGACTGTCAGGTACAGAGGGCTCATAGACTGCCATTCATACAGAACAGACAAGATAATCGATATCCAAGGCCTTTTCTGATTTATTCTGGAAATTTTTTATTACGGCAACCTGTTTTGATGAAGGCGAGTCCGAGAACACCGGTGTCAGTCGAATCATTTTCAATTTTTTTTCGGGCAGACTACTGTAAGACGACAATGGATCGTCGTTGGCAATTAAGACAGTTAATAGACCCATTGAAGGCAACTGGTGCTCAAGTTTATTTGCAGGAGCCTGCACGCTTTAAAGTCATTCGGGGGCAGTCGTATTTTTTTTCTTCTGAACTGGAAGCAAAGGAAATGCTTTATAGATGGCAGGAAAAATAAGAAAGATTGATAAAAGTGCGGATGGTATTTAGGATTTCTTAGTGCATAGATATCTTTCTTTTCTCTTTTCTGCTTTCTCTTATTAACTTGTTTATTTTTCTTCTTCTTTCTTTCTTTCTACGCCACTTTTGTCGTCCTCATGGCCACGGGGGGCGCCGGGGTTTCCTGGGGTTGCTATATCTCAAAAAAACTGCCCAACCAGCGGCAGTTTCAAGAAGGGGATGATTCCTCCTCCTAGGTGCAGGGCTAGGGTGGGGAGGGCGTTTGGGGTGGGGAGGGAAGGGGGCCTGGGGGGAGCCAAAAACAAAATAAAGCCAGCAGGTGGTTAACTTTTGTCAAGGGAATGGATAAGGTGGAAGGGAAATGGCCTAAGGCGGCTGAGATGGATAGGATGAGGGAATTTGAAGGGCTAGAGGTGAATAACAATGTAAATGGAATTGGTTAGATGTCTGGCATGGAACGTCGCAGGGCTGAATAGCAGGATCAAAAGGCAACTAGTCGCAGAAGAATTAAAGTTATATCGCCCTCAAATAGTAATGTGAACAGAGACACATTTATCTTATAAAGATCGTGGGCTTCTGAAACAGCTTGGGTATGAGCCTATAGTTGCAACATCACAGAGTATATCTATACGGGGGGTAGCTATCATGCATCATAAACGATTTCTATGCTCAGTCATTAAAACGATGTCAGATAAGGGGGGGAGATGGGCTATCGCCCAGCTAATGATAAGGGAGAAAAAATATGTATTTTGTGTTCTGTATGGTCCTAATACGGACGATGCTACAGTGTTCGATTTAATAAACATGGAATTGTTGAATTGGGAGGGGGAACGGGTTGTGATGGGGGACTTCAATTGTACAATGGATCATAGGATAGACACTACTAGACGCATTGTTTCATCAAGAATGAGAAAGGTCCGTGCTGCAATTATGGAATTAGGTAGACTGCAGTCAATTAACGATGTTTGGCGGTCACTATATCCAGAGATACCGGGATATACATATTACTCAGCTCCGCATAAGCTACATTCTGGGATCGACATGGCTTGGGTGTCCGATCAGTTACTATGGGCTGCTGATATAGAAATTTGCCCAAAGATCACGTCGGATCACAATCCAATTCTTCTTACATTTAAATTCTCCATTGTGCAGAAGAAACTTAGAACCTTTTCTTTTCCCCGGGATCTTTTAACAGACGAGACATATGTTGCCATGATAAGGGAACAGCTTGGGCTCTTTTTTTCAGAAAATATTGGATCTGCCTCTCCCGCGGTGGTGTGGGATACTTGGAAGGCAATAATTCGTGGCTCTACACAGCACTATATTTGGCAGCAAAATAAAGAACGGCAAGACTCCATTAAGGAGATGACTCTTGCTATTAGAACAGCTGAGGACAAATATGCTGAGGCAGCATTAAGAGGAGAGGGGGGGACAGAACAGCTGGGGTTAATACTAGGCAACTTAAGAGCTAATTTAAAGAATATTTTTAGGGAAAGAATATTAGCTAGCTCTAAGAGATCAGCTGTCACAATATGAATATGGGGAAAAAAATAGGCAAGTTATTAGCTTATAAAGTGGCTGAGGATAAGGCTAAGACAAAGATAAAACTTATCAAGGGGGTGGATGGAATACAATATAAGCAACAACCACAGGAAATCTTAGAGCGATTTGCTTTATACTATCAGGGACTATATACACCAACGACTCAACCTAAACAAGAAGAAATCCGGGAATACATCCAGAATTGTGCTTTAACCAGAATGGACGCGGTAACGTCTGACTCTCTGGTCGTAGATGTCTCTAGGGAGGAGATGGAACTAGCAATTAATACTCTTCCATCTGGGAAAGCCACGGGAGAAGATACAATCCCCCTCGAATTCTACAAAGTTTAAGGATGTTCTGTTGTCTCCATTTAGGCAACTGATTAGCTATATTGGGAAACACGGCAATACCCCTGAGTCTTGGAGAACGACACAGATTGTTTTTTCATTAAAAAAATAAACCAGCAGACGATTGTGGGTCTTACCGGCCAATATCGTTGATTAATAATGATGTTAAAATCTATGCGAAGATACTTGCTAAACGCCTGGCTCCTATAATGTCTAAACTTGTCTCTAGTTACCAGCATGGGTTCATACAGGGTAGGGATACAACTGCCCATGCTAATATGGCTGTAGCTGCTTTTGATGCTGCAGATATTACATCCACCCCACTCGGAATGATTTTGTTAGATGCAGAAAAAGCATTTGATCGAGTGGGATGGGATTTTTATGGGCAACATTATTGACTTTCGGAGTTAAGGGCCAGTTTTTGAATTGGGTCCAAGCTTTATATGATCAACCTCGCGCAAAAATATTGTACGCAGGTCTTCAGTCGTCTACTTTTCGGGTATTTCGTGGCACACGTCAGGGTTGTCCACTCTCTCCACTTCTTTTTGCTTTATATATTGAACCATTTATAGTTATTTTACAGAGACATCCGGAAATAAAAGCTTTTATACAGGGAGAAAACTTTCTGAAAGTGACTGCATACGCAGACGATTTAGCAATTTTTTCGACAGCACCTTCGGATGCCTTGAGGGCTATAGTTAAAGCAGCCGAAGAATATGGAATACAATCAGGGTATAAATTAAATATTAATAAAACTCAGGTTCTTCTTAATTTTAAACCTGCGATCCAAATACAGGGAACGTGCTCTGTTGTCACCTATCTCGGTGTGAGGCTTTCTGCTCAGGTCCATAATATAATATTAAATTACGAAACGTTGCTAAAAGAGACAGCCATCTCATTAAAGAACTGGCATAAGCTGCCCTTAGGCATTATCGGACGTATTAATATAATTAAAATGAAGATCCTTCCAAAATATCTTTATCTGTTCAGATCCATCCCGCTTCGGATTCCGAATACATTCTTTAAGAAATTAGAAGGATTACTGAGCAGTTTCATTTGGGGATACAGAAGAGCCCGTAAGGCTATTGATTTGTTGAAACTCCCTTATAGTCAAGGGGGGTTAGAATTTCCTGATTTTAAATTTTATTGCTGGTCAGCCTTTTTTTCTCGCTTACGAAGCTTAATTCATTCTGAGGGCATTGATTTTTCACATAGATTTTTGTTGGGCACTGAGAGCCGAATGTTTTTGTACAGAATTAATGATCCGAATTATTTTAAAAGGGTCAAGTTCAAGACTATACGTGACAGTATCTTTATCTGGCGTGCTATTTCTCTTAAATGTGGCATACCGTACTTTTATGATAAGTTCCCTCTTTGGTCTAATCCTGGCCTACCAGAAATATTTCACGATGGAGTCGATAAACAATGGGCTTGTCTGGGTATCAAGAGTTTGGGGGATTTGTATGACTGTCAGGGATTTTTACCCTTTGAGAAATTACAAATGCAGTATAAATTACCAAACAGCACAATGCAAAAATATTATCAGGTTCGGGACTATTTCATAAAGCATTTAAATTTGACGAGTTTATCTGAATCTGATATTTGGGATATCCTTCATACTGAGAGCACAAAATCTTTGATTAGCAAGGGGTATAAAGGTATTAATAATTGCAGGAAGAATAACTGTGGTAGATTGGCTGAACGCTGGGGCAAAATATTTGGCTTTGCGGTCTCGGCAAATATAATTATACAAGCCCTTAGTATTATAGATAAGTCAATACACTCTACAAACCTACGGTTACAGCAACACCGCATGATATGCTTGCTATATTATACCCCTGAAAGAATATCAAAATGGTCATCGAATAACATAGGTAATGATCGGACTAAATGTCCCAAGTGTGGTCTGTATGCTGCCGATATTAAGCATATGTTTATAACATGCCCAGAATTGTCAGCATTCTGGCAAAAGGTTGGCCAGGTTTTGTCTGAGAAGTTCGGGATAAAACTACCTTTAATAATAATGGATATTATGCTGGGCTATAGTACTGAGGAGCCTAAATTTAACAGCCTAATGGCTATATTACTGACCTCTGCTGGGTTAGTTATAGCTAGGGCCTGGATCTCACCAAGGCCACCTACCGCTACTGACTGGTGGCTTCTGGTAAGACAGACCCATGATATGGAACATACACTAGCTAAATCGAGAGGCATTCGATCTCTACTGAAATTTTATGCAATTGGGGGGGGGATCTGTTTTAGTCTCTATATGTTCAGCCTTTTTTTTTTTTTTCTTTTCTCTTTACTGGCTGGACTTGTTTAAATTTTGTTCTCAGTTTCATGTTAGGGTCATATGTAAAGGCTTTATTGATTTGGAATAATGCTGTTTATGCAATTAATTATGTTTTATGTTTGTCTGATCTTCCTACCTGTTGGCAAAATAAAAAATTATTTAAAAAAAAAAAAAAAAAAAAGGAAGTGACTGCTGCCTTATGATTGGCCAGAGATCAGCCAATTACAAAGCTGGACAATTTAAATGAATTCAATACTGCGTGTATCGGATATTTGCTTGTACCGCACCGAGGAAGGCATTAAGCAGAAATGCATCTGCGGTCAATAAAGTGGATTCTTTTTACCCCGTGAGTGCTCCAAGCGTTCTTGAAGTGGTTATGAAACCAGCGGGTCCTACCCCCTCTTTATAGATGCACCAGTCACGAGTTCGGCAGCCTTGGTAGGGAGTCGCAGTACACGCATATCGAAATGGTTACTTACCAGTAGGAGTAGTTTTGCAGCATGAAGAGTTTTCTGGATTCACATGCTGTGCATCATTCCGCCATCTAGTGGTTGGGTCCGGAATTGTCTTCGTTTTTTTCTTTTTTCTCTTCTTGTTTTGGTCGCTGTCGACCACCATTTGGTGTCGGGTACGTCCCCTGTATGACGTCAGACGGCATCCTGGAGGTCGACGTGCGTGGTGGCCATCTTCGGATTCTTTTTTCTGTTTTTATGCTGTTTAATCCTTGTGATGGTCCTTATTTATAGTTCTTAAAGTTGTATTTTGCTTCCCCACCTGTTTGTGTTCCTTGTAGGGGAAGGCTGGGTGGGTCGCATGTGAATCCAGAAAACTCTTCAAGCTGCAAAACTACTCCTACTGGTAAGTAACCATTTCGTTTTGCAGCGTGAATCCTTTTCTGGATTCACATGCTGTGCATCAGATTATGTAGCGGTTTCTCCTGTGTTTGGGAGGCTGTGGTGAGAGGAAGACTTAGCAAACAGTTGTTGAAGCACCCTTTGTCCAATTTGAGCTTCCTTATTTATCTGTATATCCACACAATAATGCTTTGTAAATGTGTGTGGTGATGCCCATGTTGCTGCTGCGCAGATGGCATCGATAGGTACATTTGCCATGAAAGCCAGCGTTGCTCCTTTCTTTCTAGTGGAGTGAGCTGTTGGTTGTATTGTTAGTTCTTTTTTGGCTTTGGCATAGCTTAGTTGTATAGCTTGTACTATCCATCTTGCAATGGTTGCCTTAGTGACAGCTGATCCTGTATTGGTATGTGAGTAAGCCACAAACAACTGTTTTGTTTTCCTCACCTATTCCGTTTTTTGCAGGTAGTATAGTAGAGCTCTCCTTACATCCAGGGTGTGGAGGCTTATTTCTGCCTTAGTTTTTGGTTCCTTGAAGAAAACTGGCAAGATGATGTTTTGATTCAGGTGATACTTAGTCACCACCTTTGGTAAAAACTGTGGGTTAGTTTTTAAGATGACCTTATCCTTGTGTATTTGTTAATATGGCTCTTGTACAGTTAATGCTTGTAGTTCACTTACTCTCCCGTAGTGATGTTATTGCAATGAGGAATGCGGTCTTAAGAGTGATACGTTTGATATGCGCTGTATGCATGGGTTCAAATGGTTTTCCCATTAGCTGAGACAGCACTGTATTTAAACTTCAAGTTGGTACAGGAGCAGTTCGAGGAGCCACTCTTTTTGCTCCTTCCAAAAATCTTTTGATGAGTGGTCTAGTAAAGAAACTTTTGCATGTTTTTCCTCTTGTGTATGCCACTACGGCCGCGAGGCGTACCTTTAGGCTTGAAAAATTGATGTTGCTGTCTAAGAGGTAGGTAAGATGTGACTACTGTTTCCTATGTATTTATGGTAGTAGTTTTGTTGTTCGCTGTGCACCATGTGGTATATCGCTTCCATTTAGCTGTATAGCATTTCCTTGTTGACTGTTTTCTTGCCTCCTTTAGAAACTCCATTGTTCTGGACGGCAGTTTGAGGTGTCCAAATTCTATGTATTCAGGCGCCAGGCTGCTAATTGTAGCGTTGCTGGTTCTGGGTGAGAGATTTGACCCTGTTGCATTGTTAACAAGTCCTTGTCTGCTTTGATCCTGATCATCTCTCCTTTGGAGAGCTCTAGGAGAGTTGAGTACCATGTCTGTCTTGGCCAACGGGGGCAATCAGAATCATATTTGTTCCTGGTTCGCTTGCCTTTTGTAGTACTCTTTGTATCAGGGGAATTGGTGGAAAAGCGTAGACAAATGTCTGAGACCAATTGAGTGAAAGAGCATTTCCCCTTGACAGGTGGTGTGGAAACCTGGATGCAAAGATGAGGCATTTCTTGTTGTGCATTGTTGCAAAGAGATCCAACACTGGCGTTCCCCAGATGTTGAACAGGTATTGTACTGTTTGCTTTAGCTCCCATTCGTGTGAGCAACTGTTTTGTCTGCTTAGCCGGTCTGCTGTGATGTTGTCTACCCCTGGTAGTTGTACTGTTTGCAGATTGATTTGCTGTGGTATTGCCCATTGCCAGATTTCTTGCGCCAGTTTGCTTAGGGGAAAGGACTTCGTTCCACCCTGTTTGTTCAGGTAAAACATTGTCGTTGTGTTGTCTGTTTGTATCAGGACGGTTTTCCCTGAATCTGTTTCTGGAATGCTTTGAGTGCCAGAAGAACAGTTTTCATCTCTAAGAAGTTGATGTGTTTTATGGAGTCATCTTCGCTTCATCGCCCATGAATTTGTAGTTGGTTCAGATGTGCTCCCCAACCGTTGAGGGATGCATCTGTGGTGATTGTCACAGATGGAGTTGTGTTCTTGAAAGGTCTCCCCTGTGCTATGTTGTTGGATGCCCACCATTGTGTCTGTCTGTATCCTTTGTGTAACAACCACTAGATCTTCCCAACTCCCTGTGGCTTGTGACCAGCTGTTGGCGATCCATTCTTGGAATGGTCGCATGTGTAGGCGAGCGTGAGGGATGAGTGGGATGCATGATGCAGTCATGCCCATAAGTTTCATTACCTTCCTCACTGTCAGAGACTGTCCCTTCTGGTAGAGGGCTGTTTCCTTGTAGATAGCTTGTATCCTGTTTTGCATGGGGTACGCCCTTGCGTTCTTTGTATTTAGTCTTGCCTCCAGAAAGGTTTTTTCCCTTTGTGTGTTTGTTGATGATTTCTTGTTGTTTATTGAGAAACCTAGGCCTTGAAGTGTTTGGATTGATTTCTGAACCGGTTTGTGGCATATTTGCCTTGTGCGTCCCCTTATTAGCCAATCGTCCAGATAGGGGTATACGTGGATCTTTTCTCTTCTTAGGTAGGCGGCCACTGCGGCCAGACACTTTGTGAACACCTGTTGAGCTGATTTTATTCCGAACTGGAGTACCTTGAATTGGTAGTGTGTTCCGTTGTGTAGGAATCTTAAGTACTTTGTGTGTCTTGTTCATTGGAATATGTAAATAGGAGTCTTTGAGGTCTATTGTTGCTAGGAAATCTCCTTTTTGTATTTGTGGGATTATTTCTTGAAGGGTACACATTTTGAAGTGTTGTGTCCGTATGAACTTGTTTATGAATCTTAAGTCCAAGATTGGTCTCAGGGTCAAGTCTTGTTTTGGTACCAGGAAGTATGGGGAGTAGTTTCCTTTGTGCCATTCCTGTTTTGGTACTGTTTCTATTGCCTGTTTTAGACAGTTCCTTGATTTCTGCGTTTAGCAGTGTTTGTTCTTTTTTGGATAATTTTCTTATTCTTGGTGGATTTGCAGGTGGTGTCTTTGTTAGCTCTATGCAATATCCGTGTTGTACCAAATTTAATATCCATTTGTCCGTTGTAATCCTTTCCTACTGGTTGTGGAAGAAGGATATTCTTCCCCCCACTGGTGTTTTGTGTGGGTCCTTTTTGTGTGGAAGTCAGTTAGAGGTATTACCCCTTCCTCTGGAGGTTTGGCCTCGTCCTCTGCCATTTCCTCGCCCTCGAAAGTGCTGCTTCTGTTGTTGCCAGCCCTGGTAACCAGATTGTTGACCCGTTTGTTGGCTCATGTTTTGCCCCTGCGACTGTTGCGGCATCTGCTGGTTTTGGCAGAAGCTGCCTCTTTCTGTGGTCTTTGTTAGAGAAACCTCTCTTGAAAGATCCTTAGTTGTAGGGCCCCCCGCATTGCCCTGGCTGTTTCGTTATCCTTCTTGATCTGCTGAAGGGATTCATCTACTTCCTTGTCAAATAACTCTTGTCCTTTAAGAGGTCTGTTGATAATAGATGTCTGGACTTCTTGTTTGAACCCAGAGATCCTGAGCCAGGCATGTCTTCGGAGTATGGTTCCTGTGCACATTTGCCTGCTTGCAGTGTCTGCTGCATCTAGTGCAGATTTGAGGCAGGTATTAGCTACATTCTTTCCCTCTTGGAACACCGCTCTTGCTCTCCTTCTGTCCTCCTCTGGGAGTTTTATAAACTCCTCCATTTCATCCCACGGTTGGTGGCCGTATCTGTTCAGCAGGGCATTTGAGTTGGCAATGCGCCACTGCGTTGCTGCCTCTTTCTCCATTCTTCTGCCCACTAAGTCCATCCTTTTACTCTCCTTTTCTGGAGGAGGTCCTGTATTGGAGACTGCGTTAGCTCTCCTTCTGGCCGTTGTTACCATGATGGAATCTGGCGTAACGTTTCCCTGTGTATATTTAGGGTCCTTTGTAGAGGGTTTATATTTTTTCTCCACTCTAGGAGTTACCCCTCTGTTAGATGCTGGCTCTTTGAAGGCTTCCTTGCCTTGGTCGAGAATACTTGGCAACATGGGAAGATATTGTGTTCCTTTAGTTGCAGGGTTTCCAAAAGGAAACATGTATCCCCCTTTTCTTCCTCTAGGGGCACCCCAAACTGGTTTGCAGCCCTTTTAACAATTTCATTGTAGGAGGCAATGTCATCTGGGGGAGATGCCTTCAAGGAATAGTTGCAGATCTCTTCCTCCGGACTCTCGGTGTCGAGATCGTTCCATTCGTCCTCGAAGTTTGTTTTCCTCCTCCTCCGGTACTTTATCGTATTCCTCGGGGTCTGGGCCTCGAGGTTCCGGCGTTGGTTGGGATTGGAGGATACCATCTTCCTCCTCTTCAGCGTCCTCCGCCTCTTCGGCGTCGACAGCTTCAGGTTCGACTTCCGGGGCTTTAGGGATTCGATACTCTTAGTGAGTCGTCGAACTCCTTTTTCGTTTGCAATAGCGCAGCCATTTCTTCCTCGAGTCTTCTTTTCTTGACTTCGAGGGCCCTTTTGGCGTCAGATGCCGGGGTCTTCCTTTTCTTTTCGACGTTAGTCTTTGGCGCCGATGCCTTTTTTAGCGGGTTCGGTGTCATCGACCCTTGGCTTAGGAGCCTTGTGGACTTCCCCTCTTCGGCAACCTTTGGGTGGGTGCCGTGGGTTTCTTTCGGTCGTGGCTGACCCTCGAGCTACTTTTTGTTCGGCGTCGGGGCTGCCTTGGCTGTTTTTGGTTCGTGGCCCTTCGGTTACAACGGGTCTTTGGTTCTTACCTTGTTGGTCTTTTTCTTCAATTACTTCGCCTTCTTTTCGGCGTGTTTTTTCTCGGAGTGTCTTTTCTCGGCGTGTCTTTTTTATAACTTCGACGTCCGATCCTTCATGTGTGGATTCCGCAGGAGCTGCGTGTTCCTCTTCGTCGCTCGAGAAACCCATCTCGCTCATGGAAGGTTTCTTCGCTGGCATCGACATAGTGGCGTAGTAGGCCAGTCTCTGATTTTGGCATGTCATGAGAGTTTTCGGCAGGAACGCTGCACAGGCCTCAGTTTTTATCCTGGTGATCCTTGGGTAGGCAGAGGTTGCACACGGTGTGTGGATCCCGCTGTGCGTATTTGTGATGGCACTTGGGGCAGAATTTAAAAGGGGTCTTCTCCATGGCCCCTACCTCGCCATTTGTGGCCCGGAGTGTTCCTCTGGTGTGGACTGCTGTGCTTCTGTCTATGACTCTGCGTCGATGATCGGTCTCTTCTCGTTGATCCTATCAAAGAGAATCTTTTCTTGAAGTTTTTTCGGGAAGAACAAACTTTTCTTCGGAGCTTCCAGTCTTGCTTCCAGACCCAACGGCGGAAAAAAGAATCTGAAGATGGCCATCACGCACGTCGACCTCCAGGATGCCGTCTGACGTCATACAGGGGGACGTACCTGACACCAAATGGTGGTCGGCTGCGACCAAAACAAGAAAAAAACAAAAAAAAAAACAAAGACAATTGCGGACCCAACCACTAGATGGCGGAATGATGCACAGCATGTGAATCCAGAAAAGGATTCACGCTGCAAAACTATAGTTATATCTATACATTTATATATCTATCTCCAGGTATATATGGTCCAGGTCCTAGTTTTGCCCCTAGTTTGCAACATAGCGGCAGTGTGATGCTGCTCATTCCAAGTGTACAATATAGACTTTTCTAGCCTTTGTTCATTTGCACGTCTATTGCTGGTGTTGTTTTCTACACTCATGTACAGTTCATATTTTAATTTCAATGTCTTTATCATTTGCCGACCACTGCCATTTACAACTGTTGATTATATTGTAAACCTCAAGAAGGAAAATGCTACTTACCAGCACTGTTCCCAGTAAGGTGCGCGCCTGGGCGCCCGCGCACCTCCGTTCCCCCGAGCGCGCAGTGCTGTGTGTGAAGCGCGCACACACAGCACATCCCGGGAGAGCATTCGCGCCGCCGCTTTTAAAATGCGAAAAATGCTAATTTCCTGTCTGCTGGAAGCCTGTGCAAGCAGTGGCTCCTCCTGCAAGTGCTGCATTCATTTCTTAATGGAGCGTGGCCGGAGGCTGTTTGTGGGCAGTTGTGAAAATATCTGTTAATTACAGCACCGTCATGCGCTGCAATTAACATAAATACTTAGACAATGGCCCACATTCGGCCCCCAGCTGCGCTCCTTTAAGATAAGAAATGCAGCCTTTCCAGTCGGGCGTCAGTACAAGAGGCGGGATAGGACGCTCTTCTCTCTCATCCAGGCATTACCTGCAGCCAGCCAGACACAAACAAGCATTTGCAATGCAATAGGTCTCATAATCCTGAAAGTTTGAGCTATTAACGTTGCATTATTATTTGCAATGCTAATAGCTCAAACATTCATAATGCGAGACCTATTGCATTGCAAATGCTTGCAGAAGCGGTACATATACGCCGGTTTCTTTTGCGCACTTAGGGACTCCATCCAATATGCCATGAAAAACTGTGAGGTTTCCACTCGAGCTCCGACTCATTCCCGGCACTTACGCACATTTCTCTGCAGGCTCGTCATCATTGCATCTCTTCAGACATTTCTATATGGGTCAAGGAGGCTGCAGGTGCTGTGCCTCAAAAGTAGAGGTGTAAGCGAGATCCTGCTGTGTGTCTAGATTTACTGGACATTTACTTTGTTCCTTTATTACAGTGGAGAGAGATTTTGCTCAATTAAGTATTGAAATATTTAAAAACATTCATGTGGGCTGTGTTAACGATTCTTTCAGCTTGCATGAAGTTATTTCTTGAGAACACACTCGTCAATTTCTCATGTACATTCAGTGGCCCATAAGCTATTTTGGCACTTTGAGCAATTTATCCATCAATCTACCAATGAAATATGAGGCTGTGCCCCCATTTAATTTTTAAAGATTAGTCCATTATTGATTAATGTTAGTAAGGGCGCGCCTTTCTTCTTAACTGAGCGTGGCATTAGAATAGGACTGTGATTAGATTTCATTACTGTTTGTTTGTCTCTTCTCGCAGGATATATGTTGACAGGAGCCATTCCTATCGCCTAATTAGACTCCTGTGCTACAGGAGTGGATTTGCTGGGAAGTTTATAAAATCCTTGTATGAAACAGACTGTTTTATGGTCTAATTCTTGATCCTCCCTTTATCACTCGCACTGCATATAATTCTTGTCACTCACCTTTTTACTTTGCACTGCGTCACCTCATTAGTACCTGTATACATTTGATATTATACCTACAAAGCTATTAAAAAAGAATACATATAGTTGTTGAGATTTTCCTTTCGTTCATATTTTCTAGTGCTATTTTTGCATTTGTGGGCTGATAACTGATTGAGTCGTGTTGCAGTGATGACTGGCTGATATCTGGAATGGTATCCATGTTAGATCAATGTGCTATGCATTACTAAATGAATCCTGGTAAACCAGAGTTTCTATTTTATTACTGTACCCAGGTTCCCTTGGATAAAGGGTTAGTCCAGGTGTATTATTTCAGCTAATATTAAAACTTCACCTGATAGTTGAAAGCAAAAGAATGCAGGAGGGACAACCAGAAACAGTGCGATAATTCTTAGATTAACCTATATTTTGTCTCTGAAGTGCTCCCCAGACTATAACAAGACAAGAAGGGCTGGGCGAGAAGGGAGGGGGGAATGCCAGCAGCAGAGGAGCTTCATCAAAGCTGCCGAAAAGGGAGGAGGGATTGCGAAGCAGGCTGGCAAATGGTGTGCGATGTGCGCGCACCATGACGAGAGAGGAAAGCCATATGGCGCCTCTGCTCGTCATTGTGCGCGTAACCGCACACTCGATGCCAGCCAAAAAGAGTGGTTGCATTTCTGCAACCACACTGCAAAATGTCTCAGCTCAGAGCCAGCGCTGAAGCGCTGAGCTTTCAGAGCGAGACCTAAAACGAGGATATTTTATTTGCGCCCAACTTCATTCATTTGCTACCATTTTAAATGTCCCTGTTGCATTGTAAAGTGAGTTTACAGGTTAAATCTACGTCTGTCTGATCCCTAGGTCTGGAAACCCGCAAATAAAAAGCAGTCCTTTTGTTTGTATGTTAAACCAAAAACATTTATAGAGTTGATTGCTTATATTTGCACAATATGGCAACACTACACGCACAAACCAGAAAAGTGTTTTGTCCAATTTTGGGGTGGTGAGAGTGTATTTTTCCCAAAACGACAGTCGGTTTGGACACAGGGGTTACACTAAAAGGTAATTGATGTAAGCTACAATTCCTTCCAGGGCAGAATCATGAAGTTAAATAGGTTAGCGTTACCAGTCGAGAAAAGACTGGATGGCAGCGATTACACACATTTTTAAAAGCCTGTAATATAGTAGTAAACAAGGGTGCATTTTCAGCGTAGGAATACTGTTTGGAGCCTGCCGCCTGATCTCTGTTGCTCAGTGCATAAGTGCGCATGTGTGCTTTACTTCCTTTACAGCCTTTGGTACACTAGCCAGGGCAGATAGGTACCTAATACCGAGTGGTTGGCAGCATCCTGAAGAACACAGTTTTATCTAGGCAGGTGAACGAATATGTGTAATGCGGAATCAGTTATCAAGCCATTTAAGCAGTCTTAGTTGCCGATTCAGTGCAAGACATCAGTGTATGCTTTTCATGTGATAACCAGGGCACTGGGTGACCAGAAATGTTGTTATTCCAAATAGGAAGCGTGTTGTGCATGTGCCGAGCCATGAAAGAGGTTACTCAACAGACCATGCACTGTGGCCTTATAATGTAAGCATGCGCCTTTCATCAGAATTCTTTAATCGCTGTGAGGCAATTCTGATCTCCCACATTAGCAAATAATATAGTTAAATTATGATGATTAGAAGAATGCAGATATGAAAATATCAATTGAACTTTTACATTCAAATTCCATTAGGCATTCAGTCTCCTGGGCCTTTGTGCACGAAAAATTAATACAAAAATTAAAAATAGTTTCTTACAATGATGTGAGAGTTTAGATGGAGAAAATGTAATGTACATGTTCAGAAACCAATGTGCTGGGAATTGGGTGTACAGAGGAAAAAAGAGCTTTAGAACATCACCACTCAAGATCGCATTGGGAGTGAGCTATTCTATAATTCATGCTTAGACTACTGGCCAGAGCATGTCCATGTCAACTCATTCCTAGTATTTACACCTCCCCCCTTTGTACAACAGGAGTACAGGTGTGTTTGCAGTCACCAGTGTGATTGTAGAGAGGATTGTGTAAGCGATGAAAACTGTCAGTATCCCTTCTTGATAGTATGGACTGAATGGCAGACCTGATCATCATCTTTCTTGCTAATATTTAGGCTCCGTGAGCAGGGCGTCCGGGATGAGAACTATCAATATCTCTTGTTGGTTTGGACTTAATAGCAGATCCTGACAATCTTTCCTACAAATATTTGGGCTGTCATAAAGGCACCCACTTTATGTTGAACCAATCAACATTTATTAATTTAATCTCTACGGTGATGTACCACTTGCATATTAATCGGTTTTTCATGTTTGCTGGCTTCATCAAGTTGCACCTCCTCAGACAGAGTCATGAATGAATAGAAAGTACTGACATGCTACTTTTTCCTTAGCTTCAGTGTTTTTAGAGGTGATATTTCATTTAATATTGGGAAATTGTTCCCCAGAAAATACTCGTTCCATATGAGGGCAGTTTTCATCATCTGCCCTAAGATGATTGACATTTTCATTGATCTTGTCAATTGATCTTGCATCACAGACACATTTATCACCTTGATTTTATTGCCTCCTTAATGTATATATCTAGCAAATTCACTCTAGAGGTAGCAAAGGTTCCCCATTTCTCTCTGCTTTGCAGACTGGCTAGATATTTTTGCATTTTCTGTTGTAATTCTGAAATCTTGGACGAGGGTCCCTTTTACACATACTCGGCTGGATTGAACAATTCCAAATAATCGATCTGTTCATATTTTCATCAGATGATACATTTAAAGCCATTAAAGCCAGGTTGGACAGACAGGATTTTCCGTGATAGAAGCCTCTGTGTAGATAGCTTCAAATCTGTAGCTTCTTCAATGAATAATCTTTCAAAGCTTTTGTTGTTAACATCCATAAACTGTCCCTGCCCCGCTGAATCAGTACATTAGAGGCAAAAAAACATCTTTGTTTAGAAAAGCATAGTTTTTTTTTTTAACAACATTGCAGTCCCACTAAAGAACACTCTGCAGTCAGCGTGCAGTGGCACAGTTACTGAAATTTGAAGCAAATAGAGGTATTTGTTCTCTACGTTTACTTTGTGGGATTCGGATATTTTTCTGGATATCTCCTCAGGCAAACCTAATTAGATGAGGTGATTTCGAGCTAGGCAAAACTTGACATATCAAAAGTTATACCACTACTTTGCATTTCTCTTTATTTAGCTTGTCCTTATTCGTTCAGAATGGAAACAAATATTTTGCATTTCTGGAGTCCCCTCAGCTAGTAATGAGTACAGCTGTTAAAAAGAAATGGTCTTGATGTTTCTGTTGAACCTTTACCCACCATTTTGGTAAGGATTTGAACAACTCATTCAGCAAAAGGTTAGGTCCTAGGACTTAATTATTCCAAAATTGCTTTTTGTCCTCACCATTTCTTCCATCTTACTGAAATGCCATACAGGGCTTTATATTCTTGCTTTTACTTATTGCATAACCTGAAGACAAAGATTTGAATCTGTACAAATTCCCTTAATAATAGACCACTACTGCCCTTTCTTTAAGAGCCTCCGTCAGATAACCCTCTGCCCTTGCAAAGCTGACAGTCCTGATTAAATATGGCAGAAGCTACTAAATTTGGCTTCAAACAAAAAGTGTAGGGCTCACTTAACTCCAACGTCATCATTCTAAGATGGTTGGTAACAACAGTTGGCAATACTGGGCCTGCTGTTACTGATGCAAGTTGGTATCAGTACCTCAATTAATAGCCATTATGAGTTTTTCGCCCTGAAAAATGGAATAGCTGGCGGGTCCTGGAATTGCGGGGCACTTTACTGCAGAGAGATTTAATAATTCAGGGCCCTTTCCCCTCACATTTCCCACTTGCTTTTAGCTGGTGAAAAATGTGGGCAGAAAAGAATTTAGTAGTACCGAATGCAGGTCCACGCAAAGTAAAGCTTGGAGTTGTCTGGGGTAGTAATTCTGCAATTAGTATGTGGAATTACCACTCTACACAACTCAGACCGAGGGCCAAGAGTTCATCTGCCTTGGTGCCTGCATCACATCCCCAGTTTGTGATAATTTGCCATGAAATGTCATCATTGGCTTACTTACACCCCAGTATGCTATACAAGTTCAAATTGAACAGTTCTAAACTCTTTACAAGGAATGTCCTATACTATATTTATGTACCATCAGAGTGTCCAGACTCACATGGAATCCCTGAGTTTTTTGCTGAAATAAATGTCATCCCAGGGAGGAAATACTCATGTGAGGGTTGACGGAACACTTCTCTTGATTGCCACCAAAGCATAAAATCATTGTACACCCCTATATGAAGGAGTGAGGTCAATGATGTATCAGTAATATCTCACTGACCCTACCCCTCAAAACCTGTCTCCTAAGTCGGCAGCTCGAGCATTAAGTCACAACCGCAACCACAAGAGCGGAAGCATTTTCAATATTATATACAACTATATGCCTTTGACAAAACCAATAGTCCTGGCTTCTTGTAGGTGTAATGTTACTTGTATTACATTTCTGGATGCAATGACAGAAGAAGCAAAATATCAGTCGGGTGGCACACTATGCTAAGCACAGATTTTTAGCTTAATTGCTTTTAAGCCACGCCCTTAATTACATCGGCCACGCCCCGTTGAGACCCCCCTCGTTTTTTCATCCCATTTAAAGCCCTGGTCCACACATGCTGTCGGGTTCTTGGGCGCACATAGCCTTGGCTGCAGCGCACAGAGACCTTACTCTGCCGCACACAAAGGAAAAAAATTAGAGGGAACATTGCTTACCAGTATGCATCTGTTCTTGGCATGTAGAGCTGTAGAGTTGTATACTTTAGCATAGATCGCCATCTGGTGTTGGGCTCGGATGTTTGCACTTTGTTTTTGTCGAAGAAGTCTTTGTAGTCACGGGATAGGCGACTCCTCCTTATGGTGATAGTGCGCATGGGCATCGACTCCATCTTCAGATTGTTTTTCGCAATAAAGGGTGATGATGGAGTTAGTAAGAGAATAGAAAAGGATGTGCAGTGATGTATCTAAATAAGATAATACTGCAACAGATAAAGGTATCCGGGGAGGTGGGTGGGCGTATACAACTCTACATGCCAAGAACAGATGCATACTGGTAAGTAGCATTTTCCGTTCGAGGCATATGAGCTGTAGATTGTATACTTTAGCATAGACTATAAAGCAGTTGTTCCTCCTTAGCGGTGGCAACCTGTATCTTTTGCAGTAGTTTGAAAAAGTGTTCTTAATACAGCCTGGCCCACAGTAGCTTGTTGCTTTGCTTGCACATCTACACAATAGTGTTTAGTGAAAGTATGCGGTGTAGACCAAGTTGCTGCTTTGCAGATGTCATCTAGGGAATGTTCCCTAAAATGCCATAGAAGCCCCTAGTTTGCGTGTGGAATGGGCTCTAGGGGAATAGTTAATGTGCGTTCAGCTTTGAGATAGCATATTTGGATGCATTTAACAATCCACCTTGCAATTCCTGTTTTTGAAATGGGATTGCCTTTGTGAGGTGGGGAGAAAGCTATAAAAAGTTGTTTTGTTTTTCTAAAACTTTTAGTTCTTTCGATGTAGTAGAGTATCGCTCTTTTAACATCTAGCGTGTGGAGAGCGTTCTGCCACTGAGTCTGGTTGAGGGAAAAATACTGGAAGTTCAACCGACTGATTAAGGTGAAAGGCAGATACCACTTTAGGCAGAAATTTTGGATGAGGCCTAAGAACCACTTTACTATGGTGTATTTGTAGAAATGGTTCTTGTATGGTTAATGCCTGGAGTTCACTAACTCTTCTAAGTGATGTGATGGCTACCAGGAAGTCTACTTTCCAAGTAAGGAACTGTAACTCGCATTTGTGCAGAGGTTCAAATGGGGGACCCATGAGTCTGGTGATGACTATATTGACATTCCATGCAGGAGAAGGTGGAACTCTAGGTGGAATTATTCTTTTAAGTCCTTCCTTAAACGCTTTGATAGCAGGTACGCGAAACGACAAATGTCTGTTTTGGAGGTAAGCAGCAATTGCAGCAAGATGTAGCCATATAGATGTATATGCTAGGTTACATTGCTGTAGATGCAAAAGAGAACAGATAATATTTTGGATGGAAGAATCTAGCGGATCGATTTTGCTATTTGTACAATAAATGACAAATCGCTTCCACTTTGCTGCATAGCATGTTCTAGTAGTAGGACGTCTAGCCTCTTTAATGATGTTCATGCAGTCTGGCGGGAGATTAAGGTAGCCAAACTCTAGGACTTCAGGAGCCAGATCGCAAGATTGAGTTGATTGGGATCTGGGTGCCTTATGTCTCCATGGTTTTGAGTGAGGAACTTGGGGGAGAGGTGGAGCTTTTGATGAGGCACTACTGAAAGTTCCAACAGGGTTGTGAACCGCGGTTGGCGTGCCCATGTTGGAGCAACTAGGATCATTGTGAGGGAGTGTTGTTTGAGCTTCCGAACTAGTAACAGAATGAGGGGGAGAGGCGGAAAAGCGTATGCAAATCTGCCTGACCAGTTCATCCATAGCGCATTGCCTTTGGACAATGGGTGTGGATACCTGGAGGCGAAGCTTGGGCATTTTGCGTTTTGGTGTGTGGCGAACAGATCTATGTCTGGATGACCCCACATGTGAAAGAATGGAAGAAGAACTTGAGGATGAAGTTCCCATTCGTGGATCTGCTGTGTTTGACGACTGAGCAGATCCGCAATCTGATTGTGTACTCCTGGTAGATGTTGTGCGAGGAGGTAAGTGTTTTGAGGAATGGCCTATCTCCATATGCTTTCAGTTAGTTGTGAAACCTGAAGAGTGTCCCCCCCCCCTGTTTTTGTATGTAATACATTGCTGTCATGTTGTCTGTATGGATCAAGACAGCTTTGCCTACTAGCAAGAGTTGAAAAGACTTTAGTGCTAGAAATATTGCCAGTAACTCCAGGTGATTTATGTGGAGTTGTTTTTGGTGATGGGTCCATATACCCTGAATGGTTCGGTTTTGGAGATGAGCTCCACAGCCGGTGAGCGATGAGTCTGTGGTTAGCACTATCTGTGGGACCGGGTCGAGGAACGGCCGCCCTTTGGATAGGTTTTGTGTGTTCCACCACTGCAGAGAGCGATGCGTGCGGCTGTCCACCAACACCAGATCTGTTAACTGACCTTGAGCTTGGTTCCACTGATGTGCTAAACATTCTTGTAAGGGACGCATCTGAAGTCTTGCATAAGGAACGATGAGGATGCAAGAGGCCATCATCCCTATTAGCTGCATGAACACTTGAGCTGGAAGGGAGTGTTGAGGTTGAAATCTTGATATGAGAGCTTGCTGGCTATCCTGAGTGGATTGGGGTATGCATGGGCTTTTGAGGTATCTATTGTGGCACCTAGATAGTGAAGTAGGTGGGACGGTTGAAGGTGTGACTTGGGTAGGTTTATTGTGAATCCTAAGTCGTAGAGCAGCTGGATTGGTTTGTGTGTATTGTGCACACAGTCTATGTGTGACTTGGCTTTTATGAGCCAGTCGTCGAGATAAGGAAACACAGGAATGTGTTGTCTTCGCAAATGAGCTGCGTCTACCGCAAGACATTTTGTGAAGACTCGGGATGCTGTCGTTACTCCGAATGGGAGGACTTTGAATTGATAGTGCTGACCTTCCACTACAAACCGTAGATACTTTCTGTGAGCGGGGTGAATGGGAATATGAAAGTAGGCGTCCTTGAGATCTAGAGTGGCAAGGAAATCGCCCTGTTGGAGCAGTAGGAGGATTTGCTGGAGAGTGACCATGTGGAAGTGGTCAGACTGTATGTAGAGATTTAACGGTCGGAGGTCTAGTATTGGCCTGAGAGTACCGTCCTTCTTTGGGATCAGAAAGTAAGGGGAGTAAACCCCTGTTCCTTGATGAGGTAAGGGAACCGGTTCTATTGCGTGTTTTTGTAATAGAGAGAACCTCTTGTTTCAACAGTGTCAGATGTTCTGTGGACATTGGACGTTGTTTGGGGTGTATGAATGGGGGAGTTGAAATGAGTTCCAGGCAGTAACCATACTGGATAATTTGTCTTACCCACTTATCTGTGGTGATGGAATTCCAGACAGGTAGGAACTGTGATAGTCTTCCCCCGACTGGAGTGGAAAGTTCGGGGGGAAGTGGAGGGAAGTCACTGTTTTGTATTAGGAGAGGTGCGGGTGTTATTACCGCAGCCTCTACCTTTGTTGTTGTTCCCTCTATAACCCCCTCTGAAATATCCTCTGTTAGGGGAGGTTTGAGTAGTGTTTTAGTAGGAGGATGAGGTGTTGTCTGTCCCACTAGTTTTAGAGGCGCCCCTATAAAAGGAGCAACGAAAAGAACCCCTAGTGGTTGTTGCCTGTAGGGCTCCCAGGGACTTAGCAGTTTGAGTCCTTTTTCATTTTTTCCAAAGATGTGTCTACAGTGGGTCCATTTAAGTGTTCTTGATCAAAGGGTCGATTAAGAATTGTAGACTGCACGTCCTGTTTAAACCCAGGTAAGCGTAGCCATGCGTGTCTGCGTAGTAGAACGCTTGTGTTAACCGCACGAGACGCCGTGTCGGCTGCATCAAGAGCACACTTTATAGAAGTGTTTGTAATTAACTTTCCCTCTTGTATGAGGTCGTTAGCCTTAGACTTATACTGATCGGGGAGATGTTGTATGAGCTTTTCAAGCTCATCGTAATGAGCCCTATCATACCTGGCCAGTAAAGCTTGGCTATTGGCAATACGCCAGTGATTTTCTGCTTGTGATGCAATTCGTTTACCAGATGCGTCTAGTAATATAGACTCCTTATCTGGAGGTGGGGCATCTCCTAATGTTTGGGAATTTGCTCGTTTACATGCATTTGACAACTAAGGAATCTAAAGGGAGCTGTGCTTTAATATAAACTGGATCGTTGGGAGCTGGTTTATATTTCTTGTCAATCCTGGGATTGAGAACTCTAGCCCTGACAGGGTCTTTAAAAACGTCAGGTGCATGCTTGATCAATCATACCTTTTAACATAAGTAGAATGCTTGTTGATTTTTGTGACACTGTGAAAGTCTCTAATAAAAAATCTTCCTCCATTGGGTCTGGGTGTAATTCTACCCCATGATATTGTGCAGCCCTATTTATGAGCTGCGCAAAACCTATGTTGTCGTCTGGGGGGGGAGGGCCTAGATGGGTAGGATTCTGGATTGGGGACATCTGGAGGATTATCATAATCTTCCCAAGGATCAGGTGGTGGGAGAGTAGTCATCGTCATTATCCTCCCGTGGGTTTTTATCCCCACCCCCAAGGTGATCATTATCATCATCTTGTGGTGTAGGTGAATATGGAAGTATTGGAGAGTGTGCTGGAGAAAGTGGTATAGTAGGAATATTTGTACGGAGAGAAGGGTCTGGCTGGGGAAGTTCCCATTTCTCTCTTTTTAAGGGTACCTTAGGTTGCTCTGGGGAGTTTCAAGGTCTCTTTTTAGATGGAGTTGTGCTGATATGACCAGTTTTAGGGTCAATGTGAAGGTTTTTTTTGTAAAGGATCCACTGGATCTGGTTGAAATAGGTCTTTTAATCCAGTATCCTTCTTCGGCGCCGAGGATTTTGGTTGTTTTGGCTTAGACTCCGAAGCTTTAGGAGGGGTCTTGGTGTCCTTATGCTTTGGAGGAGCTGTGGAGTTCGAGGACTTTTTCGGCTCCGAAGACTTACGGTCTTTTTTCGGCTCCGAGGATTTAGTGTCTTTTTTCGGTTCCGAAGATTTATGGTCCTTCTTCGGCTCCAAAGATTTATGGTCTGATTTCGGCTTCGAGGATTTATCCTGATGGTGTTTCGGTGCCAAATGTTTGGATTTTGGTACCGGGGATGGTTTTTCGGTACCGATGCGTGGCTGGCTCGGTCCCGAGTCGCCTGAAGGCTTGCCTTTGGACTTCGGAGCCGGGCCCGAGGGCGGGGCGTCTGAAGGATTATCATGGTGTCGACCTGAACCGGAAGGCGAAGGTGTTACCGGAGCCTTATGTTTTTGAGAAGGGGTAGGGGTTTTGATGTCGGTACTCACAATCCGTTGACCTGGAGTAACCGTCTGATCTTCGGTCTCTGCGTTGTCGGCCTCGGAGACGCTGATCTCTTCATTGTCCGGTTCTTGTTCCTCGGGAACATCGGGGCCTGCATCGAAGATGTCGTCCGGCACCGAGGTAGTGGGTCGAGACATGTGACGTCGGGCCCGGCGATCACGTACGGTTTTCTTCGATCGGAAGGAAGCGCAGGCCAGGCAATCTTTGTCCTCGTGTTCTGGAGAGAGGCAAAGGTTACAGACCTCGTGGAGATCAGTGTGGGAGAATTTAGCACCACACAGGGGGCATTTTTTGAATGGAGTTCTTTCCATTAGCTGTAGGGCCTGATGGCGCAGATAGGCCCAACGGCCCGCGTCGACGACCGGAATGGAAGGTGTTGAAGAATTTGTTGGATGCGCGTCGAGGAGCGCGATCGAGAAAACAATACCGTCGAGCGGTGAAGGATTGCGCGTCAAAGGGGAATCGAATAAGACACCGACCCGGAGCGCAGCAGTTTACATCCGAACCCAATGGCGGAAAAAAACAATCTGAAGATGGAGTCGATGCCCATGCGCACGATCACCATAAGGAGTCACCTATCCTGTGACTACAAAGACTTCTTCGACAAAAACAAAGTGCAAACATCCGAGCCCAACACCAGATGGCGATCTATGCTAAAGTATACAATCTACAGCTCATATGCCTCGAATATATATATATATATATATATATATATATATATATATATATATATATATATTTTATATATATATATATTTTAAATATATAAATATAAAGGTTTTGCCATTATAATCATTTTGATCAACAAAATGTGTCCACAAAAGGATATCAGCAGGTGTGGTCACTGCCCAACTCGAGTTTTGACGGAGTCCAGCGCCACACCAAAATTGCATCTCATCAATTTAGGTATATCCCTGGTTACATGGGTTCCTAAAACCTAAAAGTGTCAGTGGTCCATTTTAAGGAGTACTCTATGGTAAGCTCCACAGTGGCCTCAGTTAGTGGTAATAGCTCAGATTTTTCTTTGAATTTGAAGGCCAGTAGCCACCAAATTTCACTACTCCTTACAACATCTGCACAGAGCAAAACTATCAGTGATGTATTGTCAATCCACGGTGTGAGTGAAATTTCCACAGAAGACATACAGCGGGTCCACGGATAGCACTAAGATCAGGGATGACGGAGGGCAGGGCTGCCTTGTGCCTCTGCCAATCTCTTATCAGACCAGAGTACTGCTTATTTGTATTGATTCGGGGTAGAGGCTTTTTGTATAAGAGTGTAAGCATTTTTAAGTAATAGGCACCAAGCCCCATGCACCGCAGAACATTGTGCATGTACGGCTATTCCAAGGTGTCAAATGCCTATTTAGCATCTAAAAGTAGAGCAGTACTTGGCAGCTGTGGATCAACTGGATACAGTATTGTCATCAAGGTGCACAGATTGAACATGGCGGATCTCTGGGGTAGCTAGCTCTGGCAACACCAGGAACATCAGCGGTTGCAGGCACTGAGCCAAAATGTATGCAAAGTTTTTATCAGCAGCATTCAGCAGAGATACCAGACTATAAGAGGCGAACTGCGATGGGTCACTGCCAGGCTTCAGAATCACTGTTATCAAGGCTTCCGTCATGGAGTAGGGTAGTTTGCCTTTGTTAATAGCAGCATTAAACACATATAGCAGTCTAGGGGCTAATACATCTAGATACTCTTTATAAAATTCAAAGGGAGGCCATTCCCACCAGGTGCCCTACCACTAGCAAGATCCTTGATTGTGCCTTAGTATTAATGGGGAATTTAGCAGCTCCCGAGCTTCATCCTACAACCCATGCCAGTGACATCTAGGAATGCCGCAATTTCACTTGACAGTCTTATCGCTCTGGGTGTACACAATTTATTAAAATACTGCATAGATGTCTGAAGTACATCAGTTAGCAAAGAAGAAACTGTATCCACACTCCTTACACCAGCTACTTGTGGGCTATCCGCCACAGCACCAGGATCCCAGGCTAATGTCCTCCCTGGCCTATCACCCTCCCAAAACAGATGTGCTCGTGCAGGTTTGTCCCAGTAAAGAACTTTGTAGTCTGCTGCCTCCCGAAACTCTGCCCACAATTCTAGAGACTTAGGAAGCGTGGCTTTCATTTTGGTGGATGTGCATGCAACTTCTAGATTTCAGAGTTCAGCTTCTAAATGGTTAGAAATGGCACACAAAGATTTACGGTACTGCTCCCTTGGCGATACAAACTCCACGTATGTATGCCTTAAACGCTTCCCATAAAGTCTCAACCTCTGGCACAGAGTATTTATTGAGTGTGAAGTACTAGACTATGCCAGGCTTCACCTCACTTCAAAATACTGTGTCTTTCAACTCCAGTTCTTTTAAGCACCAGTTTATAAAACACAGGCAGGGATGGGCCCCCCAAAATCTGTAGGACCAGGAAATGATCCAAGAGCCTACTAGGTTTAATAGTCTTGTGCCTTAGTCATGAGAGAGAGAGTACACATAGGTCAATGCGGGAGGACATATGCACTGAAGAGTAGTAAGTATGTTCAGTCCCATTCGGATGGAGGGCCCTCCATGTGTCCACAAGGTCATACTGTGTGTAACATTTTGTAGTCCCTCTCTCGAATTTGTGGGTTGTCTGCTAGCCCCCGACGATCTGAGACTGCAGTGACACATTGAAGTCTCCTGCACACACTATAGGGCAACGCCTGTACTTAGCACATGCAATAATGAATTCAAAGAAAACAGGGTTGTCTAGGTTAGGGCCAGAAATGTTTATGAGCAACAGCTCATGCACTTAGAACGTCCCAGCCACTACAACTAGCATACCATTCGTATACGTGATGCATTCATTTAATGTGAACCCTGTAGACCTCTTGATAAGGGTAACAACTCAACAGGAGTAAGTAGAATATGATGAAAAGAAGCGATAACCACCTCATGTGGATACAAAAGTAGGTGCACTGAAAGGCTCCTGGAGCAGAGCTATTTCAACTTTGTGTCTATCAAGCTAGGCCATCACACCTCTGGCTTTACTCCGATTATTCAGACCGCAGATATTCCAAGTAATGTGCCTAAACATTAAATCTGTAAAATCCGCCCCAGTGGACGAGGTCTGTCAACTCTTGCTTCACCACATGTAAATTGTTGTTTACAAAGAGTGTGGAAAACAGTCCCTTTATACACTATTGACAAAAAACAAACAAACATGACTACCACCCCCCCCCCCACCAACCCCAATCAGCTAATCCCCAGTACCAAACAAATCACAAAAGAGAACCCACAAAAAAGTCATCAATGCATTATGTGCGATCCACGCATGGGGGTGCTGCGGATCCCACACTGGCCCTAGTGAAGAATCCATGACAGGACTAAAGATAGAACAGTTCCTTTAAACCAACAAGCAGTCACCCATGACTGTGGAAAACAAGCATTGGCATAGCCAATAGGTCTCGCTTTTGGGACCTTATAAGTATTTAGTTATGCAGCACAATATCCTTGGTGCAACAACATTAACTGTTGCATGGTTACACACTTATAAGGTCCCAAACGCGAAGTCAAGTAACAAGTGTGTTTCTGAAGTTAAAAAAACATGTGTGGTTGAAAACATTAGCTGCATGCGTTTGCCTCCGAAAGCAAACAAACCTTCCAAACACACAAGCCCAGGCAATCGGAAAAAATTGTTGGCCAGTTATCCTAAAAGGCGAGAAGCAAAAAAAAAAAAACCTGTGACATGGTCAGTCGCCATGGGATGGAACACACCAAAAGGGAGGGACAAATGGCCATGATTTACCAATGAAAAGTAAGGAATTTACTGAGGCACACACACCAAACAATTAATTTGCAATGCAAAAGGTCTCGCATTTACATTAGTTTGAGCTATTGGCATTGTAAATGACAATGCCTTTTATTTATGTTTTGGTTTTTGAAACATAAATAAAATGCATTGTCATTTACAATGCCAATAGCTTACACTTGCGTAAATGCGAGACCTATTGCATTGCAAATGCTTGTTTTTATTGCAGTGCAGTAATGTAACAGGTAAAGCAGCTGACTTTGGAACTGAATTGAAAGCCTCATTGAGAGCATGCCTCGGTCCTGCAGTTGAGATCCTTTTAACACTTTTTGAGCTTGTAATGTGTCTCCCTCAGGCAAAGCTTAAGTATTTGCATGGCAGTGAGATCAGCAACCTTCGGGGGATTAAAAGCGGTTTAAAAGGAGACCGGTGTGATAATGACTGAGCCCGGGGACGAAAGCTATGGCGTAGACACACAAAATTATATTAGTTTGAAAATTTAACGAAAACAGAGGAAACGGCTTAAAATCAGGAAGCAGGAGGCATAGACAGATTGCTGCTGTGTTTGTATGTTTTCTACGAAAGCATCATGGATGGGGACTAGTTGAACAACAAATGAGATTTAGAGCTATTGACGCCACCCTGAATGGCAATATTTTATAGTGTTGCATGTGCGAGGATGCCTGTGTTAATACTGAGGGCACCACACAGGGGCTGACTGGGTGAGCAGTCTGGGACAGCACTGCCGGGATGCACACTTTATGCACACAGAGGTGGGGTGGTAGACTGGGGCTACGGAGTACGTGGAAGTTAGGATATCCTGCACTTACTGGTAGCTGTGGAATGCAGCAGCAGCCCTGCTCCAGTCCCTTTGTGCTGTGTGCAGAGCAGCAGTAGGCAGAGCCCCAGGCTGCAGCTTGTTTGCACGGGATGCTGGCGGGGGGACGCCACGCCACCCATTGAATCTTAAGAATGTATCAACAAGAACAATTAAGGAGCGGATGGAACTCAGCAGCCACTGCCCCTCTGTAGTGAGAGCTAAAGGGGAAGCAACCAAGGGAGGAGTTGCAGGTCGCTGTGGAGAAATAAAGCTGTGTTTTGAAGCGCAACTCTCAGCTCTATCCCTTAAATGTAAAGTAAAAGTGGGGCTGTTGATAAAGGCGCGTGCTGCATTGGGAGGTGGGAGGGGCGTGCTTTTGAGGCAATCCAATAAACAGCACTCCAAGCAGACGACCCCAAAGTGAAAGCGGCACTGTTATTAAATAAAGGCTCGGCGATTCTGTTTTTGAGGTGGGAGGGGTCTGCTTTGAAGGAAAGGCAAGAAATAATTCCGAAGTACATGGGCGCCGTTAATACATAAAGGCTCACTGCCATGCTGTGTCGGGAGGTGGGAGGGGTCTGCAAGCGGCGCTGTTATTAAATAAATGAAGGTGCTCAACCATGCTGTGTCGGAGGTGGGAGGGGACTGCCTTGGACGAAAGGCAAGAAACAATTTTGAAGCACACGAGCGCTATTAATAAATAACAAGTGCTAAAACACAAGCGCGGCCCAGCGGCCGCGAAAGTTAACTATTAACTGAGAGGGGGAGCAGGAGGTGGGTCTGCGAGTGGTGCGCGCGCCTGGAAGAGCGACGGCTAAAGGAGGGGGAGCAGGAGGTGAGCCTGCGAGTGGTGCTCGCGCGCGCCTGGAAGAGCGACGGCTAAAGGCCCGGAGAGGAAAGCCAGATGGCGCCTGTGCTCGTTACTGTGCGCGTAACCGCACGCTCTAGGCCACACAAAAAGCTGTGGTCGGCTTTTTGAAGCCAACTTACTAAAAGTCTCGCCAGCGCATGCGCTGGCTCAGGCGAGACCTAAAAAGGCCCACCCAATATTTTTCTTTGTGACCCACACTTATACATTTATACAGGAGGGTCTTACTTAAGTAGGAGTTATTAGGTAATACCAGAGTACATATGCATTAAGGTGCTCTGAAGTATTAGGTTTACTGACGGAAGACACATCAATTCCCAGTCAGTCACCAGTCTCCAGAGACTGAACACACAAACAGTATTTATATAACTCTTCCCAGTTGAAGTTGAGGCTTGTACAAACAGTGTTTTGTGCCTTGAAAGGTGAGTGGCCTATCCGAGCAAGGCTTACTACAAGCAGAAACCGTTCCTGCTTCCCAAAATATGGTAATTAGTAAAATGCTCAACTTTAGTCATGTACAGTGATCTATGATGAGCAATGTGTAGGGACATCAGATGTCTCCAAGGTCAACAAATTAGAAAGATGACCTACACAGATATTCTTTGTGTTGGGAAGAGGGGCACTGGGTCAGGTCGTCACATTTGGCAGTGTGGCAGGAGACACCCACAGTTACTGCGGGTAGGTTGTAGAGACCTTTGAAGTGAGTACGGAACAGGTAATTTTCAGTTTTTCTAGGAGTAAGTTGGAGATTGAAAATAGTAAACTTACAAGATTTACTACTGTGGTCAACGTCAGCTGGCCAGTGCAAAATCCTACAGAGACTCAACGGGGCTTAGAGTGTCACCTCTCAAATCAGCTACATTTCCACAAAGGAAATTACTCAAACTCTGTCCACATTTATGCAACTCTCCTGGACCAACTGGAATAGTCATAACAGGGTGTTCGAGCAGTGCACTACATGATGGATCAGAACGAAATGGGAATAGTTATCAACAAAAGTGCATGCAGGTGGATGATCCTTCAGAGCCCTTGGTCCACAGTTAGGGAAGCCTTCGTCCAGTTATGCCTGGAAGACTATAGAAATTTTTTTACATTGCTGAGGACTTGCGTTTTGCTGATTGATGGTATTGCTGTGTGTTCTCTTTTTATTTGTGTGGTCATGGTGTCTTCATGCCTATGGTGACAGTGTGCTTCATAAACAAATACATTGCATAACTCCCTGGTGGCTAAGTCAAGCTGAGCAAAGGGATGACGCGGAAGGTCCACTAAATACCTATTACAATGTATCAGTTCACTCAATTCTTGAGCTAATAAATGCTTTAGCAGTGCAGATCTAGGAAAGGATTCTGACAATATTTCCACGCAAGGTTGTGAGGCCCTCATCACCAGATACATTTCCACACCAATTTTCTCATGCAACTTTCTCCTGCTTTACAGACCACCACCATGCAATGCAACATTCCCAGACATGTTTCTAGACAGTTTCAAATCTTATGACACTACACTCAATCCTATGCATTCTTGGTGACCTAAACATAAGGTTTTACAAACCCAACATGCCCCATCCAAAATCACATTGAACCTACATAACATCATCCACAAACCCACACACATCGCTGGACACAACCTAAATGTCATTTTTACAAATCCAGAACTAGTTACCTTTCAAAGGATTACTCCAGTCACATGTTCAGACCACCATCTGGTAGCTTTCTAACAAAAAACACCACAGCTCACCACACCGAAGGCAACCACATATCAACCATGGAACAAACTCAATTTTGAATACGTAGAAACACAACTAACATCCAAAACAGATCTAGACACCATAAATTCAGTTAAAAAACTATGACCGGCAGCAGGAAGCTTTTGATATCCTAATACCACTAAAAACAACAAAACAGGAGAAAAGGAAACTAGCACCTTGGATGAATGCAGAACTAAAAAAGATAAAACATCAAATTGCAAAGCTGCTTCACACCTGGCTCAAAACAAATAACACTCCAGACAAACTCCACCTACACAAACTTAAAGAATATACAGGTCAATCAAAAAAGCTAAAAAGGTACTATTCAATCAGAATTCAAAATGCTGTGCAAATAAAGCATTTTATACAACTCACTGAATTTCGTAAACCTAAATGGACAGAAAGAACTCATCCCGTTTTTCAAGAATTTACTGACAAACTGGCTAATCAATACACAACCAAAGCAGACATGTTGGACTCCTATTTAAAACAAAGGAAAACAATTAGCACCAACCCATTTCCAACAATACCCTCCAATGATAGGCTAATCCAGGCCTCTGCATTCCTTCAAACAACAACCAAAATTTATGGATCTTGTCAAAATAAGCAGGCCAGCCGCCTGCCCCTCTGACCCTTGTCCACTAGAAATCTTTAAGAAGATCCTTTTAACTACCTCTGCTGCCACACCAGTCAGGACAAACATCAATAATTCTTTAACCAAAGGATTCTTTCCAGAAGACTTAACAAGCATTTGCAATCCAATAGGTCTCGCAATTGCGAGATTTTGAGCTATTGGCACTATAAATGACAATGCCTTTTATTTACGTGTTTAAAAAACCAGGAATAATAAAAGGCATTGTCATTTACAATACCCATAGGCCAAAGTTTGAAAAATGCGAGACCCATTGCATTATAGAGAGCGCGGTGTCCCTGAAGTGGGCGCTGCGCTCAGATTTAAAGTTTTTTTTTTTTTTAAAAGCTGAAGTAATTTCCATGTGCGTAATCCCCATCTCTTGCAACATCACATCTCCTCTCAGTCAGACCCCCCAGGATATTGCGGCATACATTTGCAAATTTAGCGGCACAAACATTGAAATTTAGCGGCACAAAAATTGAAATTTTGCGGCATTGTTGCGCCACTGTTTTTTTTACTCAATCATTCCTTTTCAGCCTTAAATCAATAGGACCTGATTTAGCAGAGTATTCCACTTTGAAATAGGCATGTTTAACATTTCTGAAACTCTATGGAACCACAGCTCCAATCCTAACCTCATGGGAGGGGGCCAGATTTCTCCCTGGGATGTTCTAGCGCCCATGTATGCAGCCCTGTCAGGGAACCACTTTCACCACTCCCTTTCTGGTTTCAGTCACACAGCCCCTTTCTCTTTCTGGTTTCAGTCACACAGACCCTACGCTCCCTGGTTTCAGTCAAACCGACCCCTTCACTACCTGGTTTCAGTCAAACATACCCCTTCGCTCCCTGGTTTCAGTCACACAGACCTCTTTGCTCCCTGGTTTCAGTCACACAAACCCCTTCGCTCCCTGGTTCAGTCACACAGACCCCTTTGCTCCCTGGTGTCAGTCACACAGCCCCCTTCACTCTCTGGCTTCAGTCAGTCTCTGGTTTCAGTCACACAGCCCCCATCGCTCACTGGATGCAGTCACACAGTCCCCTCATGTAGCGTGCACTGACTCTCTGTCCCCTCCCACGTCTGGTCTGGGCTCTCTTCCATGGCCTTGAAAGCTTTAGGGTGACTCTCACCCCACTGCCCCCTCCCCCCCCCATGCAGAGAGGCTGTGAGGGGGATCAAGGAGGCAGATTGAAGTCCTTTACACAAAACATTATGCTCTTAGGTGTAAAGAAGGACATAAATGGAAACCGGGTGCAATAGAGAAGCATCTTCCGGTATTTAAATTATTGTAACAGAGGTATCTTCCTTCGTCACCTGGGGGATTTGAATTTGAGATGCATGTTAACCAAGGAAGCAAGTTATCCTAAATGCACATGCATTCCGTGCCTTTAAGTCTAGATTACCCTGAAGATATTTCTTTTTCCAGCAAGCAGAAATGCAGGACATCACGCTTCCTAGAAAGAGGGGATGCACAGAAGTGGCAATAAAATGCCAACAACTATGTGGATACTCCCAGCGGATTACGAAATACCTCAGCTTTGAGAGACACTTATTGATTGCAGACGTGTCCATTTCATTGAAAGCTATCTTCACGCGATTCCGCCTACTATTATCCTGCCAATCTCAGGTCAGGATCAGCCTGTCGATTGACTGCCACCGTTGTTTATTTAAGCATAATGACAGAAAGGGAATTAAATTAGTTTGTGTTGCACACCCCGGCCCTTCAGTAGCAATAGTGAGAGTTTGGACAAAATGCCAGCAACTCACCTCCATTACATATTCAGTCTGTCTTGAAGAATTTTATTGAAAGATCATACGCTCTGACCGAAATGATGTGCGCAGAGTGCATAGCCTTTACAGAGTTTGCCAGTGAAGAACTTCTTTAGTTTTCTTGACTTTGTCAGCAGGCAGCTATTAAGGCTGTACAGCGCCACGAAGTGACGTGTACGCGTAGAGCAAATAAAATGTCACCATTTTTGTGGCTGTCTGCTGGAGGTCTTTTTTAGCAGCCAAAAAGGTAGATTTTGCGGTCATCGTGCAAATCAGTTCATTTTGCAATTATTTTGCGCATCGCGAAATCCTGGAGGGTCTCTCATTTTCCAACCATACTCTGATAATGTCCTGCTTTCACTGGATGGTTTATGCCTTTGATATTTAGAGCGAAGATATTAAGTCTACCCATCATGCAAACATAAAATAATGCTGCCACTTGCACTTGACCCACCAGAGAACGCAGCAACGACTTCCTTAAACAACCGACCACAAAAGGCTGTTAAGATAAATAACACTCGTCGCCCTCTACCCCGCCACTGAGTACCACCTAGCCTCATAGACTTTAACACGGAGTATAAGAAAGTGTCCTCTTTTTGCATGGCTGCCCCCACTTTTTGCCAAACTGTTGATGTACTTCGAGTGTGCCCTGGGTTCTTGCCAACCTGGTACCCAGGGCCTATGTTCTTTACCTAAACTGCATTAATACATAACCCAATTGGCACTCTTTGGCTACATGTCAGTCCCTCCTAAATGGTGCCATAGGTACCAAGGGCAATGCGGCCAGGGAAGGCCTCTAAGGGATGCAGCACTTATTGTGCCACCCTTAGAGGCCCTGTACCTTTACACACACACACACTGCCATTGCAGGCTGCGTATTTTGGTGCAGAACAAAGTGAAGAGTCGACATGGCACACATCCCTGTCTCATTGAAAATAGGTGCGGAGAAGACTCCGTACCTTGTCGGAGCGCACAGCGAATAGCCCCTAAGGTTTCATCACAATGATTTAATCGTTAAAACTTACTTTTAACTGAAACAAGAATCAAAATAGTAATCGAATTTATCAAATATATTCTCAATTCAATCTTAGCAATAGAAAACTGTTACATGATTAAAAAATCAAATCTGATTGTACAATGTTATCAGTACATGAAAAAATAAAACAATTAGTGATTTCAATTGCATATAATATTACAACAACCCCAATGCATTTCAGGTTACACCCTTCTTCAGGCATTAGACAATGACTCACACTTTTGGTTATACTGACGTTGGGATTGTCTAAAGTGTCTGCGAACAGTGATAAACTACTTTTGTAATGTAGAGTGAGAATTTAATGATGGCGCATTTAGTTTGTTTTCTTTGTGTTCCGGCAGGAGGCTTTGGAAGATTTGTTTGCACGAATGTCATCCCCCTGAAGGGTGTAACCCGAAATGCATTGGGGTTGTTGTAAAATTATTTGCAATTGAAAACACCAATTGTTTTATTTTTCAAGGGAGAATTTCAGGTCGATCCCACAAACGAAGCTGCACGCACTGTTTAATTTGAACATTTGAGTAAATCGGGATTAAGCACCTTACCAGGTGTGCAGGTTGAGATCAATCAATTGGAACACATCCCTGTGTGCCATGCCTATAACCCACTGCCCTGGCATAGGTCAGCCATCCCACTAGCTGGGTGCAATATACCAGGTGTGAGGGTACCGGAGCATGAGCCCAGTACCCCTACGGTGGCTAAACCAATTTTTAGACTTGTAAGTGCAGTAATGCCATCAAGTCTACACGGTGCTGGGAGGTTGTCATTAACTCCACAGCATCATAATGGCTTTACTGAAAACTGGGAAGTTTGGTATCAAACTTCTCAGCACATTAAACCACATGGATGCCAGTGTGGGATTTCAGGAAAAACAACCCAACTCTAGTGTCCTGGCTGAGTGGCTGCTCGCCAGCTGCCACCACCAGACATGTTTCTGGACCCCTGGATCGGGAGCCTGCTGCTCTCTGGGGTCTGAACCAATGCACATTCTGGGACGAGGTGCCAAGCCTCCTCCCCCAGGATCGGCAGGGTCCACGAAGGGGAAGATTCAAAGGCTTTTCGCCTTTGTGAGCTACCCCAACAATTTGCTGCTTCCAGCAACTGGCCCCCACTGGTTCTGACCCCCACATTGGGCGGGAGAATCGGTGGGAAAACCAAGTGAGGAAGGGAGGTGTGCCCACCTTTGCCAACCCCACCGCTAAGGTCAGGGAGGCGAGGTGAAGCACAACTCTCAATCCCCGCCATCTTGCAGCCAATCAGAAAGGCATATGCCCCCTCCCACTGGAGGGTGGCATAATAGGGGGTGTCCCACCCAAAGGAAGGGACCCATTGGTCCCGACCTTTACTTACCTGTAACGCCCCTAATTCTAGTATTTAGGGGCAACCTTGAACCTTGCCTCCTCAGTCAAGAACCGACCAGAAGAGGAGAAGAAGCCGCGCTGAACTAAGAGGAGGACGCCCACTGACTTGGCCCCAGCCTTACCGGCCTGTCCGCACCTCGAACCTGCTCCAGCAAAATCCCGGTGCGTCCTGCAGCCAGCAGCCCTCAAGAACCCGAAGGACCTGTCCTGCCTTCCAAAACCAAGACTTTGTCTCCCGTGAGCACCGTATTTGCTCACCCAGACTCTGGCTCCGGCCAAATCCGTGAGTCTGCACCACTCTGCACTCAACGCCCACGGTCCGGGCTCGAGTGGCCCAACACCGCGAGGAGGTTTCCCCGGCAATCCTGACCGGAGTTCTGGTGATCTCTGACCTGCCTCGAATCTTCGATCAACGCCTGCAGCCCCTTTCTGGAGGATCCCCCCGACCGCGACAGGAGCTGGTAAGAAAACCCAATGCCTAAAGACACCCCTGCATCAGACGTCCCACGGCCTTGGGTGGCCCAACCGACGGTGTCCCAGCATCCCCAGGCATCCCAACTTACCTCTCCAACCGGTGGTCACCTCCAGAAGATCTTCGTCCCCCAGCCTGCAGTCTTTGTTGCAACCAGAGAATCCCCATTAAAAACAGGGCACCCGACGTCAAACCAGCACCCTGCACCTAGCCGCCCTTGTGCTACCGTGGGTGCACTTTGGGTGCTAACTCGGATCCCCCTTAGCCTTGAGCCTAACACCAGGAGCTTTGCTCCCACAACCTTGTGGCCTGCTCGTGAGCAGCCACCAACTGGAGGCCCCCTATCATTCATTGGATTACGTTGGGCCTCAGCACACGGGCACCCTAGGGCTGCTGAGGGTGTTCTGAGAGTCCATCCTTGACCCTGGGGGAACCCTGGTTCTAACCCCAGAATACCAACTCCCACAAGTACTTACCTGCAAACCGTTAACTTAATTTCCTTTCATAGGATTGGACTGACTGCTTTTCCTTGAAAATTCTTTTAAGTGTGGAGTTGGTTTGTATGAAACATTGAAAAACTGCAAATGTACTAAAAGTGAATTACTTACCTTTTGTCTAAGAAATGTCTCAGTGTGATGTCTAGGCATATCACACTGATTAGCAAAAGTAATCTAAAAAGTAATATGCACAGTAATCTGTAAAGTAACTAAAAAGTAATTTCGAACTGTTGACTTACCTGTATTTCAACCAACTGCATTTGAACCTGCATCCAGCTGTAAATCACTGCATAAGATTTTGCAAAGTATTTTTTCATTTACCTGCACCAGGCTTGGCTTGGTTCTAGAAATAACCTGCGCGGACTTGTGGTGGCAGTTACGGCAAAATTTGAATGGTGTCTTGTCCATTCCTGCGCTCAGGGAGCCCCCTGTGTGCGCATTCTCCGTCGGACGTCGAAGTTCTTCCTCCTTCTCACCGTCTTAGTCGTCCCAGTTCTGTGTTCTTTGTCGTGTGATGAAGAAACTCCAATTCCTCGGTGTTTTCTGCTTTATTCTCTCTTCTCTTTTCCCAAAAACTCTGGAACTCCTCGCGACGATCCAGACCCAACGGCGGAAAAAGGAATCTGAAGATGGCGCCCAAGGGTGGGAGCTACCGGAGGAAGCGCGCCGACGTCACGGGAGGACACCAAATGGTGAGACGTCGACGCCCACCTGGGCCACGAAAAAAAAAAAAGAGAGAAAAGAGACTACGATTCCGGACCAAACGACTAGACCGCGGAATAATGCACAGCATAGTGAATCCAGAAAGATTCACGCTGCAAAACTAAATATTTTTGATAAGCAAATTGGTCTGAGTTCAGTCTGTGTGTGTGACATCATTTCTTGCCTGAGTGTGTACAACAAATGCTTAACACTACCCACTAATAAAGCCTTACTGCTCGCCCACACTACCACAAATAGAGAGTAAGGTGCTATCTACTTTTACCTCTGCCTACCTTTGGGGTTCCACTGGACTGTGCACACTATACCTCATTTTGGTATAGTAGATACAGAGCCAGCTTCCTACATTGAGGTAATAAAAGGAAAACGAAAGAGCAGGTGCAGAGCAGAAAGTTTCTATAAATCGCCATACATGGATGGAATTACAAACACCACCCTCCCAGATTCCTCGGACTCTCCAACCATTTGCATGGCATTACAGAACAAAACAGCAGCCTCCCAAAGAGCCTTACCCTTTGAAATAACTAACAGTGAAAACACTGTTCATCAGAGGTCCTCTGCAAACCAGCACACATCTTTGTATCGATTTGAAAATGGGGAGAATAGTTTTAGGGACAATCTATATAGCGTCCAAATCCATTGGTCTCAAGAGGGCTACTAGGCATGATACCAGGTGACTGCTTTATAGTCAAAACTGGAAAAAGGAAACCCAGAAAATCCCTCCCACAAAGCCTGTAAACCGCTGCACTCCAGTGTTAAAATACATATCTAAGTATGTAAATATCTATATATCCAAAGGAACAGATAGAAATGACCCAGTTGGCAGTGTAAGGTGTTCTGGAGTTAAGACACTATTGAGGAGTTGAAGTGGGAGACGCAAACCTGAAATTAATTTGCCTCCGTTACTGCTCACGGGCGGGCATGGTAAATTTGCTTTCTCCACTGACATGAAGCACTCCCTGAATATTTAACACAAACAGTGGTGTTCTTCTTTGTGTGGTTGCACCGAAGGAAGATGGCTGCTGTGCACATTGTGACAAGGGGGTGTCTAAGATGCTCATAGTGAAGAGTATTTGCTAATCCTACGGCAATTTTTACTACGGCCCTCAAGAAATGACGAATTTTTGTTGTTCACGCCTGTGGCTTCCATTTTTGAACCGGAAATCATGTTTGTCCTTTTTAAATTACTCTGGCTGCTCCTAGAAGAGTCCTCCTTTTTCTCTCCCTTTTTTGTTTTAAATCGGTTACTTATTAAGTCGAGCGGAGTTATGTGGGATGTCTGCTGTTGCATCGCTTGTGCCACTCCTGAGTTGTAAAAGAACCCACACAACTAGCTGTAATAATGTGTTTTCTTATTTGACGGAGAGGTGCAGGATACGAAAGTGAGCATCGGGCCGGAAAGATACACAATACTGAATGGATCATGAGGCGTTCAAATGTAAGGAAAGTGCTACTTACCAGTATGCATCTGTTCTTGGCATGTAGAGCTGGTGTTGGGCTCGGATGCTTGCACTTTGTTGTCTTGGAAGAGTCTTTTGTAGTCACGAGATAGGCGACTCCTCCTTTGGACGATAGTGCGCATGGGCATCGACTCCATCCTCAGACTGTTTTTCACCATGATGGGAAATGATGGCGTGAGTAAGAAATAAAGAGATGTCCATGTGAATGTATCTAATTAAGATAATACTGGAACAGATACAGGTTCCGGGGAGGCGGGTGGGTGTGTACAACTCTGCAGCTCTGCATGCCAAGAACAGATGCATACTGGTAAGTAGCATTTTCCGTTCGAGGCATATGAGCTGCAGATTGTACACTATGCATAGACTGTACAGCAGTGTCTCCCCTAGAGGTGGTCACCTGTATCTGTTGCAGTGGATTGAAAAAGTGTTTTAAGAACAGCTTGGCCTACAGAAGCCTGTTGCTTAGCCTGCACGTCAACACAATAGTGTTTGGTGAAGGTGTGTGGTGTAGACCATGTTGCTGCTTTACAGATGTGAGCTAAGGGAAGGTTCCCTTCAACTGGTCTAGCACTATAATTGGTCTCATTAGGTACGACATTTAGATGCCTCATTTCACTTTAACCCCTAGAATATTGTCATAATATCATCTTTTCCCTTCGCAATAACTTAATTTTATACACGTTACTTTTTCCAGAACATGTACGTGGTTCCTTCTTCTATAAATTGCCATTTTTCGGTGACTTGAACTCAAGCACCTTTCATGCTTGATTTTATCACGAACACGGATTCTGAGAAGTTTTAGGTAACTATAAGTATTAGTTACACTATTTAACCAGACGTTATTAGAGGCACATATCCTTCCTTAATGACGATGTGTTCTTTATCTAAACCTTGTAGCCATATCAGCCATTATCAAGATTCCTTGATCAGACTTGAAGCTGTGAATTATCATCCGTACCAGCCACTTTTCAGGTAAATGGCGTTATTCATAGGACTAGATTCCAATCCTAACAAGATGAACCACCTAGTTACAATATACCTTTTCACAATTTTTTTAGGGCTATCTCCCTCAAGTGTTATTTCTTACATTAGCCTGCGTTTCCAACAGTCTGAGTTTTCATCTCATCAACTCCCAAGTAGGTCTCCCTCATTTGTCTGTAGAACCATATCATTTAATGGTCCTCTTTGGTAAATTCTGGTTGCATTCTAAAGTTGGTATAATTGGGATAACATTCTTTCACAATTGTTCCTCTGTAAGCACGGTGTTTTTTCGGATTTTTATTTGCTATCATCTCAGTTCTGTTCATAGCTTTCTATATTATTTCATTCTTATGGTCTATTCTATTTTTGTTTCCATTTAAAGAGAGCGAATTGTATCACCTATGTTGTAGGTCTAGTTTCTTAGCTAGCCTACTATCATGTATAGCTTCAGTGTACGTTTATTATTAGTATGTGTCGAGATATATTTTATTGTCTTTCTTTGTTGTACAGGAATTTATGTGGCTTTTCCTGAAGGCGTCCAGTACGCCGAAACGCGCGTAGAAAATTAACATCTGTCTACCAAAAACAACAATTTTTGAGCCACTTTTTGTGTTGCATACAATGTTATTTAGCTCATTTGTTTTGTGTATATTGGTTTGTTTACAGTTTTAATATTAATGTTTTTGTGATATATTTATGTGGTGTCAGTTGTGTAGGTATGGATTTGTATATCCAAATTTTTAACCAATATGAATAAAATGACCAATAATTTTAACTTCTTGTTAGTACACTGAGTCTATTCGACCAATAATGTGTCATGTTTAGGACTTGATATTCACTAAGTCCATTGTTGCCTAGGAATGTTATTTTCTTATGTTCCTTAAGAATGCCATGGAAGCCCCTAGTTTGCGTGTTGGGTGCGCTCTAGGGGGAATTGTTAATGTGCGTTTAGCCTTTTGGTAGCATATTTGAATGCATTTTACTATCCACCTAGCGATCCCAGCTTTGGAGATGGGGTTACCTTTATGAGGTGTTGCGAAGGCTACAAACAGTTGTTTTGTTTTTCTAAAGGGCTTAGTCCTGTCTATGTAATAAAGTAGGGCTCTTTTGACGTCCAGTGTGTGAAGAGCCCTCTCTGCTACAGAGTCTGGGTTTTGGAAAAACACTGGTAACTCGACTGATTGGTTAAGATGAAAAGCAGAGATTACTTTGGGAAGGAATTTTGGATTTGTTCTAAAAACCACCTTGTTAGGATGCATTTGTAAGAATGGTTCTTGTATGGTTAAAGCCTGGATCTCACTAACCCTCCTGAGAGAGGTAATTGCGACAAGGAAAGCAACTTTCCATGTGAGGAACTGTATTTCGCATTTGTGTAGAGGTTCAAATGGGGGACCCATGAGCCTGGTAAGAACAATGTTTAAATTCCACACTGGAGAGGGTGGCAGTCTGGGGGAATTATCCTTTTAAGGCCCTCCATAAAGGCTTTAATTGCAGGTACTCTAAATAGTGACAAGTGTTGTCTGTTTTGCAAATAAGCGGCAAGTGCTGCTAGATGTAATCTTATGGATAAATATGCTAGATTACACCTTTGTAAGTGTAGCAAATAGCAAATGATGTCCTGGATGGAAACGTCCTGCAGATCAATTTTATTGTTGTTGCAGTAAATGACAAATCTTTTCCATTTTGCTGCATAGCAAGGTCTAGTAGTAGGGCGTCTGGCTTCCTTAATGATGTTCATACAGTCCGGTGGAAGGTTAAGATAACCAAACTCTAGGACTTCAGGAGCCAGATCGCTAGATTCAGTTGACCTGGATCGGGGTGCCTTATCTCTCCATGGTTCTGCGTTAGCAACGTTGGGGAGAGAGGTAGCTTTTGGTGTGGAACTACTGAAAGTTCCAGTAGTGTTGTGAACCACGGTTGCCGTGCCCATGTGGGAGCGACCAGGATCATCCTGAGAGACTGTTGTCTGAGCTTGCGTACTACTAGCGGAATCAGTGGGAGTGGAGGAAAAATCTGCCTGACCAGTTCATCCATATTGCATTGCCTTTGGACAACGGGTGTGGAAACCTGGTGGCGAAGGTTGGGCATTTTGCATTTGTGTGTGTGGCGAACAGATCTATTCCCATTCGTGTATCTGCTGTGTCTGTCGACTTAGCAGATCCGCAATCTGATTGTGAACTCTTGGAAGATGTTGTGCAAGAAGATATATGTTTTGTGGAATGGCCCATCTCCAAATGTTCTGTGCCAGCTGAGACAGTTGCAAAGAATGTGTGCCTCCTTGTTTTTGCAGGTAATACATGGCTGTGATGTTGTCCGTAGTAGTCTTGTGACGTAGATGTACTTGGAATGATTTTAACGCTAGGAATATTGCCAGTAATTCTAGGTGATTGATGTGGAACACTTTCTGTTGAGTGGTCCATTTGCCTTGAATTGTGTGGTTTAGGAGATGAGCTCCCCAGCCGGTGATTGATGCGTCTGCTGTTAGCACTATTTGTGGAACTGGCTCTAGGAACGGCCGCCCTTTGGAAAGGTTTGGTGTGTTCCACCACTGCAGAGAGCGATGTGTGCGGCTGTCCACCAACACCAGATCTGTAAGTTGTCCTTGAGCCTGGTTTCACTGACGTGCTAGGCATTCTTGTAAGGGGCGCATCTGAAGTCTTGCATGAGGTACGATAAAAATGCAAGATGCCATCCTTCCTACGAGTTGCATGAATACCCTTGCTGGGAGGGAATGCTGTGGCTGAAATTTGGTGATTAGTGTTTGTATACTGGTTATCCTGGCTGGATTGGGATATGCCAGAGCTCTGGAGGGGTCTAATGTGGCCCCCAGATACTGGTGTATGTGGGAGGGCTGAAGATGTGACTTGGTGTAGTTTACTGTGAATCCTAAGTGGTGTAGCAGCTGGATGGTTTGATGAGTGTGATGAACACATTGGTTGAATGATTTGGCTTTTATTAGCCAGTCGTCAAGGTATGGAAAGACATGGATTTGTTGTCTTCTTAAGTGTGCTGCTACAACTGCAAGGCACTTTGTGAACACCCTGGGTGCGGTGGTCACTCCGAATGGAAGGACTTTGAACTGATAGTGTTGTCCGTCCACTATGAATCTTAGATATTTCCTGTGAGCTGGGTGTATGGGAATGTGGAAGTAGGCGTCCTTGAGATCTAGTGTGGCAAGGAAGTCGCCTTGTTGAAGTAGTGGGAGGACCTGTTGAAGAGTGATCATATGAAAATGATCTGATTGTATGTAAAGATTGAGGGGTCTGAGGTCGAGTATTGGCCTTAGGGTGCCGTCCTTTTTGGGGATTAGGAAATACAGCATCAAGGAACAGGGGTTTACTCGTGTGTGATGTTCCGTGGACATTGGATGCTGTTTGGGTGGTATGGTGGGTGGGGTTGCTGAAAGTTCCAGGCAGTAACCATACTGGATAATTTGGCTTACCCACTTGTCTGTAGTGATGGAATTCCAGACAGGTAGGAACTGCGATAGTCTCCCTCCGACCGGGGTGGAATGGTCTGGAGGGAAGTCACTGCTTATTAGTGGGGGAGGCGCGAGTGTTGTGGTTACCTCTGCCTCTTCCTTTGTTGTGGTTTCCCCGGTATCCGCCTCTAAAATATCCTCTGTTGGGGGATGTTTGCGTGGTGTTTTTGTAGGAAAAAGAGGCGGTGTCTGTCCCGATATTTTTGGATGCTCCTCTATAGAAGGAGCGACGAAAGAAACCATGTGTGGATGGAGACTGTAATGCCCCCATGGATTTAGCAGTCTCCGTGTCCTTTTTCATTTTCTCTAGAGTGGTGTCTACAGCCGGTCCAAAGAGTTGTTCTTGATTGAACGGCTGATTGATTGTTGTTTGTATCTCCTGTTTGAAGCCTGAGATGCGTAACCAGGCATGCCGTCTGAGTAGTACACTAGTGTTAATGGACATAGAGGCTGTGTCAGCTACGTCAAGGGCACACTTGATTGAAGCATTGGTTATTAATTTGCCCTCCTGAATTAAATCATCTGCCTTGGTTTTATATTGATCAGGCAAATGTAGTAATAGGGTTTCTAGTTGGTCATAGTGAGCCCTATCATATCTAGCAAGTAATGCCTGTGTGTGTTGGCTATCCGCCAGTGATTAGCTGCTTGGGCGGCAACGCTCTTGCCAGAAGCATCTAACAACTTAGACTCTTTATCCGGAGGTGGTGCCTCACTGGAGGTCTGAGAGTTGGCACGTTTCCTAGCATTACCTACCACTAGTGAGTCTAAAGGTAGTTGACCCTTGATGTAGGTGGGATCATTGGGAGCGGGTTTATATTTTTTGTCAATCCTGGGATTGAGAATTCTAGCCCTAACAGGGTCTTTGAATATGTCGGGGGCATGTTTAATGACACCCTTTAACATTGGCAGGGTTTGTACAGTTTTTTGTGACTGTTCAAAGGTGTCTAGAAGAAAGTCCTCGTCTGCAGGGTCCGAATGCATCTGAACCCCATGGTAGAGAGCAGCTCTATTTACAAGCTGACCAAAGCCAATATTGTCATCTGGGGGAGACGGCTTTGTTGGATATGCATGGGGGATCAGGGAGGTCTGGAGGATCTATTGGGTCATTATAATCGTCCCAATTGTCCTGTGGTACATCTGTATCGTCATCAGGGTCAGTGAAAGGGTCATTGTTGCCTCCCCCATCCCCTAGATCATCATCATCCTGTGGTGGTGGTGAATTTGGTAGAAGTATAGGAGAATGTGGAGGAGAGACTGAGTTAGGAGGAAGAACAGGAGAAGAGGGTTGTAGAGGTGACGTGGCAGAGTCTTTCTTTTTCACAGGCACTACAGGAGGGCCTGGTGTGTCCAGTTTCCTCTTCTTGTGTGGAACAGCCGCCAAATGTCCTGTTTTGGGGTCTATGTGGAGAGTTTTTTGTTTTGGATCAATAGGATCCGGCCGAAAAAGTTCTTCCTCTTCGGTAACCGCTTTCGGCGCAGATTTCTTCGGGTCCGAGCAAGGTTTAGATTTCTGCTCCGAGGCCTTGGGAGATGGTTTGGGGTCCTTTGGCCTGGCTGTGGAGGTGGAAATCTTTTTCGGTTCCGAAGGTTTTGGTTTCGGATCCGATGGCTTTGCTTTCGGCGTCGAGGTGTTCAGTGCCAATGTCTTTTTGGGAGTAGGCTGCACGCTCGGTTTCGGTGCCGATGGTGCCTGCGGAACACTGAGATGCGGTTTGCTCGGTCCCGAGCTACCGGAAGGCTTGTCCCTAGTCTTCGGAGCCGGGCACAGGGGTGGGGCTTCTGAAGCTTGTTCTTGGTCACGACTGGGGCCAGCAGGCGAAGTCTTGACCAGGGCCTTTTTTTTGGGGTGGAGTTGGGATAGGGGCAGTTGTACTCACTCGTTGACCAGGAGTGATGTGGCCGTCTGAGTCGTCTGCTTCGGACACGATTTGCAGGTCCTCATAATCGGCCTCTGGGACATCGGGGCCTTCATCGAAGATGTCCACCGGTACCGGAGCTGCTCGCTGCGCCATGATGCGTCGTCAGGCCCGGCGATCACGGATGGTCTTTTTAGATGTAAAAGAGGCCCAAGGCTTGGCAATTGTTCTCGTCGTGTTCGGGCGAGAGACATAGGTTACAGACCTTGTGGTGGTCACTGTGTGGAAATTTAGCTCCACACTGGGGGCATTTTTTAAATGGAGTCCTTTCCATGAGCTGTAGGCCCGGACGGCCTCGATAGGCCCAACGGCCCGGGTTGACGACCGGAATAGAGTAGTTGAGGTGCGCGAAGATCACGCGATCGAAAACAATACAGTTGAGTTTTTTGATAGTTTTGCGCGTCGAAAAGGTTTGGAGAATACGGTGCCGAACCGGAACACAGAAGTTACATCCAAACCCGATGGCGGAAAAAAACAATCTGAGGATGGAGTCGATGCCCATGCGCACGATCGTCCAAAGGAGGAGTCACCTATCTCGTGACTACAAAAGACTCTTCCAAGACAACAACAAAGTGCAAGCATCCGAGCCCAACACCAGATGGCGATCTATGCATACAATTGCAGCTCATATGCCTCGAACATACAATTCCAGAGGTTTGCATTCATGTGTGAACTGTTTAAGTGTTTATGCCATATCACTGGGAGTAATGTACGCTTCCTCGACAGCTCTCGCAACAAGCAGCGTACTGCCAATGGTGCAAGCAAAGCGGCGCTGTTGCAGGAAAGCATGTCGTGCCTGCAGAAGGAGAAACTCATTGAAGAAAATAGTGCTCACAAACTAAAAAAGACGTACCGTGTAACAACCAAAGTAAAAGATCCAGTCGCTATGGGAGGTAACAAATGCAGACAAGGCGGTACTAAGGAAGGACTAACGAGCCTAATAACTCGTTTACGAAGGACAATGACAAGCCAGTTAAAAATATGGGTGGAGAGTGGGCGGGGCTTCAAAGCCATACTCCAATACTGCGTGCCTCGCAGCAGCGCATGTGCTACCCAGGCTCGACTCAAAAAAGGCACACATACGTCCATTATTAAAGAATACAAATCGGGATACGCATGACCCAAACTACAGACCGATTACAAATAGATCTTTCCTGGGAAAGCTGATAGAAAGAGCCACATTCACCCAGATGTGTCAATTCATTGAAGATAACTCCATTCTTTCCGACTTCCAAACAACATTCCGTCCTGGAAGAGGAAAGAATGTGCCCCTATCGCCATCTGGGATGACTATAACAGGTGGCCGGAACGGGGTCGCTGCACTACTTCTCTTGGACCTTTCAGCTGCCTTTGAGACAGTTCATGACACTCTAATCCAAAGACTACACGAAGCCGGCATAGAGAAGACTGCTCTCGACTGGATCACATCCTACCTTTATAACAGAACAAATGTGATTCATACCCCCTCTTTTTCATCCAAACCATACTTCACAAAAGCAGGGGTTCCTCAAGGCTCTATCATCTCAACCATGCTTTTCAACATCTACATTAAGCAATCACCAGCAATGATCAATGAATTTTTCATCTCACATACTATAACTATGCAGATGACACACAAATACTTCTTAAACTGGAAAGCCACAACACTGGAAACTCAAATCTTCAGTTGCCTCTGAGCCATTGATGAGTCGATGCATTGGAGCCATCTCAAATTGAATGCGTCCGATTGGAAAACATATGATCCACTTTGCTGGCCTATCTGGGACCATCTCCAGGGCTCGAAATATTCACTCGGTATGGCGAGACAGATTTAATCAGGACAAGCTATTTTTAGGGCTTACTCACCTATTGTGGCGAGCTAACAGGTATTCTGCTTGCTCACAGAGTAAATGAGCAATAAAGGTGCCTTTAAATCTTGTTATCTTGTCACATTTGCTTGGCTTTCAGAGACAGAGGTCAAAAGTCAGTTTGTCTTCCTACTTTTACTTTTCTGAGACTGAAGTTAGAGGATTTTGTAAAGTGAACTGTGTGACAATTGCGCTGTGCAAAGCATGTGAAATGAAAGGCTGTAAGAGTTCAAGCTTTTTCCCAACACTGAAATAGCTAAGTGAACTGTTCAAACATTTCCCTAGTTCTGAAGACATTTTTGTAATTCTGCGGTAAAAATTTTTTTTATAGGATCAAAAAAAAAATCCGATCACTTTACTTGATGTGTAAATTTTAAATATTTTTGCTGAAACTCAGTTTCCAAACATTGTTTATGCACCATATAGTTTTATCAGTAAATGTATACGTTAGTGGGAAAGTTTTGTGGCCATTTCAATGGAAAATGTGCTATCTGTAAATGACAGTGCACTACCACATCATGCTTTAGTAATATATTTACGAAAAGTGAGTTTTTAAACATGAACTGGGAAATATTCCTGCTCCTGCCAGATGACAATGCTATTAGTAAACTAAGTGGCAAGCTAGGGATCATGTGTACCCTATTGGGCTCGATTCTTATTATACATGAAGCAAACATTTAGCCTAGTAAAAAAGAAAAAAAAAAAAAGGTTTTTTGTACAGCAGAAACCGTAAACTTGCATATTTGAAGGGGCTCTGCAATGTGATAATTAAGAAAAAGGCGGCTCCATAAAACAAAATTTTGGCCTAGGATCACACGATTTGAGACCAATTCACGGGTCAAGTACATTACAGTTAAGTCGAGTAGATTATTCAAGTTACTAGACCTGCAGGTCTGGTAACATTATGAGTTTCGAGGCCTAATCTCCTAAACTATCCAAGGGAAAAATAACTTGGAATTATTATGGACTCCAAGCAATTAATCAGTGCCCAAGTGTATGTTAAGATAAAGCTTCATTACTATGAAAACTCTACGACACATCTTCCCCACCTAGGATTTCCGCGCAAGGTCCAAGCTACTAGCACGGATCATCTTTATCAACTATGAAGAAACTACAACGAATTCATCAGAGCTCTGCTGACAGACTACATTTAAAGCCTCAAGTTCACATCTCCCATGCCTTGGGAGCCCTACATTGGTTACCAGAAGATCCACCTTCAAGCTTGCTTGGTATCACCTGCAAAGCAATACATGGAACATGAAAACTTCTCATCAGAAATAAAATAACTAAATACATACAATAAAGAAACCTCCGCTCCAGATGGGCACCCCGCCTCAAAACCCCAGCATGCAACAAAATGCTATGGGTGGTACAACTTTGTGATCAGGCAGCCAAACTATGGAATTAATTACCCCCACACATAAGATCGACGAACAAACATCTTTCCTACATGATCACCATACTCAAAACGCAAATGTACAGCATATACTTGTGCATGTAAAAATGCATAATTTGATTATATGCATGTAATCAAACATTTTTTATTTTACAGAGTTTTATATAGCGCGAACTTGACCCGAATCGGGTATCAGAGCATTTTACATAGCACCAGTTGTGTTACATGAGGACACATTCATTTTTGTTAGGCACGGGGAGATTAAGTGATTTGCCCAGAATCACAGGATGTTCGGCTTCATTGCCGAGACTCGAACCCAGTTCCCCAGATTCAAGGTCGACTGCCCTAGCCGTTAGGCCAACTCCTCTCCCCATTTGCATTTCTTTGTACAAATATATGTACTACTTATGGTTTAAAAATATATAAATATTCTTATAGGTCTGCTTAACAAATGTATATTACTCATGATTAATATAGATGTGTACATATTTTATGCTCAACATATATATAGGTGACAGCATAATTTACATATGTCATGTTATTATATGCTTGAGGTCTCTGTTCTTATTTTATTTATCTATCACAATGTGCGCGCTAAGTTACATGTTATTTGATTATATGCTTATGGGTCTCTGTTGTATTTTATCTAAACAAGGTGTAAATATGATCAGAACAACTGAAATATTGGGAAAAATCTGCGTCGCACAGTGTCACAGCTGGAGGCGCAACTGGTAGAAATTGATGGCACTGCCCTATCTCACCCCCCCAATTTACAACGCCGTGCATCCCTTATGGCTGAATTTAGTGAAACGGCAGAGCGTGAGGCACATTATTTAGGTAAATATGCGGCAGCTAGGCGTTACGGGGAGGGGGAGAGGCCGGGCAGGACCCTAGCCAGGTTAATGCAACAATACAGTAAGCAGACATACATAGCCGAATTGCACGGATAGGATGGTTCGCGCATAACAGGCAACGTAGGCGTACTTGAGGAGGTGCTCACTTATTACGCAGACTTGTACACATCCAGAGCCACAGTGGACACTACGGCATATAGGGATTACTTGGACGAGATCTCTCTGGCCTGGCTTGAAAAGGCACATTGCCAATTCTTGGCTCAACCCTTTACGGAAGATGAGGTAACTGAGGCCATCGACGCAATGGATGGCTCCAAGGCGCCGGGGCTCGATGGGTTCTCTCGCTCCTTCTACAAAAAGTTTAAAACAATCCTGGCCCCACACCTCAGATGTGTACCAGGAGGAGGTAGAATCGGGGGAGCTCCCCCCCCACGCTGCAGGAGGCGGTTATAACACTTCTCCTTAAGCCTGGAAAAGACCCATTGAAATGTGGCTCATATAGACCACTTTCCCCTTTGAATTTCGATAACAAGTTCTTAGCCAACATACTGGCAACGCGGCTTGCCCTAATTATCGACCAAATGATCTCACCCACTCAGTCGGGGTTCATCCCGCACAAGTCGACTGCCCTGAACCTTCGCACATTTGCCACTTTGCACAGAATTTCTCCCTCAGTGCCCGCGGCGGCTGTGCTGCTCGATGCGGAGAAGGCTTTCAACTACCTCGAGTGACCCTTTCTATACGCCACGCTGGGCCGCCTTGCGATGTCGGAACGGTTCCTCAGTCATCAAGTTATTGTACACACAACCTATAGCGCGTATCTGTCGAAATGGCACGTTAACATCTTCATTCCCCACTCACACAGGAAATACGGCAGGGGTGTCCGCTCTCCCACTTGCTGTTCATCATAGCATTGGATCCTTTGGTACGGCATCTACAGGAGAAGCATTTTCACTGTGGTTTGCAGTTTAACCCTGGTCCTTTACTCCTCACACTGTATGCCGATGACCTACTTTATGTGCGGCATCCTGATGATAACCTTGTGCCACTCCTCCACGAAGTTACTAGGTATGGCGCCCTCTCAGGCCTCTGCATCAACTGGGAGAAGTCAGAGGTCTTTCCATTGACTCCGGCGCCCTGTGACAGGATGGTGGAATATCCCCTGGCATGGTGCGAGGACTCTGTCAAATACCTCAGCATCCACATACACAGGGACGCGGACCGCATCCTGCAGCTCAATTACGGCCCGGTGCTTGAGAGGCTGGGGCGTAATGTTGAGCGCTGGCTGAAACTGCCCCTGACAATGACGGGAGGGATCACCATTGTTAAAATGGTCGTTCTCCCCCAATTCCTGCATTTATTTAAAAATATTCCCATTCCATAACAGTCTTTTTCTCCAACCTTCGGTCGCATTTGATTAGGCTAGTATGGGGTGGCAGACAACCCCGAATTAGCTTGGATACACTAATGTTGCTGTATGAGAGGGGTGGGTTTGGGGTCCCAAATTTCCGTATATACTACTTGGTAGCACAGGCAAGCTTTGCGCGGCATTGGTACCACGCGGATGCCAGGATTCCATACTTTAGGCCAGAAGCGGACCTCGTGCACCCAGCGCCCCTGAATACGCTTCTGCCAGCCGGGATGCCGCGGGACCCACAAGATATCCAGACGCTCTCCACAACGAGTTGGGCCTGGCGCCGATTACTTAATGCAACTGGGCCCCACCTACTGTATTCTTCCGCATTGCCGCTGGCGGGAAATAGCTGGATCCCCATCCTACAGGAGACTCTGGTAAAACACACGTTAGCAAAATTCCACCTTGCAACGTTTGGAGACCTGTTCCCCAGTGGTCATATTTTCGCGTACCGAGGACACCCGTTTTGGTGAGGCCACAGTGATGGACAACTTCATATTGCAAAGACTGCAGAGGGCTCTTAGGGCCAGTATCCCCAGTTATCCGCTCGAACCCCCTGAATTTCCTCTTCTGACAGGAATCATGAAAGACACGAGTGGGCTCCACCTTATGTCCAGGCTATACAAGGCCGCCGTGTCCCTACTCCGCAGTCGTGATGTCGGAGTGCGGGCAGCCTGGGAGCGGGACCTGGGCCATCCCATCTCGGGCTCACAGTGGAGCCGCTGCTGTATACAAATACGCCAAGTTTCTCCTAATCACAGGCATAAGTTGCTGCATTTTAAGTTCCTCTGGAGGGCATATATGACACCAAGCAGACTACACCGCATTGAGCCCTCCCACACACACGTGTTCCAGATGTCACTCCCCAGAGGCAGATTTTGCACACATGACATGGACATGTGATAAGATTACTAGGTATTGGAGGGTGGTCTTTGCGGAAATCTCCTGTATGATAGAGATGGAGCTCACACCCTCCCCGCTGCTGGCACTTATGGGGTACACACACGACCTCCCTAAATCCAAACGACGCTTTGTCGCAATCGCACTCCTCATTGCCAAAAGGGAAGTAGCCATAAATTGGGGTAGTAAATTCTCACCCACATTGAAAACATGGTTATGCAGCATGACATATTTCAACACAAACAGCGACGCATATGCACTGATGCAACCACCTGCTTCTAGGCCCCTTGATATATGGCAGCCATTACACTCATCTTTTAGCTGTACAGGATTCTGGAGACACGCCACCCCCACAACTCCATACCCCTCCGAGTACTGGGACAAGCAGGGGAACACAAGTGTCCATTGGGTAGACACAGACGCGACAGTGATGTGAATGAACTTGGTTTCCCCCCCTGTTATTCAGGATTGTCGTAATTGTTTGTTTTGATGACTTTGCATATATTTGGACCTGAATTCAACATCAACCACAGTCAAATATTAAGCTGCATGTATCTTTGTTTTAATGCTTATTGTGAAATTCAACAAATACATTTTTTTTTAAAAATATTGGGAAAAATCAAAAATAAATAAATTTCAAGAAAAAAACATTAACCATAAAAATAAGTCATGAATAAAAATAAATACATTAATTTTATGTTCAGCAAAACTCCAAAGTCTTGAGTTTCTAAATATTTATCCATACATATACATAAGCGACTTTACATAACATACATTTATCGCTCTATTTTCCATATAAATGTATACCTTTATGTAGTTGGGTATCTATATATTTATCACTTTACTCCCACTGTAGAAAGTAAAAACTCTTCAACACATATACACTGTCATCCTATACCTCTTTCAATGTTTCCTCTACCTCCACTCTCGTCTTCACCCCAAACCTCATTCTACTACTATGATTACCCAGATAACTTTTTCTAGACTGTTCCTTTCTCTATCCCTTCCTTGACAAATCCCCAAACTCTTTACTACCATGATCCTCCACATAAAACCTTCCCTCTCCATCCTTCCTTCATCCTATTCAATCCAACTAATAGACTCGCATGTCCACCACTCCAATGAACAACTTATATCTCCCAAACGAATCCACTTTGGGTTCCAGAGTAACATGGTATTCACCGAAAAGTGCTTCAACATCTCATCAGCGCTATGTAAATACTATTACAATATTGGACAGCAAATAGTAATGCACACGCAGCTACCGGACAAGACCGAGCCTAGATCTGCACATGTACCAGCATACTATTTTGAAACAACCACATAAGCAATATCAGTAAGCGACTATGCCACAGGTGCCAATCAGCAAAAACATCATTTACAATAGCTGAATATAGGTGAAGCAATCAGTCGTTCTCACCAAGAGTGTAGTCATGCATCTGGGCTTCCCCTGGAGGAGGTCGGGCAACACCACTCTGATCTAGGGTGCATCTCTAGGCCCAAGATGCAAATGAATAAACTTCAGTGCAGTATCAGGATGGACAAAAAGTGTATGCCTTGCCCCTATGCTGAACTCAGGCAAGCTGGGAAGAACAGCACATGAATTTGACTCCCATGAAAGATCTCCTGGTCTACCGTAAAAAAGGGCAAAAGAACAGGGGACAGGAAACCATTTCCATGCTCTACCACTAGGACTGCTGAAAAGGATTCACAACCAAATAAGGATTCCTGCAACAGTTCCACAAACAGCTCCATGTTGGTACAATTGGTAGTTTTCGCCATACCCATTATACAAATGTAGTTGCAGTAGGAGCGTCCCTCCAGGTCCTCATTCTTTGCTCGCACGATCTACAACTCCTAGGTGTGATGGGTAAGGGTGGTTGCGATTTGCTTTGTGAGACTTCCACGACTGAGACCCTAGTTTCCAGCCACTCAAGTCTGGCTTCCTGCTTATCTGCGCATTCTTGAAAGCAATCCATCCTATTCAGAGTATCAATCTTATTCTCAATGGAGCAGAGACTGCCCTTCATTTCTCGAGTAGTGCAGCAATGTCATAAGTCCCAGTCTCCAGGGAGGGCACCTGTTACAGTTTAAGCGAAGATGCTTCTCCTTTTTATCAAATCGCAGTTTAGACTATTTATAATCCGCTTTACCCATATTGATGCACATTTAAAGGCAACAATGTTAGCGCTGTGCACCTAGGGCACAGCACCATAGCTCCCTAAATATCAAGGCAGGAGATGCGCTGGTTCATGCACTGTTCACATACAAATTTCAAGCAAAAGGAATTCTAGTGCCAACTTCGGCACCAATCAAAAAATGATTGAGTCCAGAAGCACAGCCCTATGCAGTAGGCGGTTGCAAGCGGGCAAGGGAACCAGCGGAAAGGAGGTATGCAACAACACAGGTCACCGCTATCATGCAGAGCATGCATAGCAATGGACCAAATATCCCGCAGCTCCACACCTGTGGTAGCTCCCTTATGAGAACTGTCCTCGTCCTGCAGCACAATTCAGGGCAAGAGTACCATCCTTCAGGAGCCCTCACAAGACCGTTCTCATGGCCATCCACTCATGGGCAGCGCAGCCCCAGTATCCAAGTCACCAAAACTGCAGCTGTAGCTCACCATTTAGCAAACTAACCCCTAGCACTACCCTGCACAAGACTCTGCCCCCTCCCCAGCCGCTCCAATACAAGCTCACTGGGACAGACTGCTGCAATACCGCAATTCGTCACCCCATGGCACGGCCGCCCAGTCACGTTCTACTCAGGCTGCTCTGCTCAGGGCATGTGCAGCAGACCAAGACACAAGCCACACTTTCAGTGGGCAAAGTCCCTGCAGCCGCACCGGCCCCCATGCATTCCCAGGCAACAATCTGAAGAGGGTCTGGACGCAGCTGCCCGGACAGCAGCAGATGCCATCCAGACACCCTCTCTCGGTACCGGATACGATTAAAATTCTGAACACCATTCGTTCTGTGGCCCCTTCAGATCCTTGTCCAGCATACCTACTGAAACAAATTTCAGGAGTCATTGGGTCGGCTCTTACTCCCCTGCTGAACGTGATATTCAGCTCTGGTATTTTTCCCAAGAAGTGTAAGATTGCTTCCATTCATCCCCTTCTAAAAAAACAGAATCTTGATGCAGGTGACCCCAACAATTATAGGCCAATATCTCGACTCCCGCTTCCCGCCAAGGCCATGGAAAAAGCCATGAACATACAACTCAATGCCTTTTTACAATCCAACCAGACTCTTCATCCATCTCAATATGGCTTCAGATCAGAACACAGTACGGAGCTTGCCTTAATTAAATCCACAGAGGAAATACGGGAGGCCCTGGATGGGGGAGGCAATGCTGTACTGATCTTGTTAGATCTGTCCGCGGCCTTTGACACGGTCCATCATAAAGTTTTGATGGACCGTCTGTCTTGGGCCAGGATAAAGGGGTCTGCCTGGAAGCTTCTGCAGTCATTTCTTTCTGACAGAGTACAAACTGTGGACTTGGACAACTGCCAGTCTAAACCTTTCACTCTTCCACGTGGGGTGCCACAGGGCTCTTCCCTCAGCCCGACACTCTTCAATGTGTACGTGGCACCCCTAGCTGGAGTGATTAGGTCATTTGGCTTCCAGCTGACCTCCTACGCTGATGACACTCAAATAGTGTTGTCATTGAGGGAGGCTCTGAAAAGGAAACAGGGGCACGATTCCATGACTGCATGGTTGCCATCTCCGAATGGATGTCTGCAAACTGCTTAAAACTGAACTCTAACAAAACTGAGGTCATAAAATTTGGGAAGAATCCTCTAGAGTGGACCTCAGACTGGTGGCCGGCCGACCGGGGTCCATGTCCCATACCTACCGAGAAAGCAAGGAATCTGGGAGTGATAATGGACAATAAGCTGGCACTCGGCGACCAAATAAGTTCAGTTACCTCGGCCTGTTTCTACGTATTAAAGATCATAAAAAAGATTAAGTTTTTCCTCAACGACAATGGCCTCAAAACAGTGATCTCGGCTCTCATCTTGTCACGGCTGGATTACTGCAACGGACTATATCTGAATGCTCAAAAACAATTTATCAACAAGCTTCAGATTGTTCAGAATGCGGCAGCCAGACTGCTATCGGGGACTCCAAAGTTTGCCTCTGTTAAGGAAGAGCTCAAACAGCTGCACTGGCTCCCTGTTAGACACAGAATAATCTTCAAAGCACTATGCACCGTTTTTAAAGCCCTTAAGGGCAAAGGTCCGGATTACCTGCAACGCAAAATACAGTGGTACACCCCCAGGAGATTGTTACGGTCAACAGGAGCGATGCTAGTCACAGTCCGTTCTTTCAAAAAAGCAGCTGGGAGGCAGAAGCTTTATCAACTGTGTGTCCAAATCCTGGAACGAGCTCCCCTTCCAGCTGAGGAACGCTACAGATCTCTTTTTCAGGAAGGGGATGAAGACCTGGCTTTTTAACCAATAAATCCTCTGGCTACCGTTTCTAGCAGGCAGTGCATACCGCCAGGACACCCTAGGGTAACCGTGCGTTTTACAAATGCGATTAACGCACAAGTTACTAACTTGTGTAACGATATATCTGTAAGAGACAGTAGTTAGTGACAGATTCCTTACCTTAGAATATCCCCAGGCGTCAGGCTGGATCCGGAAAGTTTTTTGCGTAGCAGTACCCTTGCGCGTCGGTAGGCGGCGTCGTGCGGCTCCGCGTCCGTCGTCGGCGTCGTGATCGCCGGGATGACGTCGCGGGCAGTACTTAGGCGCCGCCCCTGCGCGCTGACGTCAGTTCTGTACACGACTTTCCGCGCCAGGAACGCAGAGCCATGCAAGAAGCTGACATAGGTGTCTGAAAAATACTAGGGCCCTGAAAGGGATGTCCTTAACCCTAGAAATCAGTTCGCAGAACGGGGAGGATGGGTGGGCGGTAAGGAATCTGTCACTAACTACTGTCTCTTACAGATATATCGTTACACAAGTTAGTAACTTGTGCATCTGAAAGAGACACGTTAGTGACAGATTCCTTACCTTAGAATAGATACCCCAGCAATACCAACCCCGGTGGTGGGTCTGCGAACAAAGATCAGACAAGGAAGTCCTGGAGGACAGAACGGCCAAAGAAGCCGTCCCTCCGGACCTGACTGTCAAGGCAGTAATGCTTTGTAAACGTGTGCAGCGAGGCCCACGTAGCTGCCTGACAGATAACCGGCAGCGGAACACCGCGGCCCAAGGCCGTGGTAGCAGCCGTTGCCCTGGTGGAATGGGCACGCAGCCCAACAGGAGGCTCCTTTTTAGCCAAAGAATAGCAGGTCTTGATGCACAAGGTAACCCAGCGGGAGATGGTCCTCTTGTGCACCGCCCGACCTTTTTGGCGCCCACGTAGCCAATAAAGAGCTGGTCATCCACCCGGAAGTGTTTTGTGCGGTCAATATAGAAGGAGAGCGCACGTTTTGGGTCCAGACGGTGGAGCCTCTCTTCCTCTCTGGAAGGATGCGGAGGCGGAAAGAAGGTGGGCAAAGTGATGGTCTGCCCAATGTGGAAAGCAGTAACCACCTTTGGCAAGAAGGACGGACGCGTCCGAAGAACAACCTTGTCTGGATGAACAGACAGAAAGGGAGGTTTGCAAGATAGAGCCTGGAGCTCACTCACCCGCCGAGCGGAGGTGATGGCCACCAGAAAGGCTGTCTTCAGAGTCAGAAGACGAAGAGGACAGTTATGTAGAGGCTCAAAGGGAGCGCACATTAAAAGGTAAGAACCAAGTTTAAGTCCCACTGAGGCATCACAAACGGAACAGGAGGGAAGAGGTGAGTAATGCCTTTTAAGAACCTGTTAACAACAGGGGACTTGAAAAGGGAGGGCTGATCAGGGAGCCTGAGGAAGGCCGAGATAGCACAAAGATAACCCTTGATGGTACCCAGGGCAGAACCCTGTTGGGCCAGAGAGAGAAGGAACAGAAGGACCTCAGAAAGAGGGGCAGAAAGGGGATCCACAGCCTTTGCTGTGCACCATGCCACAAATTTGTTCCACCTGCAGGCGTATACCACCTTAGTGGAGGGACGCCTGGCTGCCAGAATCACATCACAAACTTCGGGAGGCAAGTCGAAAGGAATCAACTGCCGCCGCTCAATCTCCACGCAAGCAGGTGTAGACTGGACAGGTTCGGGTGGAGGACCGTCCCCTGCTGCTGCGACAGAAGATCCTCCCGAAGAGGCAGACGGATCGGGGGATCTACGCTCATATTGAGTAGCTCGGGATACCAAACTCTTCGAGCCCAGTCCGGAGCCACAAGAATGACTTGGGCCCGGTCGTGCCGAATCTTCTTCAACACTCTGGGTAGAAGTGGTATAGGCGGAAAGGCGTACAATAGACCGCAACTCCACTTGTGACGAAAAGCGTCGCCGAGCGAGTGCCGCCTTGGAAATTCCAACGCGCAGAACTGATGACATTGCGCGTTCTCTTCGGTGGCGAATAGATCTAACCAAGGCTCTCCCCACTGTAGAAAGAGTCCTTGCGCCACTTCCGAGTGAAGACGCCATTCGTGATCCATCATGCACCTGCGGCTGAGGTTCGTCCGCCCTGGCGTTTAGGGAACCTGCCAGGTGTTGAACCACCAGGAACATGCCCTGGTGTTCCAGCCATGTCCAGAGGCGCAGAGCCTCCTGACAAAGGGTCCACGACCCCATCCCGCCTTGTTTGTTGCAGTACCACATGGCAGTGGTGTTGTCTGTGAACACCTGCACTACCTTCCCTTTGACAGAGGGAAGGAATGCCTTGAGTGCAAGTTGGATCGCCCGGAGCTCCAGAAGGTTGATATGGAGCCGGGACTCCGCCGGAGACCAGAGGCCTCTGATCTCCGCCTCTCCCATGTGACCGCCCCATCCCAGAAGGGACGCGTCCGTCACAACTGTGTGCTCTGGCTGGGGAAGGGAGAGGGATCTGCCCATGACCCATTGCCGGTTCGAGAGCCACCACTGCAACTGTTTTGCAGTCCCCTCCGAGATCTGGACGTGATCGGACAGGTCGCCCTGGTGCTGCGCCCACTGGAACTTCAGGTCCCACTGCAGAGCCCGCATATGCCATCTGGCATGAGTGACCAGCAGGATGCAGGAGGCCATGAGGCCCAGCAGCCTCAGGGTCATCCGTGCCGAAACCCAGGATAAGGGCTGAAAGATCGGAATCATAGCCTGAATATCCCGGACTCGCCGTTCGGGAGGATAGGCCCGAAACTGCGTCGTGTCCAGAACTGCTCCGATGAAAAGGAGCTGTGGAGAAGGAATCAGATGCGACTTTGGCACATTGATGGAGAACCCCAGCGAGTGCAGGAGTTCGGCCGTAGTCTGGAGGTGGGAGACAACTGCCTGGGGCGAGCCCGCCTTCAGCAGCCAGTCGTCGAGGTAGGGGAAGACTGAAACCCCTGCCCGGCGCAGATGAGCTGCGACCACCGCCATCACTTTCGTGAACACCCGAGGGGCACTGGTAAGGCCAAAGGGAGCACGGTGAACTGAAAATGCTCGAGGCCTACCGTGAACCGAAGGTAACGCCGGTGGGCCGGCAGGACGAGGATGTGGAAATAGGCGTCCTGCAAGTCCAACGCTACCAACCAGTCTCCGGGGTCGAGGGCAGTCAAGACCTGAGCTAGGGTGAGCATCTTGAACTTCTCCTTCCGGAGGAAGCGATTGACGTTCCGGAGGTCCAAGATAGGACGCATGTCCTCCTTGTCCTTTTGGGCACCAGAAAGTAGTGGGAGTAGCAACCACGCCCTACTTCTGGGGTCGGAACATGCTCGATGGCCCTCTTGGCCAAGAGGGCCGTGACTTCCTTCTGTAGAAGCACCAAGTGATCCCCTGACATGCGGTGGAATTGAGGTGGCATGGCTGGGGGTGGTCTCGAAGGGGAGGGAGTAGCCCCTTCGGACAATGTCCAAGACCCACTTGTCCGAGGTGATGGGACGCCAGTGGTGAAGGTGATGGCGGACCCTGCCCCCGACTGGCGTGCTGTGCACCTGAAAGGAGGGACTAGGAGGGCTTGGAGGCCGCGGACGGGTTGGAGGTGGTGGCCTGACCCGCACGCTGGTTGCCCGAACCGCCACGGCGGTATCCACGTCCTCGGCCACGCGAAGGCGCTTGCTGCGCGGGCCGTTGGCCGGGCTGTGGACGTGACTGGGCGCCCCTTCCGTGGCCACGAAAGGGCGAAAAGCAGACGTATGCGGAGGGCGCACAACAGCAAGGCCCAGGGACTTAGCAGTAGCCCGTGAATCCTTGAAACGCTCCAGCGCATGGTCCGCCTTTGAACCAAAGAGACCGACTCCATCAAAGGGCATGTCCATGAGAGTATTCTGGACATCCCCTGAAAAACCAGTGGTTCTCAGCCAGGCGTGGCGACGCAGCGCCACCGTCGTTGCAAGCGATCTGCCCAGCGAGTCGGCGGTATCAAGGCCACAGCGGATGGTATACTTAGCCGCATCACGCCCTTCCGCAATAGCGCGGGTAAGCAGTGTCTGGACCTCCTCAGAACACTGCGGCAAAACATCAGCCACCGAATCCCACAGGGAGTGGGTGTATCGGCCCAAGAGGCAAGCGGTATTAACAGACCGCAAGCCAGCACTGGAGGAAGAGAAAGCCTTCTTCCCAAAGTGATCCAGGCGCTTGGATTCCCTATCCGGAGGGGCGGTAGGGAAGGCTGTTTGGGAGGCAGAGGCTTGGACAACCAAGCTCTCAGGGGTGGGGTGTTGGGAGAGAAACAGGGGGTCGCCCGGAGCCGGGCGATGGCGTCGGGCCACGTTCCTATCCACAGGAGCCCCTGTGGTGGGTTTGGACCAGGCACCCAAAAGAACGTCAGTGAGTGCATCGTTGAACGGCAGCACAGGCTCCGAAGAGGAGGCCGCCGGCTGAAGCACTTCAGTCAGGAGGTTAGTCCTGACGGCCACTGTAGGCAACTGGAGATTTAAGGCTCCAGCAGCTCTACGCAACACCGTTGCAAAATTAGCCCCCTCCTCCGTTGCCACGGGAGGAGACAGCATGCCAGAGTCGGGGAGGTATCCAGCCCACTGGCATCCCCAAGTTCCTCAACCCAGTCCGGGTCAAACTCGCACTGTTGTGTGAGAGGGTCGTCAGACCCCTCCCAGCTCTCCTGGTCCTCCTCAGGTTGAAAAGATGGAGGAGGAGGGACATAAGGGACCCAAGGTCTCATCGGCGCCGGAACCGGCGTCGGGCGGCGCCGGTCCGGCTCCATGTCCGGACCCGGGGAGAACCGGGGAACGACGCCGCCCGGAGCCCCGGACGGCGTCGGAAACGGCACCGGGGACATCGGCGTCGGCGGAGGCGTGGTTAGGTCAACCGGCGTCGATGGAGGTTGCGGCACCACCGGAACCGGGGTCGAGGCCGGGGCCGGAGCCGAGGCCGGGACGAAGGCTGGTGGGACAGGCGGCGCCGGGACCGGAGTCGGCGGCGGCGCCGGAGCAACCCCATCTGGGCCCGCGGGGCCCGAAGGCGCACCGGAGGGACCTTGAGGCCCGAAGAGGCGGGCCATGGCCGACAGGAATTTCTGTACTTCGGCCGGAGTCGCCCCGAACCCGGGAAGGACGGGTAATGCGGGGGCAACTCGACAGGCACGTCCGGGGCCGCGGGGCGGGGACGGTGCCGACAGGGACCTCAGCCGAGTCGCGCGACCGGCGGCGAAGTCTTAGAGCGATGGCGCCGCTTAGACTTCTTGTGCTTCGACTTACCGGAGGAGCGCGAAGACTTGGATTCCGACGAACGGCGGGGACTCCGCGTCCGGCCCCTCGACCTCTCCCGGGACCGGGGCTTGCTGCGGCGCGGAGCCGACTGCCGGACTTCAAGGAGCTTTCGAGACCGCTCTCGCAAAGCCTTCGGATGAAGTTTCCGGCAGTCAGGGCACGACTTCGTGTCGTGGCCTCGGCCGAGCAGAAGAGACACTCGAGGTGGGGGTCCGTGATGGACATCATACGACCACATACCTCGCAGGGCTTAAAGCCGGGCATCCCTACGACACCTTAGGAGTCGTGAAGACTCGTTGAAGAGAACAGTGAAAAATTTCACAAAAGATAGTCAAAAAGTGACTAGGGCACTGCTCTTCCCGGATCTGCGCTTACTGGCGCGGAAAAAGAAGAACTGACGTCAGCGCGCAGGGGCGGCGCCTAAGTACTGCCCGCGACGTCATCCCGGCGATCACGACGCCGACGACGGACGCGGAGCCGCACGACGCCGCCTACCGACGCGCAAGGGTACTGCTACGCAAAAAACTTTCCGGATCCAGCCTGACGCCTGGGGATATTCTAAGGTAAGGAATCTGTCACTAACGTGTCTCTTTCAGATATAACACGCACCTGTCTCCACTGGGGCCCAGGCTCCTGGGTGCAGCAGTCACAGGCCGGTCACTAAACAGTTTGCATGCCCTGACAGACCCCAGGCAGGCTGCTCATCGCAGCAATGCAGCACGCTTGGGCCTAGGCTGCCACACCAGGGTAAAACGCCCCAGTCTCACAGAGAAATACAACTTTGGAGCAGTGAAGGAAGCCCTTTGCTATTAAAAGTGCAAGTGCATTCAAAATTGTATGCACAGGTGGTCGCTGTTGGTAGGGAAAGCTGCTTTATAGAGTTGGGCTGCCAGACCTCACTAAGCCGCCCTCTTCGAATACGGCTTTCTGGTGAACCCACCTCACCCCAAAAAAAGAAACTTTACCTGTCAAAAGGTTGCTTATTTTGACAAGCTGCGGTGCATGCTTTCCACTGTTACAGTAAGGCTACAATGGTAGGCCTGGAGTCATGTTTGCAATGCCACTATCGTAGAGGGCACAATACGTGCTGCAGTCAATTAGTGGCATTTCGCTTGAAAGCCCTGGGTACATTTTACACCATATATGTGGGACTTATGGGCATGTTAAAGATACAGATTAGTAGTATGCCATTTCAACAATGTTAAAAGGGGGAGCACAGGTACTTTACTACTGGTTAGCAGGTTTAACGTGCCCAGATTTCAATCAGCAAAGAAAAATAGGGTACCAGCAAAGGTACAAAAATACGGGGTGACCGTGCAGAAAAGTCAGATTTCCTGCAGATACCATCAACGATGGACTAAACCGTTACGTGTGAGCTAAAGTGCAGTGCTAAAATAGTTTGAGGCCCCTAAGAGAATAAAGACAATCAAGGAAAACCGTCGCCAGCTCAGAGTGATGCTTTGAATATTTGCACAAGGTCTAAAGTGAAACAGAGGGTTAGGGAGTGTAAGGCGTCCTATACGGAGGCTACGATAGTGTGTGCATCCTATCCTTTTGTTTGCACAGTAACTGGTTTGGAAGAGCTGGGTGAAAAGTGGCCTCCACGAGAAAAAAATAAAAAAAAGCTAACCTTCTTGGAGAGGTGCTCCTTCTCTTTCAGTCAAATTATTGCCAGAATGGCTTTACTATGTTGGAAAGATGCTCAAACGAGAAAAGGAGCCTGCAAGAGCACACCTGCTAAGTTAATCTTCCTCACACATCAGGGGCCGTATTACATGAAGTGACCCGGGGGCGCAAAGGGCATTTGCGTACGCTTTGCACGCTCCCGGGGCACTTTGGTATTACTGAAGGGGCCGCAGACGCTTGTGCGACCCCTTCTGTAATACCAATAGCGCTGGCGCACATTAAGTGCTGGCGCTATCAGCAGGAATCGTTCCCTCATTTGCATGGGGGCATGCCCCATGCAAATGAGGGAGTTCCGTTGCCTCTGCGCTCGCGCCGTATTACAGACGCCGGCGCAGAGGCAAAGAAACCCTCATGAGGCGCACTGTCAGTGCGCCCACTGACGGCAGCCCTCTGTAGGGGTGAAGGGGGTCTCAGGACCCGCAGACATCCCCCTTGCAGGTGGGTGCAGTCACCGACTGCACCCGCCTGCAAGGGGATCTCTAATACCCTTCAAAAGTGCAGGCGGGTTGCCGCCTGCAGTGTGAAAACACAGAGCAGCTGTAAAGCAGGTGCTCCGTTTTTCACAAGAATGCACTGCCCCCAGGGCAGCACGAGTTCGCTGCTGCCCGGGGGCAGCGCATTCATGATAATAGGGTGCATTTTCACTGTTCGCGCCTGGCGGACCTTTTTAAAGGTGCGCCCAGTGCAAGCAATGAAAATGTGCTTTTACCATATTACGGCCCATTGTGTGTCATCTTCCTCACACACCTGGAACCCTTTTTAGGTCGAGCCTCGAGTAGCGCGCAAGCGCTGCTCTGCGAGACTTTATGTAAGGGGCATTTGAAAGCTGACCACACGCTGCACAATGGCCTTTTCCGTGCGGTTACCCGCACGATGCACGAGCGCGTGGTCAGCTCAGCAGGCTGCCGCGCTCGCTCGCCCCGCTCCTTTTTTTTTTTTTAGTTGCTTTCACTTTCGCGCGTCTCTTTCTAGTTGTTCTGTAGTGTCTGCAGCCTTTCTGTCGGCTTGTTGCTAAAGCTTTTGATGGACTACCTTCTGCCCTGAAGTGAGAGGCTGCCAGCGCGCTTCCTAGAAGGGTGTCAAACTCGAATCTGGAGCATATGCTTGGTTCACTTTATTTCTACCGCTCCTCCGCTAGTCGCTCTTTGAGTATACCGCTACACAGGATCCAATCACGCTGGCTCGTCATAGAGGCTTAACTCCCCCCGCACGTTTCTGATTAAACCCATAGATTCTCGTGGGTCGAGCCAGCCTGCCAACGAGTTCTCTGCCGCTACCTGTTTGCAGTGGTAGCAGAAGGAAACGAGCGGCCGCTGCACTGTGGTCATAGGTGTAGCAGGGTGCCGGCCGGGCCAGCCAACAGTTTATCGGCTGCATGCGGTCCTCGGTGACTGCTATCAAGCCACTACGAGGCATTTGCCAATCTAACTCCTCTTCACATTTAGTTAAAACTGAGCGCGGCGCCCGCTTCAAGGACACCGCGCTCAGTGTTAAAGTAAAAAAAACAAAAAACAAGCGTGGTGTCCTTGAAGCTGCGCCGCGCTCAGTTTTAAAGTTAAACAACCATTTGCAATGCAATAGGTCTCGCATTTACGTGAGTTTAAGCTATTGGCATTGTAAATGACAATGCCTTTATTTATGTTTTAAAAACCAAAAATAACAGGCACTGTAATTTACAATGCCAATAGCTTAAACTCGCATAAATGCGAGACCTATTGAATTGCAAATGCTTTTTTTTTTTTCTTCATTTTAGAGCGCGCGCACACAACGGCCGGGCTTGTTAAGAAAGGCCAGCATGGAGTGAAGGCAAAAACAGTCCCACAAACAAAGGCTCTCCATTCTGAGCTGACTGGCAATTAATAATACGAACCGCTTACATGCGCCTGAGCGTGAGAATTGTAGGCACTACGCACTAAGATGCACTCGTAACAAAAAACATGTATGTGGAATCCCCCCCACAACTCTCTTTACACCTTGGGCATTTTTTACCTGCAAAATTAGTGTGCAAAATAGAATTTAGTATTGAGACTGGTGAAAGGCACTATGCACATGCGAGTTACAATCCCCAAACCTTTATGAAGCCGTTCTGTATCCAGGCGTCACCCCCACATGCCTGCTCCCTTTCAACCGCAGACATAACCGTAGAAAGAACAGTGCAAGAACCCAAAGCCGGCGCCATGTCTTAAAGTCCAGCGCGGGGCCGACACTGCCTGCGAGGAGTTTCCCAATAGTGCTTTTCCGTGCAAACTACCGAATTCTACCTGTTAAAACGTGATGGATTGGTAAGAAAAACACAACAGCAGGAACCTTAAAAACCAGCGCCCATCTCCATGACCACGGCTTGAACTTTCCTCCCGGGCCGGCTATAATAGGGACTGTCTGTGGAGCAGCAGTCGCTTCAGTAGACACTGCTTTAATTTTTTTTGTCAAGGAACACAATTGTTTTAGTTCCCTTTTTTATGTGTGATCTTTAGCCAGTGAGGTGCTCCGGTCCTGAACTGTCAAGTGCGTATTATTGCGCCAATCCATCGTTTTTCTGTGGCTAGAAGAGTGTTTAGGGACTTCCGTCACGTTTGAAAACGAATCTGTCATGTATTAACTGTGCATTTTCAGAATATAAATCTTATTTAAAGGAGACACTGCCTGCGGCGCTAGGAAGCTTTCAAATTTGAACTTCAATGTATACGCTTTAAGTCGGGCTGTATATCTGCATCCCACTTTGCACTGTACGTTAAAGGATTTGCCTTCTTGGAAGTGACTCCATTTAGTAACGATTTAGCAATGTATGTTCGGAAAGCCTTTTACCCAGGAGATCTGTCATAAGTTCTGGCCTCCGGCACGTCATGATCTTTGTGTGTTTCGTAATATTTAAATTGCCTTTAAGGACCTCCCCCAAGTTTTATTTATGGAGGTTATTGCTGTGTATTTAAGCAGAAGATTAGACGTGCAAAAAGCATGTGTTGCTGGAAAAAAATCAAAAACGAGCATTGGCAAAAACAGCCTTGCTATTTTAAAAGTGCAATCGCATGCTCATCTCATGCAGAGATTATGTGTGTGGTTTTGTGGATGGGGAGTGGGAGTGGATGAATGTGAGAACGAGTCAACATTTGGATACCCAATGGGTGAGTGAGTACATGGATGAACAAGTGAGTGCATGCATGGATGAGTGGCTTGATGAATGGATGAGTGAGTGCATGGACGTAGACCTACAGGTACATTACGAGTGCAGGTTGAGCTCGCAAAGAGCTATGATAATGTTATTAGTGTTCCGAATATACTCATATCATGCCACGGCAAGCATTAGACCGGGGCTGGGAAACATTGTGACAAGAAACGTCCAAAGCACATGTAATGAATTATCACTACCGGTATGCCAGTTTAAGCATTAAACCCTGCAGACCGTCCAGTGTTCAGTACTATGCTTACATATCCCAAAAGGCCCGTAGCATGCAAAATCCGCACAGTATCTGCAGAAAAATGGTTTGTTACTGCATTAAAGTTGCAAGCTGTCAAAAGGGTAAAGCACAATTTAGCTTGAAATGAACAAACAATTCCTTGAAAAAGATCCTTAGTTAAGTATTTGTAATGAATGATGCCCACAACAGACGGTAACTGCTAGAAACCTCTTTAGAAATACAAGAAAGAAAGTACCATATGCCCTATGATGCTCCCTAACAGACGGTGCATCTACTACTACAGTGGGCGACACAGAAGACAAGTTGTTGCTAAGTTTATGGCTTGTATTACCTTAAACTACAATCTTGAGTCTTCCCCTGCTCCACCCTCATCCTAAGCAACTGCTTTATGTCCACTTCCTTCTGTCATTTTCTCATGTAAACCCGTGCTACTTTGCACAGACGCTCTATGTACAGCGTTTGCTTCATTAGTAAAAACCAGAACAAAATAGAAGGAAGCTCTGTGATTGTTATTGGGGTAATATCAATACCGTAGTTAATTTACTTAACACACTGCATATTGTTCACGGTTCCTTAGCAACCACGTGCCCCCATTACTAATGTGTATTTAAATGTTTCCATTGCTGTATGACTTAACATTGCATTGTAGGCAGTGCTTAATTTGAGCCGGTGGTTTCCGGTGCATGGCACCGGCACTTGATTGTCAACATTGGCACTTATGACAATCTGCCCCATGGTGTCTAATTTAGAAATGAGCAATACAACAGTTGTTTATGAATGCCTCGTCTGGGGTAGTAAGCGCTATATAAATGCAATTACAATACAATTACAATGCAATACTTTAACAAGCATTGGCATAGCCAATAGGTCTCGCCTTTGGGACCTTATAAGTGTTTAGCCATGCAACAGTTAATGTTGTTGCACCAAGGATATTGTGCTGCATAACTAAATACTTAAAAGGTCCCAAAAGCGAGACCTATTGGCTATGCCAATGCTTGTTAAATAAAGCAAGTATTGTTTTAAGCAATGATTCTGATCAAATACCGAAAAGAATAACTCCAGTTCTTCAAATGGCAAACAGCACTCTTCAGGAGTCCTCTCTAATTGTGTGAAAAACAGAACAGAGTAGACAGGATTGGTACAGGTAATTGACCCTAGTATATGGTTAGTAATTATTTTTTATTTTTTTTTTAAAACCTCATCCCATTTACTAGGTATGCTTTCCCTGAATGCTTTGCTTAAAAAAAACTGATAAAATATCTATTTGCTAGTAGTACATTTTAAATGTTTTTATATTCCTAACTATCTGATTGTTTCAGGATCCTGCTAGACTTGCAAGGATAACTAACTGTTATTACATAATGACATGCCCTGGATTTCCCACTCAGTAGGAGACGGCCCTCCGAAAAAAGTTCTTTTAATAATATGGTATTGGCTTGTAGTTGGGCCCAAGTAAAATAGACCGCGTGGTGCACAGGAGTTTAAAGTGTGCGCGGTCCTCAAGTAAAAAAAGCATTCTTGCCAGGAATCTAAAAGGAAAGATTACTGAAAACATGCTCTCTCCGTACGTAGGAGCCAGCGACCAGCTTCCCCACCCCTGGGCGCTTTATTTTGCACAGTAATAACTGCTGGTATTGTTCCACATCCATTCGGTGAGAGCCGCGACAAATATTTTAGTTCGGCTGGGCACGTCTTTAGCGACGGCAAGGACTGAAGTGGGCCTTGAGGGTATCAAAAAGAAACCCGAGACAGTAGTGACACTATGAAAACACCAATTACCAATAAGACAAGAAGCAGAACACTTCTCCTACACAAGTTTGCAAAGTGAGCGGAAAGCAACGATTAGCGCAAGGCAAACATTAGTCAAGCAGTGACCGTAGAAGGGGAAACTGGTGCCGGATATAGAGGAAGTTGCACATTGACAGCACATTAATAATGATGTGTCCTTATATGGCCAGGAGGGAGTAAGACGAGCAAAGCAATGCTACACAGCATCACCACTAACCACGTCCTTCCACTACTGAATATACATCTCCACGTGGTGTAAACCCATTACTATAAAACCACCCAAAGTCCTCGCATTACTTCCCAGGGCAGAAAGTCCAACTGCAAAGCCTCTTAACCTGTTGGTGTCCAATACAGTACAGCTCCTCTTGCAATACTATACATAAGACCCTCTCAATCAAACGGCGCTCAAAACTCTGGTTAATATAGTAAGTTTATCTCTAGAGTATACTGCTGAAAGTCTCTTAACTTGGCGTTTCTTGCCTACTGCCTGTGGCATCAAAGAATATGAAGAATGTCGCTGCCAGGCTACTTCTTTGGGCTCCGATATAGAGGACATTTTTCTTCTCATCCAATCCCTCTGCTCTGGATTTGGGATTTTCAGGAAATTGTGATTAAGGTTCTCGATCTAGAACCACAAAGACAGGTCGGACAGGTGCGCAATTACATTGAGAAATAGTTACACCTGTTATTTGAAGTGCTTAAACAAAGAAATGTGCAGTATGAAGCGCTATACTTTTCTGTAGTGGGGACTAAATCCACTACAGTGACAGAGCTTTACAATATGATACAGTATAAACAAACCTTGGCCAAGTACATTATTCACAACAGACTAAGTGTGCATTTTTTAATACTGATGCTGGTTATGACTTATGAAAGAGGAGTAAAATGACATCTTATGGATTACTTTTTAGGCCGAGCCTAGAGCCAGCGCGCATGCGCTGCTCTGCGAGACTTGTTGTAGTGGAGTAGGGAATAGAAGCCCCGCCCCCCTCTCCGCCCATATTTGCCATTGGCTTGTGTCATTGTCGGTCCTAAATGCTGGCTTCTGATTCGTAAATAGGCTTGTTAGTCCCTCTTCATTTGTCACCTCTCATGGTGACTGGCCCTTTACTTCGGTTGTTACACGGTACCTGTTATGTAGTCTTTAAACACTATTTTCTTCATCCAGTTTCTCTTACTGCAGGCACGACGTGCTTTACAACCCCGCCCTCCCGCCCATTGTCCGTGCCTTCTTTACCCCCGCCCTCCCTACCATTGCCCGTGCTTTCTCCCTACCACACCCCCGCCCGCCCTCCCTTCCTCCCTCGGTGTCCGTGATATCAACCATTTGTAATGCAATAGGTCTCGCATTCACGCAAGTTTGAGCTATTAGCATTGTAAATAACAATGCCTTTTATTTATGTTTTGGTTTTTAAAACAAATAAAACGCATTGTCATTTACAATGCCAATAGCTTAAACTAGCATAAATGCGAGATCTATTGTATTGCAAATGCTTGTATCTCCATGTTGCGCTATCCTCCTACCCTCACTTCCATGTTGCTTGGCTGGGATGCGTGCTCTTGCGAGAGGCGCATTACAAGTCATAATATTAATGTGCCCCTGGGGCATCTGCCAGGGAATATGCACCATAACATTCAGGTGCCCCTAGTACACCCGCCAGACTGACTTTGCAAGTGTCTGGGGGCGCGGTGCAGGCCGGGCGCTGGGGCTGCTCCTGTGCCAAGTGCCATAGCTGCTGCTGCTATGGCAGTGCTGCCAGCGCTTCCTTCACTAACTCAGCCATCATTTGCCCTCCACGCCCCCTCTCAGACTGCACTGCTGGTGATCACACCTCTGGAGCAGCGCCGGCATCTCTCCTAGCCCTGCCCAGCATTTCCTCGCCCAGCAGATCAACGGCCGCTGTGGGCGCTTCAACTACACAGTCTGTGGTGCTCAATACACACCTGGAAAGAAACGAATTGACACACGGGTTAAACTTCTCCTCATGCTCCATGACCTGTGAACGTACAGAGTGAAGTCACTGCTCTGAGAAGTATGTAGTTTCACTTCGTCAAAACTTTTGTTTTTTAAAAACTTTTTTAAAGTGTTGCTTCTCTTGTATGTTGGTAATGTTGAGAGCTTGCGGCATGTGTATTTTTAATGTGAAACGAAGCAATATTCATTTTTGCGCTTGGGAATAGCTGATTTCATAAGCATAAACTTTCAACAAAACGTGTACAGTAACACTAAATGAGGTAATACCCTTCTTTTAAGAACTTGGACAACTATTTTGAAAATCGGGAAAAAAGACCTTATAAGTGATTCATTCAGTCCCTTTGGACATTTTCACCCTCCTGTTTAGATCACACAAAAGCGCAGCTGCATCTGAAATGTCTTTTATGAGTCACCGCCTCACGTATCTTACACCGCAGTGAGGAAGGTGTGATTAAAGTGAATTTTTTAAGGAGGGAAAATCTTCACTTCAGCAGAGCTCGCAGGTGAATGAACAGTGTTGTGTTGCAGGAAGTGCTATGTATCGTGTTTACTTTATGGAACCTGATTGTCTAAAACTGGGGGCGAGGTCTGTAAATTGTGGTCTCAAACTGGGGGAGAGTTCTGTAAATTGTGGTGGGCACCGTAATTTGTCCTTGGCATAACTCGTTGTTTTGTATGCTCTGATGTGATACTGCACTGACCCCGGAGACAATCCTGCAAAACAAGCAACAGTGATGAGATTTTAAAGGAACAATCTGGACAAAATCACAGAAAGCTTTCCATCTTGGGGATAGAATAATTAATTCTTCATTATTATATGAAGCAGACTTATTTGCCTCTTATGTATTATCTAATATTTTGGAGCTGGGGTGTTCACTGAGGGGTATTTTGTCAAAGAACACTAGGGGTCCCACTTAAATTATCATTTTGAAGAATGCAGTCGTTTCATGTTTAGTTATTATTGTGATAATTTTTTCAACTAGGCTCGTTGCTCCAGTTGGTACATTATTTTACATTTAATATTCCAATGCACTTTCTTGTGTTCCACGTTTTGCTTAAAATATTGCATTTCTCCCTTGAGAAAAAAAGCAAAAAGTGGCGGAATGTCCTAAGTCATTACCCCTTGAAATGCTGGACTGTTACTCCACTGAAGTAAAAAGATTTTTTTTTTTTTTTTTACACACATGGAATTTCTAGAATTGATTTTAGAAGAGGGCAAGGAACCCCCTATTCAAAGGCAGCTGAAGCCCTCAACTTAGTCAACTCAGATACTGGGATTCATCTAGAGGGGTGTAGCCCTCCTGTGCCTGCAGCAACCCCTTGAATTCCTTCCATGATATTTGTATTCATTCACTTGAAGTCGCCACCTCCATGACATTTTTAGGTCAAGCTTGGGCAGCGCTTGTGCTGCTCTGCAATGCATGCTGTATTCAGGTATGGACTTGAAGCTCCGCGCAACTCTCCGCTCATATTTTTCATTGGCTTGTGTCATTGTCCTTTGTAAACTCTGGCTCTTCATTGGTCGATAGCCTTAGTAGTCCCTCCTTAGTACCGCCTTCTCACATCTTATAATCTCCCATAAGGACTGGCCTTCTTACATGTGTTGTTACCTCGGTAGGCTTTAATTACAGCCTCCAAGCACTATTTTGTTTAAATTGTTTTTATCTGCCTGCTGTGGACACACTCTCCAATGCTTAGTTTTTTTTATGGCTCAGCATGCCACAATGGCGGCTGCACCTTTGTTTTATTTGCGGCGCCAAGTTTGGTTGTATTTTTTTTTTTTTTTTTTACACTCTTTATTCATTTTATTTTTGTTGTTTCCAAATATTTTTGTTGTTTCCAAATATTTGCACCCCACGTCGCACTTGCATGTTAATAAAGGGCACGCCCCTTTCTTTAGACGAGCCACGTCTAAAGAAAGGGGCACATCTGCCATTAAAATAAAAGCGCTGTTTGGGGCTCTTTTACCAAAAAAACATTTATTTTTCAAACAAATGCTTTTTTGGTAAAAGCGCCCCATACTGCGCTTTCATTCTAATGGCAGCTGCGCCCCTTTCTTTAGACCCGGCCCGTCTAAAGGAAGGGGCCTGGCCTCTTAACGTGCAAGCGCGGCATGGGGCGCTTGGAAACAACAAATATTTGCAATGCAATAGGTATCGCGTTAGCGAGAATTTAAGCTATTATCATTTACAATGCCAATAGCTCAAACTCTCAAATGCGAGACCTATTGCATTGCAAATGATTGTTTTTAGATGTTTGTATCGCGTAATAAACTGCACTAATGAATTTGTTCTCAATACAAAAGATCTATTACTTCATAGAGTAGTGAGGAAACATTCATTCAATTTGCCAGGATGTTTCATCTTGAATCTGGCGATTTCGCTCTACTCTACTGCAAATTACCTTGACCTAGGGCCCATTTGAGATGTTTGAGGTGCCCTCAAAGTTTGTATTTGCCCAGGATGTTATTACTATAAAGAACAAATCATCAGTGGTCGGTAAAAGTTACCTTAATGACGACTCTTACTCTTAGTTTGAAAGTCCACCTCTTTTGTCCGCCTGTGGACACCTTCATAACCACCACTGCCTTTGGAACTTAACCATCTTCGACAACACTCGATCAGGATTCAGAAAGAGCCACAGCACTGAAACAGCACTCATCGCAGCCACCGATGACATTCGAATCATCCTGGACAGAGGAGAAGCAGCAGCCCTCATCCTGCTCGACCTCTCCGCTGCTTTACCATTGTCTCCCACAACACCCTCATCAGAAGATTCCACAAGACTGGAATACAAGGATCCGCTCTCAAATGGTTCTGTTTCTTCCTCACAGAAAGAACCCAAATGGTCAGGCGGCCACCCCTCACATCAGAGACCAAGAAAATGATAAGCGGTGTCCCACAGGGATGGTATCTCAGTCCCACCCTTTTCAACATATACATGACACTGCCACCAGAACCAGCTTCACCAACTGCATGACTATGGGAGCAGACTGGATGCGAACCAACTACCTGAAGCTCAACTCAAACATGACGGAAGTACTGGTCTTCAGCAACAAGACTTCCATTGGTACTCCACCTGGTGGCCTTCGGAGCTAGCACCAACACCCACAGGCCAGACAAGAAATCTAGGGATCTTAGACGAGCAGCTCAACATGATGCTCAAGGCAACGCAGTGTTCACCTCCTGCTTCCACATCCTACGCATTCTACAAAAGACATTCAAATGGTTTCCTCAGATCACCAGACGGACCGTCATGCAAGCACTCATGACCAAGCAGGCTGGGCTAAGGCAACACTCCAAGGCGGAATCAATAACCAGGTCCTACATAGACTCCGGCCAGTCCAGAACACTGCTGCAAGATTCATACTCTATCTTACACACCACACCACACCCACATCACACTACACCTCAGTAAGCTTCACTATTTCCCCATTCACAATCACAGCCAATTCAAACTTCTTACGCGCACACACACAAAGCCCTTCACAATAAAGTACCCGAATACCTGAATAGTCGCATACACTTTCGCCACCCCACCAGACACTACGCTCAGCCTCACTCACACACTCCCTGCATCCACAAAAGCAAAACTGGAGGTCGCACATTCTCCTACATCGCACCTAAGACATGGAACAACCTCCCTTAACAAATCAGAGCCTCCTCCTCACTTCTTGAGTTCCAGAAGAATCTGAAGACAGGGCTCTTTGTATAAGCACCTTGAATACCACACACCTACACACCTGCCCAGGTACCTGGATACCTTTTAGGGTGACTAGTGAGCTATACAAATAAAGGTAAGAGCCAAATTTCTATACATGTTTGAGTGCCCCATAGCAGGCACACCCATGTGTTTTTAGCCAGGTACAGGTGAGTACTAAATCATTACCTTCAAAGGGGATGTGTCTGTGGAAAGGCTTCGATCAAAACGTCCTGCAGGACCGAATGGCCAAAATGCCTACTCTGAATGACCAGACTGTCACTGCAATAGTCAATAGTGTTTTGTGTGCACATACGCCACGTAGCAGCCTGATATATCTTCGTGCCAACACAGTGGTAGCAGCCCTAGCTCTGGTGGAATAAGCCCTCAAACTTTCTGGAGACTAATTCTTAGCCAGTGTATAGCTGATCTGAACACAGATGTCAGTTTCTGTCCTGCCATGCCATTCTTTGCCCCAGAGTATCCTCTCCCCCACCCCAAAAGAGATCGCCCTCCCAATGATCCTTGGTGCAATCGCTGTAAAAGCTCAGTGCTCTCTTGGGGTCCAAGCAATAAGGTCTCCCCTCTTCTTTTGAGGGATGAGGCTAAGCAAATTAGGTCAGAAGAGGGATGGACTGTCTGACATAAAAAGGCATTACTACCTTCATCAGGAGCACAGTTCAAGTTCCTAACACCAGTTTGTCTGGAAAAAAGGCGGTATAATGTGGCTGAACCAAGGGGGCATGAAGCTCATTTGCATGGCACGCTAATGTTGCAACCAGAAGGTCCATTTTTAAGGTCAAAAGCCGCAATGGGTAACTATGTTTTGGCTTCAAAGTGTAGACACGAGGAAAGTGAGAACAAAATCTAAGTACCACTGTGGCGGAAACATGTTACTGACCTTTAAGAAAACGCAACACAACAGGTGATTTGAGCAATAACGGCTGATCCAGCAAATGTAAAAAAGGCCAAGGAGGGCCAATAAGCAACTTACCAGTGCCGACTGCAAGTCCTTGCTGAGCCAAAGACAAAATAAAACAAGACGTACCACAGTTTGGCCAGGAACAAGTCGGTCTGGCGGGTGCTGTACCAAGCCACAATCTTAACCCCGCACCCGGTGTACACTGATTTTATAGAAGGGTACCTGGCTGCTAGGATTACATCAATGACTTCGGAAGGGAGCTCAAATGAGCTGCCACTCAAACTCCAGGCATGGAGGGGCAGGTTGCAAAAGCCCATGCTCAAGACCCTGCACTGCTGCTGTGAAAGATCCTCAAAAAGCAGCAGACTGAAAGACTGATGCTCATGCCCAGAGGTTTCAGGTACCACTCTCCAGGACCAATCGAGAGGCAGTGAGGTGAGCTGGGCCCTTCCCGATAAACAGAAATTGGGGCAGAAGAGGTAGCGGCAGAAAGGTATACAGGAGTCCTGTACTCCACACTTTGCAAAATGAGTCAGCTAGAGAACCTTCTTGGGAATCACAACATGCAAAAGCATTAACATTGCATGTTCACAGAAGTGGCAAAAAGAACGACCCAGGGTTCTCTTCACTACTGGAAGAGGCTCTGTCCTACCTCCTGGTGGGACTGCGGTTCATAATCTGCTAGGCGTCACAGGCCGAGTTAGACCACCCTGACGTTTAAAAATCCTGCCTGGTGGTGTATGCCCTAATCGATTTAGCCAATTCTATAGGCGCAGAGCCTCTTGGCACAGGACCAAGGAGCCCCACCTCCAAGGACCCACACCCTGCTTGTTGCATTACCACAGGCGGTGTTGTCGTCCATGGAAACCTGCATCAGGCTCCTTTTGATGGATGCAGGTTCACCTTCAATAACAAGGAAAGCACCTGCAACTTCAGCAGATTGATGTTGAGCCGGCCCTTCACCGGAGTCCTTGGATCTCCACTTCTACCAGGTGGCTTCCCCAACCCAGCAGTGATACGTCTGTCACCACCATCAACTCTGTGCACGGGGGAAGGGAGGTTGAGGAGGGGAGGTAAAGAGGAGGCCACCACTGCAGATCTTGTGCAGTTTCCTTCAAAACCCCAAACCCGAAAAATTGGCAAAATCAATAGTTCTTGCCTTTTAGACTGCTAGCATTGGGTCTGCTATTTGCCGATGCGCAGAATCAGACAAAATAAAAAAAAAAGGGGTACAGAAAAGTGTTACGCTAAAGCAACGTAATTTTCTAAGCACACACATGAATGACGTTTGTGCACGTGTGCCATCAGGCATGCGTGGGCACATCAGCATGCATGGGCACACCTACGAAATGAGCTGGTGCCATATTTTTTTATTTATCGATCCATAATCAGTAAATAATCAGAGGCGTGAAATAGCTTCCTGTACTATATATTTGTATACATTTTTTCATTAACATGGGAAAGTATAAGTGAACACTGTTTTTTAAAGTTTGGGTGGAAAAGGTTTGGGTGCTTAATTGTCACTTTTAAACATGAGTCGTCTTCACCTGTTAATTTGCATATTAACATGGATCTTTTTTTACGGAAATGATTTTGATTAATCATCAATAAAGGAAACTACTACTAGTTCAGTAATAATTAGTTCCCTGTAAAAGGAAAACTCTAAAACGTCCTATACACAATGCTCTTGCTTCTTTATCGAGACTATTCGCTAAAAGCTACTACGAACAGCACGAGTCCTCATCCAGTGCCATGAAAATAACTGGGATAGACCTCTTCCTTTGCCTAGAGCTGCAGTGACTAAAGCAGACTGCACCCACTACAAAAAGGCTAATCTTTTAATGTGCAATATTGGGTATTTTCATTTTTGGATGATGCTAGTTCAAAACACGTACATGTCCATGTAAAAGTCACCTGCTAAATAATAGATGTTTAGAACCAACGTAAACCCCTTCTACATCTTTTTGGATGGCAGAAAAGGCTTATATTCAGATCTAGAGCCAGACTATAGCCTCTATTTCCTAGTCTCTCAAAGGAAGACACATTGCTGCCTTGGCTGAAGAACATAGGCAATTCTAGATTTAGAGGTCTTCAGTCGTGTTGTGAAATTCTTCAATAAGATAAAGAAAAGAATATGACATGATCATACCATATTTGTGTTGCCATGCTGATCCAGAGGGCCTGAAACAATTGTCTCCTCAGTGAGCTGAGAGATGCAGTCATAGCAAGGTAAAAGGTTAAAAAGATGTTATTAGAAATGGAAAGGAAAATCATTGAGGCAGTAGAAGCTTTGTCTTCCCCAGTAGCAATACATAAAGCCAAAAGTTGTCTGAGATTCTGTGTCGACCTCAGGATCCTTAAGGGAGAATATTGTTATGGACAACTTCTCTCCCCCAAAAATTCTTTTTTAATTTAGACAAACTCTGCCTATGATCATATTAAGTTTCATCCTAGATCCACATTTCTTACAGCGTTCAGAGCAATGGAAGGAGCCTATCAGTTTATCAGACTTCCATTTGGGTTAGCATCGGCGACCAGTGTCTTTAAACGCATACATGTTGAACATGTGGTTCGAGGGCAAAGTGAACATCTATGCTTTTCCAGAATGGTATTCCGATCTATGGAGTGACAGAGGTGGAACACAATCAGGCTTTGGAAGAGGTGCTGAACATTGTGAAAGATGTTGGTTTAATACGTAGAAAAGACAAATACCAATTTCTCTTGTAAGAATCTGAATATCTGGCATATTCTATTTCTGGCTGAGGAGTAGAACCACAGGAAGACCTGGTCAAAACAATTAGAATAGCAGCATCTTCCACAGAAAAAGACCAGCTACGGATCCTTTGTGGGCCTGAGCGACTATTAATTGAAATTTGTGCAGAAGTTTGCAATTTAATCTTTAAGAGAATTATTGAGAAAGGAAAAAATTTAAAATGGGATGAGCAGCAGAAAGACTTTAAAAGAATCAAACAGGAAATATGTACTGCTAAGTACATCAACAAGTAATAACAGTTTGTTTAGCCTGTCTAGTCTCACAATGTTGTTAGTCGGGGGGACTAATAGATCAAGGCATGGGGAAGATGAATCAGATAGCCATGATTCTGTTAGGATAGTTAGGTCAATTTCCTGGTTTAAGATGAGGTCGGCTATGTCTGCGGCATGTTTCTTTGCTGATCAACAGTTGAGTAGTAGACACAGAATAGGTTTCTGTGGTTGGATCGTTAACGAGTCTTGCTTTTCGGGAATTAAGACCACATTTTTTAGGTTGTTGAAGTTAGGCATTCTATGGCTAGACTTTGCAATTCTGCTGGCGTTAATTGGGACTGACTGAATGATATGTTCGTCTAACTTAGTGGGAGGATTGGAGGATGATTCATATGATAGCAAAAGGGTTTGTATCTCATTGTCTGTCAGATATCTGAGTTGATTGCGAGGACGGTATAGTCGGTTTGTCGATGACATTGGGATAGTCTTTAGTTTATTATGGGTTTCGTGAGCTTATTTCTGTAGGAGCTCCAGTTCTTCATATCTCTAATAGCGAATTGCATGGCTTTGTAGGTCTTGCTCGATTGAGAGCTGAGATTTTCAGACTCCATACCGGGAAGAGGAGAACTGAGATTTTCAAACACCATACCAGTATGAGGAGAGACGGGAGGTTGTATGGGTGACCCTGTTGGTATGCTAGGAGAAGTTGTCTCTGGGGGATTAGGGCTACTGTTAGGCTTTTCTGTGCATATTTTCTTATATCTTGCTGCTATCTCGCGGTTCTTAGTACCGGCCATAGGAGTACATCTCCAATTTTCCTGGTCAGCGACTGTTGACTCCATCCAAACAACTTTTTCCAATAAAGGGTTAGGTTCAGTGTTGGGGCTTGATTCAGAGCTATGGGCTCTGTGGTTAGTGGGGGGTAATGTTGATTTAGATAGACGTGGGCTGTTACTCTTAGCTTCGGGGCTTCTGGATTCCTGTTCAGACTGTTGGAGTTCTTTAGCGGTGATGTTTTCTATCTTGGCAGATTGATTCCTGTGTGGGGAGATGGCTTGCGAGTTATGTGGTAGGTTTCTTGAAGGAGGGCTGTTAAGAACGTGTTCTTTTAAGGTTGAGAAATATTCGTCGAATAATTCCAGATCTTTGTTGGCGGCTGGTGTGAGAATTGTGCCGTTTTTGTAGCATGTTATATTCAGTGTAGCTCTTCGTTTTCGAGAGGGTGTTATTAGCATCTTAGTGCCGTAAGGAATGTTTCTCATTTCCTGTACCTTAAGCACGTTATTTAGGGTGTTGCGCCATTTAGCCATTTTAGTAGTGAAGAATATTAGGTCGTTAATAATGGCGTCTTTTTTTATGTTGGAGGGGTCTGAGAGTAAGGTTTCTGGGTTTTTTTCTAAGTAGATTGTGTTTAAAGGATTTGGTGGCATTGCCTGTATACATAGATCGGACATTGCCATTACGAAAGTACAATCAGACCCCCTAGAGTCATGTGAATACCTCGGTTTGTCCTCAAGATCCTTAGGCAATCAAATTTGCAAACTTCACGCATTTTACCACCCGCCAGGCAAAAACACCATGTTCATTGACCAGCTGAAAGAAATTACAGCAAACTCTACTCCCCATTCCAATAGTATTTTCCTAGGAGACTTCAATCTTCACTGGGAGGATCACACTGACAATCAGATCAATCTGCTCATAGCCTTCCTTGAAGATCAATCGCTGGTTCAAGAATGCCATCTACCAACCCATTCTAAAGGCTCTACCTTAGACTGGATCATCTCTAAAGAAAAAGCTGTCGATAAAAATCGAGATCATCCCTTGCGACTGGTCCGATCATCACATCATTACCTTCCAAATACCCCACATAAAAACGGAAGCAACCTCACAACCAATAAAACCCAGAAAATGGGTTCGTGACACCAGAGGGCTCAATATGGAAAATCTCGCAGCATGCTGTGAGAAAGAACTGCAACCTCCTAATAACCTGGTAGACGTCAGTGACCTCACGGAATACTACAACAATACGATGACTAGCATAATAGAGGACATAGCCCCTTTAAAACTCAAAAGGGTCCCTGACAAAGATAAAATCCCCTGGTTTAACAGATCCCTCAACGAAGAAAGACGATCACTCAGACTCACAGAGCGGAAATGGAGACAACACCCCTCCTCACCCCATTTAATCCAACTAAAACAGGCCAGAAATGCCTACAATAAAAGCATTTTTAATTCAAAAAAAGACTTCTTTAGGAAAGAACTGGATAATGCAAAAAACAGACCAAGGAAACTCTTCGAACTGCTAAAAGATCAATCCAACAAAACGGCCAAATCTGCACCAACAGCTACAAAATCCAACATAAGCAGTGAAGAATTCTCCTCCTTTACAGCCAGGTTGAGGTGGAGCTCAAAAAGGCAGCGGAGAGCACTTTGATCAAAAAGAGCACCCCAGCTAAGCCTCAATATCAACCACCTCTGGAAATGCCTAAAAATAATGCTCTATGGTCAGAATTCAAACCTTACGTTGACATAGATATTGCAAAGATTTCGACCATAAAACCAAACAATCACTTCAACGATCCTCTACCTGCAAATTGTTGGTCTACAATAAACCATCTGCTCATTCCCTCATGGACTAAGATTATTAATGCTTCGCTATCGCAAGGCTCACTACCGGACTGCCTAAAAACAGGGCAAGTCATTCCAATCTTAAAAAAACGGACAGAGAACCCCTCAGACCTTAACTTTAGACCAGTAACAAACATTCCCAAGCTAGCCAAAGTCTTGGAAAAATGTGTACAACAACAACTGAGCCAACAAATCTCTGAATTCAAACTGCTGAATGACTTCCAATCAGGATTTAGACCAAACCACAGTACTGAAGCACAAGTTACTAACTTGTGTAACGATATATCTGTAAGAGACAGTAGTTAGTGACAGATTCCTTACCTTAGAATATCCCCAGGCGTCAGGCTGGATCCGGAAAGTTTTGAGTAGCAGTACCCTTGCGCGTCGGTAGGCGGCGTCGTGCGGCTCCGCGTCCGTCGTCGGCGTCGTGATCGCCGGGATGACGTCGCGGGCAGTACTTAGGCGCCGCCCCTGCGCGCTGACGTCAATTCTGTACACGACTTTCCGCGCCAGGAACGCAGAGCCATGCAAGAAGCTGACACAGGTGTCTGAAAAATACTAGGGCCCTGAAAGGGATGTCCTTAACCCTAGAAATCAGTTCGCAGAACGGGGAGGATGGGTGGGGCGGTAAGGAATCTGTCACTAACTACTGTCTCTTACAGATATATCGTTACACAAGTTAGTAACTTGTGCATCTGAAAGAGACACGTTAGTGACAGATTCCTTACCTTAGAATAGATACCCCAGCAATACCAACCCCGGTGGTGGGTCTGCGAACAAAGATCAGACAAGGAAGTCCCGGAGGACAGAACGGCCAAAGAAGCCGTCCCTCCGGACCTGACTGTCAAGGCAGTAATGCTTTGTAAACGTGTGCAGCGAGGCCCACGTAGCTGCCTGACAGATAACCGGCAGCGGAACACCGCGGCCCAAGGCCGTGGTAGCAGCCGTTGCCCTGGTGGAATGGGCACGCAGCCCAACAGGAGGCTCCTTCTTGGCCAAAGAATAGCAGGTCTTGATGCACAAGGTAACCCAGCGGGAGATGGTCCTCTTGTGCACCGCCCGACCTTTTCGGCGCCCACGTAGCCAACAAAGAGCTGGTCATCCACCCGGAAGTGTTTTGTGCGGTCGATATAGAAGGAGAGCGCACGTTTTGGGTCCAGACGGTGGAGCCTCTCTTCCTCTCTGGAAGGATGCGGAGGCGGAAAGAAGGTGGGCAAAGTGATGGTCTGCCCAATGTGGAAAGCAGTAACCACCTTTGGCAAGAAGGACGGACGTGTCCGAAGAACAACCTTGTCTGGATGAACAGACAGAAAGGGAGGTTTGCAAGATAGAGCCTGGAGCTCACTCACCCGCCGAGCGGAGGTGATGGCCACCAGAAAGGCTGTCTTCAGAGTCAGAAGACGAAGAGGACAGTTATGCAGAGGCTCAAAGGGAGCGCACATTAAAAGGTAAGAACCAAGTTCAAGTCCCACTGAGGCATTACAAACGGAACAGGAGGGAAGAGGTGAGTAATGCCTTTTAAGAACCTGTTAACAACAGGGGACTTGAAAAGGGAGGGCTGATCAGGGAGCCTGAGGAAGGCCGAGATAGCACAAAGATAACCCTTGATGGTACCCAGGGCAGAACCCTGTTGGGCCAGAGAGAAGGAACAGAAGGACCTCAGAAAGAGGGGCAGAAAGGGGATCCACAGCCTTTGCTGTGCACCATGCCACAAATTTGTTCCACCTGCAGGCGTATACCACCTTAGTGGAGGGACGCCTGGCTGCCAGAATCACATCACAAACTTCGGGAGGCAAGTCGAAAGGAATCAACTGCCGCCGCTCAATCTCCACGCAAGCAGGTGTAGACTGGACAGGTTCGGGTGGAGGACCGTCCCCTGCTGCTGCGACAGAAGATCCTCCCGAAGAGGCAGACGGATCGGGGGATCTATGCTCATATTGAGTAGCTCGGGATACCAAACTCTTCGAGCCCAGTCCGGAGCCACAAGAATGACTTGGGCCCGGTCTTGCCGAATCTTCTTCAACACTCTGGGTAGAAGTGGTATAGGCGGAAAGGCGTACAACAGACCGCAACTCCACTCGCGACGAAAGCGTCGCCGAGCGAGTGCCGCCTTGGAAATTCCAACGCGCAGAACTGATGACATTGCGCGTTCTCTTCGGTGGCGAATAGATCTAACCAAGGCTCTCCCCACTGTAGAAAGAGTCCTTGCGCCACTTCCGAGTGAAGACGCCATTCGTGATCCATCATGCACCTGCGGCTGAGGTTCGTCCGCCCTGGCGTTCAGAGAACCTGCCAGGTGTTGAACCATCAGGAACATGCCCTGATGTTCCAGCCATGTCCAGAGGCGCAGAGCCTCCTGACAAAGGGTCCAAGACCCCACCCCGCCCTGTTTGTTGCAGTACCACATGGCGGTGGTGTTGTCTGTGAACACCTGCACCACCTTCCCTTTGACAGAGGGAAGGAATGCCTTGAGTGCAAGCCGGATCGCCCGGAGCTCCAGAAGGTTGATATGGAGCCGGGACTCCGCCGGAGACCAGAGGCCTCTGATCTCCGCCTCTCCCATGTGACCGCCCCATCCCAGAAGGGACGCGTCCGTCACAACTGTATGCTCTGGCTGGGGAAGGGAGAGGGATCTGCCCATGACCCATTGCCGGTTCGAGAGCCACCACTGCAACTGTTTTGCAGTCCCCTCCGAGATCTGGACGTGATCGGACAGGTTGCCCTGGTGCTGCGCCCACTGGAACTTCAGGTCCCACTGCAGAGCCCGCATATGCCATCTGGCATGATTGACCAGCAGGATGCAGGAGGCCATGAGGCCCAGCAGCCTCAGGGTCATCCGTACCGAAACCCAGGATAAAGGCCGAAAGATCGGAATCATAGCCTGAATATCCCGGACTCGCCGTTCGGGAGGATAGGCCCGAAACTGCGTCGTGTCCAGAACTGCTCCGATGAAAAGGAGCTGTGGAGAAGGAATTAGATGCGACTTCGGCACATTGATGGAGAACCCCAGCGAGTGCAGGAGTTCGGCCGTAGTCTGGAGGTGGGAGACGACTGCCTGGGACGAGCCCGCCTTCAGCAGCCAGTCGTCGAGGTAGGGGAAGACTGAAACCCCTGCCCGGCGCAGATGAGCTGCGACCACCGCCATCACTTTCGTGAACACCCGAGGGGCACTGGTAAGGCCAAAGGGGAGCACGGTGAACTGAAAATGCTCGGGGCCTACCGTGAACCGAAGGGAACGCCGGTGGCCCGGCAGGACGGGGATGTGGAAATACGCGTCCTGCAAGTCCAACGCTACCAACCAGTCTCCAGGGTCGAGGGCAGTCAAGACCTGAGCTAGGGTGAGCATCTTGAACTTCTCCTTCCGGAGGAAGCGATTGACGTTCCGGAGGTCCAAGATAGGACGCATGTCCTCCTTGTCCTTTTTGGGCACCAGAAAGTAGTGGGAGTAGCAACCACGCCCTACTTCTGGGGTCGGAACATGCTCGATGGCCCTCTTGGTCAAGAGGGCCGTGACTTCCTTCTGTAGAAGCACCAAGTGATCCCCTGACATGCGGTGGTGGCATGGCTGGGGGGGTGGTCTCGAAGGGGAGGGAGTAGCCCCTTCGGACAATGTCCAAGACCCACCTGTCCGAGGTGATGGTGCGCCAGTGGGGAAGGTGATGGCGGACCCTGCCCCCTACTGGCGTGCCGTGCACCTGAAAGGAGGGACTAGGAGGGCTTGGAGGCCGCGGACGGGTTGGAGGTGGTGGCCTGACCCGCACGCTGGTTGCCCGATCCGCCACGGCGGAATCCACGTCCCCGGCCACGCGAAGACGCCTGCTGCGCGGGCCGGTGGCTGGGCTGCTGACGTGAAGGGCGCCCCTACCGTGGCCACGATAGGGGCGAAAAGCAGAAGGCAGCGGAGGGCGTGTAGCAGAAAGGCCCAGGGACTTGGCAGTAGCCCGTGAGTCCTTAAAGCGCTCCAACGCATGGTCTGCTTTGGACCCAAAGAGACCGACTCCATCAAAGGGCATGTCCATGAGAGTATTCTGGACATCCCCTGAAAAACCAGTGGTTCTCAGCCAGGCGTGGCGTCGGAGCGCCACCGTCGTTGCAATCGACCTGCCCAGCGAGTCGGCGGTGTCAAGGCCACAACGGATAGTGTATTTGGCCGCATCCCTTCCTTCCGCAATGGCGCGGGAAAGCAGTGCCTGGACCTCCTCAGGGCACTGGGGCAAAACATCCGCCACCGAATCCCACAGGGAGTGGGTATATCGGCCCAAAAGACAAGCGGTGTTAACGGACCGCAAGCCAGCACTGGAGGAAGAAAAACCTTTCTTCCCAAACTGATCCAGGCGTTTGGATTCCCTATCCGGAGGAGCGGTAGGGAAGGCGGTTTGGGAAGCGGAGGCTTGGACAACCAAGCTCTCAGGAGTGGGGTGGACAGAAAGAAACAGGGGGTCGCCCGGAGCAGGGCGATGGCGTCGTGACACGTTCCGATCCACAGGAGCCCCTGTGTTGGGCTTGGACCAGGCGCCCAAAAGAACGTCAGTGAGGGCGTCAAACGGCAGCACAGTCTCCGCAGAGGAGGCTGCCGGCTGAAGCACCTCTGTCAAGATGTTAGGCTTGACCGTCAAAGTAGGGAGCTGGAGACGTAAGGCCCCAGCAGCCCTACGCAACACCGTACCAAAATTGGCCCCCTCCTCCGTAGCCACGGGAGGAGACAGCATGCCAGTGTCAGGGGAAGTATCCAGACCACTGGCCTCCCCTAGACTCTCTGTCCAGTCCTCATCATACTGACAGTTGCGCGTCAGAGGGTCATCAGACCCTCCCAGTCCTCCTGGTCCTCCTCTGGTTCAAAATAAGGAGGAGGAGGGACATTTGGGACCCAAGGTCCCATCGGCGCCGGAGCCGGCGTCGAGCGACGTCGCTCCGGGTCCATGTCCGGAGCCGGAAGGAACTGGGGGACGACGCCGCCCGGAGCCCAGGGCGGCGTCGAGAACGGCACCGGAGACATCGGCGCCGGCGGAGGTGTCGTGAGGTCGACCGGCGTCGATGGGGGTTGTGGAGCCGGGATCGAGGCCGGGGCCGAAGCCGGAGCCGGGATCGAGGCTGGAGGCACGGGCGACGCCGGGGCCGGAGCCGCCGGCGACGCCGGAGCAACCCCATCAGGGCCCGCGGGGCCCGAGGCGCACCGGAGGGACCTGAAGGCCCGAAGAGGCGGGCCATGGCCGACAGGAACTCCTGTACCTTGGCCGGATCCGCCCCGAACCCGGGAAGGGCGGGTATGGCGGGGGCGACTCCACAGGCCAGTCCGGGGCCGCGGGGGCGGGGACGGTGCCGGGAGGGGCCTCAGCCGAGTCGCGAGACCGGCGAGGCGAAGTCCGAGAGCGACGATGCTTCTTGGACTTCTTGTGCTTAGACTTACCGGACGAAGAAGACTTCGACGCCGACGACCGGTGTGCACTCCGCGAGCGACCCTGGACCTCTCACGCGACCGGGGCCTCCGTGGAGCCGAATGCCGGGCCTCGAGGAGCTTTCGAGACCGCTCTCGCAAAGCTTTCGGGTTGAGGGCCTGGCATTCGGGACAAGACTCGGTGTCGTGGCCTCGGCCGAGGCAGAAGAGACACTCCCAATGCGGGTCGGTGACGGACATCATCCGCGCACAGGCGCCGCATCGCTTGAAGCCGGGCATCCCTACGACACCTTTAAGTTGGAAAAAACAGTGAAAAAATCACCAAAAAGTATGGTCAAAAATTGACCAGGGCACTGTTCTTCCCGGATCTGCGCTTGCTGGCACGGAAAAAGAAGAACTGGCGTCAGCGCGCAGGGCGGCGCCTAAGTACTGCCCGCGACGTCATCCCGGCGATCACGACGCCGACGACGGACGCGGAGCCGCACGACGCCGCCTACCGACGCGCAAGGGTACTGCTACGCAAAACTTTCCGGATCCAGCCTGACGCCTGGGGATATTCTAAGGTAAGGAATCTGTCACTAACGTGTCTCTTTCAGATACAGCAATTCTGCACATCGTGGACGACGCTGTACTTGCCCTTGATCGCAACGAAACCTGTCTCCTAATCCTGCTCGACCTCTCATCGGCATTTGACACTGTAAACCATGCCAAAATACTAGATCGCCTGAAAGAAAGGATGGGCTTAGAGGGTACAGTCCTAAAGTGGTTTAGTTCGTTCTTAGAGAACAGATCGCAAAAATTCATAGTGAACCAAACACCATGTGCATCATCCAGAAATCTTATTGGAGTACCACAGGGCTCAACACTATCTCCTGCTCTATTCAATCTTTACGTAGAGCCACTCACAGAATTCTTACAATAAACAAACATCTCCTTCCACATGTACGCAGATGATAAACAACTTTACATCAAGATCACATCGATGGAAGAGATCGGTGTCATGAATCCGGCACTAAAGAGAACCATCCATTGGCTAACTAGTAATCACCTCAAGCTTAACCCGCATAAAACTGAATTCCCTCCGATTTCCCCCCAGAAAAGCGATATGAATATCTTGGAGTGAACCAAGCAGATCACGGATCTAAACTGTTCTCCGAGGCTTGTAGATTCAAACAAATCCCTTGGAATTATGCTAGACAAAAACCTGAACATGCTAATACACATTAACACGATGGCAAAAAACGCCCGTTTCCATTTAAGCTACCTCAGAAAACTGAAACCTTTCATAAATAACTCAGTCATGAAAACAGCAGTCCAGGCAGTCATATCGAGGATCGAATACGGTTGCACAACTCTAGCTGGTCTATCCAAGATTTCAACAGCACCACTAAAAGCTTGTCTCAACGCGGCCACAAGACTTATAACTGGCTCCAGAAAATTCGACCACATCACCCCTCACCTGAAAGCGCTCAACTGGCTGCCTTACGAAGCAAGAATACAACTAAAAATGGCATGTATCACTCACAAAGCGATACACTACAAAACACCAATGTACCTAGCCCAGAAAATCACACTATCAGGAGGATGCAGTTTCTCCCCGGAGTCATGGAGATCTATTACTGAAACCGGCCCTCTTCCGAAAGAAAAAAACTTATGACCGAGCTTTCTCTGGTGCAGCACCAAGAATTTGGAACGCTCTCCGCCCCCTGAACATTAGAAGAACATCGTCCATTTCTGCTTTCAAAAATGAAACCGAATCCTTTATGAGCAAATTCCTTCCATAATTTTACCAGACTAGACATTATCAGATGACCTTGTTCACACACAGGCTACCAGACATCGACCCCTAACCATCATTTTGGACTTGTATATATGAGTGTTAAAGCATAAATGTTTCTCTCACAAATCAATATATTATTATTTAGGGCCTTGTAGCATAACTGTTTCTAGCAACTTGCTGTACGCAGATAAAAAAATAAAATAAAAAAAAAAAAAAATCGACATAAGATTAAGTACATTTACCTCTTTGGTCTCTCTAGTGCACCAATTTTTGGGCACATTTTGGGCAATGTACCGGTGTAAACTTTGTATTAATATCTCCTTGCTGCGTTTCTCAAATGGCCAAACATAAAACCTGGAAGGCTAACCAAGGAAATTTGCCCTGAAAATCCGAGTTCGGCATTAGTAAATTCATGGGTTTCTCTCGTAAAAGTAATCTGCACAATCAATTAAGTAATATTAGCACAGACGATTAAATTGTGGCAGAATCATTGTTTATGTTGCAAGGTTCATTTGAGAACTATAAATAAAGTATACAAATTATATATTTACTATTTCTTTTGGTGCAAGCCAGATGTCTTCTGCCTAACTGGATGGCTGGTTTCAGATTTCAAGCATTGTCACCTAAAACATTGTAATTCCCTTTAGTCTCCGTCGCGCAGAAACGCGTCCTTGCCAAGGTTTGACCCTAATCTGTGTTACTCTAGGCCCACTGATTGTGAGGGTACCAGACATGCCTAGGTTTTCCATGGGATTAGGGAGCCTACATGCAATGAACTAGATGCGCTGGATTTTGCAAAATTGAAAAACTTAAAGCAAAATGCAGTTTATGGTAGTCATAGGTACCACTCAAGGGCTGGTTGAAAATGTACCACAACCATATTTGTTTTATAAATATTTTTTTAACATCTACACATCCTAGGGTACTGCTTCCAAAATTGTGGTTCGCAAGCTGATTTTTGGTGGGTCGCAAAAGGCGCAGCAATAAATGAAGATGCCTTTAAATACTGTATTTCTCTTATCGTATTTGCTGTGCTTCAAAGACAGAGGTCGGATGTCAGGCTATCTTCTGCTGCCTTTTTAGGTCTCGGCCTGCACCAGCGCTGGTCTGGCCGAGAGTTTTAGTAAGCGGGTTTTGGAAGTGCAAACCCACTGGCTTTCGGCTGGCGACCAGCTTGCGTTCACGATAGCGTGCACGCGCGCAGCTGCCATCTGGGTTTCCTATCTCTTCCTCATTTCCTCGTCATGGCTCATTAACTCTCTGGACTCTGATGTTTCAATCGCAGCAGCAGCTCACATTACCAACTGACGGCCCTGGACTACAGTCACATGAAAAAACAGCGATTAGCATTGAAATGCAAGCTTTTTTTTTGTCTAGCATCACTCAGGGCCACCACAGCATCACTCAGGGCCACCACAGCATCACTCAGGGCCACCACAGCATCACTCAGGGCCACCACAGCATCACTCAGGACCACCACAGCATCACTCAGGACCACCACAGCATCACTCAGGACCACCACAGCATCACTCGGCGCCAAGACAATATCACTGAGCACCACCACAGCATCACTCGGCACCACCACAGCATCACTCGGCACCACCACAGCATCACTCGGCACCACCACAGCATCACTCAGCACCACCACAGCATCACTCAGCACCACCACAGCATCACTCAGCACCACCACAGCATCACTCAGCACCACCACAGCAGTATCACTCAGCACCACAGCAGTATCACTCAGCAAGACCTGTGTATCATTCAGCATCACCTCAGCATCGTCTCCGCAACAGTCACCACCACCACCACCTCAGCATCACTCAGCACTACCTCAGCCTGCTCTCGGAATCTGGCATCTGTTGATTCTCCCCTAGCGTCTGGCCGCTTCACCCTCAGATTGTTTATGCCCCCTCAAAAAAAAAAAGCTTTAACAACCATTGCAATAGGCAGAAACAAGTTGCCAGCATTGCAAGAACAAAAGAAAACTGAGGACATTTTTTATTGTAAATACTTTTTTTAATATGGTCGTTCAGTTTTACATAATGCCTTCTTGGTCATATATAAAGTAACAAAAATGCTTCTGACACTTTATTATAACTTTTCAGCATGCTGCACAGCAGCCACACTTCTCTACAGCACAGCTTGAAGACATTGGCAAAGTCAATAGCTCTGGCTAAACACTTATAAGGCCCCAAAGGCGAGACCTATTGGCTATGCCAATGCTTGTTTGTTGTTTTTCATTGGGACTGTTTACTCCTTTGTAGTAAGAGAAAGAAAAGCAAATTGAATTATATGAAAATCTTGTTGGGTTACATGAAGTGTGAAAGATAAGGCTGTAGAATGCCTTTTTCGTAACACGCAGCAAAATATAAATACTTGTAAGCTAACTGTAAACATTCAGAGTAAAAATTAAGAAAATCTTTTGTAATTCGAAAGTGTGTGATGGAAACAAAGATTTAAATGGGATCAGAAAAAGAAAAAAATCAATACACATTCCTTGGTGATGCACCAATAAATATTCACTGAAACCCAATTTTCATACATTATCATTTGTGTACAATATAGTTTGGTCAGTAAAACTATGTCTGTGCAAACACGCCGACCATCTCAATAGAAAATGTGTTTTATGTAAGTAACAATGCACACAATGCTAAACTTACATTTTTTTTTAAATTGTCCACTTCACGTCCATTAAAGCTAGGTGGGTTGCAAACGTTTGTTGCACTAAAATGTGGGTTGTGATTCTAAAAAGTTTGGGAAGCATGGTCCTACATTTTTCTATTACTGGGTACCACCCCCATCACAGACTAGAGACGTAGTTCTCAGATCTCTTAAGTGTCTTGGTTTGATAGGTTATCCTAGGTTCTGGGTGCCCCAGCGCCAAAATACAGCCACTAACCACATCTGAAAAATCAAGCTAATTCCAAGCTTGTTCTTGTGCTTCCAATGGTCGCATTCTTTGCCCACTCGTAGGGTGCTGTTTTACGCGGTAGTAATGTGGGAATACATTTTTAAAAATGTTCTATATACTACCTGGTACAAATAATTCTGAAAACTCAAAATAACACCCTACCCCCTAAAGTTAGATCTTCGGGAGAAAATAAAAATAATTTCAATTATCAAGTAATGAATTGACATTAAAGAGTGAAAAATAAAAGTAAGCTACAGCTACATTGTCTCAGAGTATCGTGGATTTTAGATCAAATTACTAATACTAAACATGTGCGCAATACACTATTTTATGCCCCAGCGAAGAGCCAGATGCGGTTTGGATTTTTTCTTAGGCCAAGAAAAAAAAATCAAATAACCATCTGACTCCTCGCTGTGGGACTGATGCTCTCCCACAAAGGAAATTAAACAAGTATTTGCAATGCAATAGGTCTCGCATTTGTTAAAGTTATAGCTGTTGGGGTTGAAAATGGCAATGTTTATTTATTTTTTATTTGCAATTCATTTGATAGTTGCATAGCGCGATTGGTATAAAAAGTTAAAGTAAAAAACAGTAATTTTTAACGCCAAGAGCTCTAACTTTAACAAATGCGAAACCTATAGCACTGTAAAGGTTTTTTTTTAATTTTTTTGTTAAAGAGTGTTGAGAACATTGATTTAAATGCCATCCTATGCTGCTCGAGAGCATTATAGGACAATAAATATAGTAAGGAGTGATGCTGGCTCATAAATTCAATTCACAGGCTTAATGTATCAGAGATATTGAACGGTTTGTGGAGTCCCCGGGAGACACATGCTGCGATATCCGAGCGAGTGTCAGTGAATAGCCAGACCAGCTTGCTTCAATGGGGCAGGACCCTCAAAACCGGATCAACGTTTCACTCTGGGTGATTTAGAGAATTGTGGACACGTTCCGCAAGATTATGCAAAACAGACCCAGTCTTTTCTTGCAAAAACAAAACGGAAAATGCTACTTACCAGTATGCATCGGTTCTTGGCATGTAGAGCTGTAGATTCGTATACTTGTGCATAGATCGCCATCTGGTGTTGGGCACTTTGTTTTTGTCTTGGAAGAAGTCTTTGTAGTCACGAGGTAGGTGACTCCTCCTTAGGACGATAGTGCGCATGGGCATCGATTCCATCTCCACTTTGTTTTGCCATGGAGGGTTATGATGGAGTTAATAAGAAATCGAAAAGGATGTCCATGTGTAATGTATCTAAGTAAGATAGTACTGGAACAGATGCAGGTATCCGGGGAGGCGGGGGGCATATACGAATCTACAGCGCTCTATATGCCAAGAAAAGATGCATACTGGTAAGTAGCATTTTCCGTTCGAGGCATATGAGCTGTAGATCGTATACTTGTGCATAAACTATACAGCAGTTACCTCCTTAGCGGTGGCTACCTGTATCTGTTGCAGTGGTTTGAAAAAGTGTTCTTAAAACAGCCTGGCCCACACTAGCTTGTTGTTTTGCTTGCACGTCTACACAATAGTGCTTTGTGAACGTGTGTGGTGTAGACCAAGTTGCTACTTTGCAGACGTCATCTAGGGGAATATTCCCCAAGAATGCCATAGACGCCCCTAGTTTATGTGTGGAGTGAGCTCTAGGGGGAATGGTTAAGGTGCGTTTGGCTTTAGCATAGCATATTTGGATGCATTTAACAATCCACCTTGCAATCCCTGTTTTTGAGATAGGATTGCCTTTATGAGGTGGGGAGAAAGCCACAAAAAGCTGTTTAGTCTTTCTAAAGGATTTTGTTCTTTCAATGTAGTAAAGTATTGCTCTTTTTACGTCTAGCGTGTGAAGAGCTCGTTCTGCTACTGAGTCTGGTAGAGGGAAAAACACTGGGAGTTCTACAGACTGGTTTAGGTGGAAAGGAGACACGACTTTAGGTAGAAATTTTGGGTTAGTCCTAAGAACCACTTTATGATGAATTTGCAGAAATGGTTCTTGGATGGTTAATGCCTGGAGTTCACTGACTCTTCTGAGAGAGGTAATCGCAACCAGGAAAGCTACTTTCCATGTGAGAAATTGCAATTCGCATTTATGCAGAGGTTCAAATGGGGGACCCAGGAGTCTGGTAAGGACCACATTTAAGTTCCATATTGGAGAGGGGGGAACTCTAGGTGGGATTATCCTTTTGAGTCCTTCCATAAATGCTTTGATAGCTGGTACCCTAAACAAAGACAAGTGTTGCCCGTTTTGGAGATTGGCTGCTATTGCAGCGAGATGTAGTCTAATGGATGTATACGCTAGGTTACATTGTTGTAGATGCAAAAGGTAACAGATGTTTTGAATGGAAGCATCTAGTGGGTTGATTGTTATTTATACAGTAAATTACAAATCTTTTCCACTTTGCGGCATAGCAAGCTCTAGTGGTAGGGCGTCTAGCCTCTTTAATGATGTTGATGCAGTCTGGCGGGAGATTGAGGTAGCCAAACTCAGATTTCAGGTGCCAGATCGCAAGGTTGAGTTGACTGGGATCTGGATGCCTTATCTCTCCATGGTTCTGAGTGAGAAGCTTGGGTGAGAGACGTAGCTTTTGATGAGGAACTACTGATAGTTCCAAGAGGGTTGTGAACCATGGCTGTCGGGCCCATGTTGGTGCAACCAGGATCATTGTGAGGGAATGCTGTTTGAACTTCCGAACCACTAGCGGAATGAGGCGGAAAAGCGTTAGCAAATTTGTCTGACCAGTTCATCCATAGCACATTGCCTTTGGACAATGGATGTGGATACCTGGATGCGAAGTTTGGGCATTTTGCGTTTTGGTGTGTGGCAAACAGGTCTATTTCTGGGTGCCCCACATTTGAAAGAATGGAAGCAGAACTTGAGGATGAAGTTCCCATTCGTGGATCTGCTGTCTTTGACGACTGAGCAGATCTGCAATCTGATTGTGTACACCTGGGTGGTATTCTGCAAGGAGGTATATGTTTTGGGGAATGGCCCATCTCCATATAGTTTGAGCTAGGTGTGAAAGCTGCAGAGAGTGAGTCCCTCCCTGTTTTTGTATGTAATACATTGCTGTCATGTCTGTACGGACCAGGACAGTTTTGCTTACGAGGTGGATTTGAAAGGATTTTAACGCTAGGAAGATCGCCAGCAATTCCAGATAATTTATGTGGAGTGGTTTTTGTTGAGAGGTCCACATGCCCTGAATGGTATGATTTTGAAGATAAGCTCCCCAGCCGGTGAGCGATGCGTCTGCTGTCAGCACTATCTGTGGAACCGGGTCGAGGAACAGCCGCCCTTTGGAAAGTTTTGAGTATTCCACCACTGCAGAAAGCGATGTGTGCGGCTGTCCACCAACACCAGATCTGTTAGCGGACCTTGAGCCTGGTTCCACTGACGTGCTAAACACTCCTGTAAGGGACGCATCTGGAGTATTGCGTAAGGGACGATGAAAATGCAAGAGACAATCATCACGATCAACTGCATGAACACTTGAGCTGGTAATGTGTTGAGGCTGAAATTTTGATATGAGGGCTTGCATGGTGCTTATTCTGACTGGGTTGTGATATGCTAGAGCTTTTGAAGTGTTTATTGTAGCTCCTAGATATTGTTGTGTTGTGGACGGTTGGAGATGGGATTTTGAGAGGTTGACTGTGAATCTCAAATCGTGAAGCAATTGGATTGTTTTGTATGTGTGTTGAACACAGCTGCTGTGTGACTTGGCTTTTATGAGCCAGTCGTCCAGGTAAGGGAACACGTGAATATGTTGCCTTCGTAAGTGAGCCGCTACTACTGCGAGGCACTTGAACACACTGGGTGCTGTGGTCACCCCGAATGGGAGGACTTTGAATTGGTAGTGTTGGTTGTCTATCACAAACCTGAGGTATTTTCTGTGAGCGGGGTGAATGGGAATATGAAAGTAGGCGTCCTTTAGATCCAGAGTGGACAGAAAGTCGCCTTGTTGAAGTAGTGGGAGTACCTGTTGGAGAGTGACCATATGGAAGTGGTCTGACTGAATGAATAGATTTAATGGCCTGAGGTCCAGTATTGGTCTGAGAGCCGTCCTTTTTTGGGATTAGAAAGTACAGTGAATACACTCCTGTGCCTTGAGGCAAAGGGACAGGTTCTATTGCATGTTTTTGTAATAGGGAGAGATCCTCTTGTTTGAGAAGAGTGAGATGTTCTGAAGACATTGGGCGTTCTCTGGGAGGAATGTTTGGTGGAGTACCAGTGAGTTCCAGGCAATAACCATACTGGATAATTTGTTTTACCCAGTTGTCTGTTGTAATGGAATTCCAGACAGGTAAGAATTGTGATAGGCGTCCCCCGACAGGAGTGGAATGGTCAGGGGGAAGTCACTGTTTGTTTGTAGGGCAAGTGCGGGTGGAATTATTTTTGCCTCTTCCCCTATTGTTGTTTTCTCTATATCCTCCTCAATAGTATCCTCGGGAGGAGGAAGGTTGATTTTGGTTTTTGTAAGTAGAGGAGGAATTCTCTGATGACTGTTTTGGAGCCACCCCTATAAAAGGAGCGACGAAAGAGGGTAGTTGCAGGGCTCCCATAGATTTGGCAGTTTCTGTATCTTTCTTCATTTTTTCTAATGAAGAATCTACATTTGGTCCAAAAAGATGTTGTTGGTCAAAGGGCTGGTTTAGTATAGCTGACTGTACCTCTTGCTTGAATCCGGAGATTCGAAGCCAAGCATGGTGGCGTAGCAAGATGCTAGTGTTGATGCAATGTGCTGCTGTGTCAGTGGCATCTAGTGCACATTTTATAGAGGTGTTTGTAATTAATTTACCCTCTTGAATGAGGTTGTTGGCTTTATCCTTGTATTGATCTGGTAAATGCTGTATTAGCTTTTCTAGTTCATCATAGTGCGCTCTGTCATAGCGTGCTAGAAGGGCTTGTGCATTGGCAATACGCCAACTATTAGCGGCCTGTGACGCAATTAGTTTCCCTGAAGCGTCTATAAGCTTTGACTCCTTATCAGGAGGAGGGGCGTCTCTTGTGGCTTGTGAATTGGCTCGCTTGCGGGCATTAGATACAACAAGGGAGTCCAGGGGCACTTGACCCTTAATGTAAGCTGGGCCAGTAGGCGCAGCTTTATATTTTTTATCAACTCTTGGGGTGAGTATTCTTGCTCTAACTGGGTCTTTGACTACTTCATTAGTGTGCTTTAGCATGCCTTTTAGCATTGGCAATGTATTAGTAGATTTTTGGGATGGAGCGAAGGTTTCCATGAGGAAATCCTCCTCTAGTGGGTCAGTGTGTAATTCCACTCCATGATATAGGGCAGCCCTGTTGATAAGTTGTGCGAATCCAATATTATCATCAGGTGGTGATGGTCTGGAGGGATATAGGTCCGGATCATTACTATTGTCTGGGTCTTTATCATAATCATCCCATGGATCTGGGTCCTGTGGTATGGTGTGATGGTCATTATCCCCATCCCCATCCCTTTCCCTGTCCCCATCCCCATCCCCATAGTCATCCATGTCATTGTCCTCCTGTGGTTCACGGGAGACAAGAGGTGGTGGTGAGTTATATGGAGATATTAGTAAATTGGGATTAATAGGTGGAGGAGAGGGAGGTATGTAAGGGGGAGAGGGGTTAGTACCCATGTCCTTGTTCTTTTTGAGAGGTATATGGTATTCCTCTGAAATGTCCGGTTTCCGTTTTTGTAGGAAGGGTTGCTACAAGATGTCCAGTTCTTGGATCAATATGCAGTTTCTTTTGCTTGGGATCCATTGGTTTTTGGAAAGGAAGTTCTGTTGGTATTTCCTTTTCTTTAGTTGTTTCAGAGGGTATTTTATGGATAGTCTCTGAAGCTTTAAGAGGAGTAATGTGTTTTTTCGGTTCCGAATCCTTTGGTGCATGTTGTTTATGCTCCGAATGTTTGTGTAAAGGCTTGTCTTTTGTAATTTTCGGTTCCGAAAGTTTGTCTTTATGTTTTGGATCCGAAGGTTTATCTTTTGGTTTCAGCTCCGAAGATTTGGGCTTAGTTATTGCCGGATCCGAAATTTTTGGGTTGAGATTTCGGGTCGGAATCTTTCGGTGCAGAAGATTACTTCGGTGCTGGTATCGAAGCATCGGCTCCATGCTTGGATTTTGTTTTTGGTGCCAGAGATGGTGTTTCGGTACAGTGGGGACGGCTCGATCCCGAGCCGGAGGCTTTGTCTTTCGGTTTCATAGCCGGGCCGGAGGGCGGGTCATCTGAACCATGTTTTTGTCGTTTCCCTAGGCCCGAGGGCGAAGGTACTACCGGAGCCTTCGTAGGTTTTTGGGTGACTTGTGGCTTGTTACTCACAGTTCGTTGACCTGGAGTGATGTGCGAGTCTTCCTCCATGTCGGAGTCGCCAGCTTCAGACACAGAGATTTCTTCCTCTTCTTCGGCGCTGTGCTGATGACTCACACTGGTCTCCGAAGATGTCTGGCACCGGGCTAGTGCCGCGTCTCATCTCGTGACGTCGAGCCCGACGGTCACAAATAGTTTTCTTTGATCGGAATGATTGACCGGCGTTGCAGCTACTTTCTTCGTGCTCCGGGGATAGGCACAGATTACAGACCTCTTGTAGATCTGTGTGTGGAAATTTAGCACCACACCCAGGGCATTTTTTAAATGGAGTCCGTTCCATCGACTGCTGGCATGGTCGGCGCGGGTAGGCCTTGCGGCCCGCGTCGAAGCTCCCGATCGAAGTTGTTGGATTTCAACGATGCGCATCGAAGGGGAAACCCGTGATCGAAACAGTACCGTCGAGGGGTAATGGTTGCGCGTCGAAAAGGTTCGATGACGATACCGAACCGGAGCGCAGCAATACACATCCAAACCCGATGGCGGGAAAAAAACAATCTGGAGATTGAGTCGATGCCCATGCGCACTATCGTCCTAAGGAGGAGTCACCTACCTCGTGACTACAAAGACTTCTTCCAAGACAAAAACAAAGTGCAAACATCCGAGCCCAACACCAGAGGGCGATCTATGCACAAGTATACGATCTACAGCTCATATGCCTCGAACACAAGCGTTCCTGGCATCAGTCCACCTACAGTGCGTCGGCAGACTGAATGAAATCAGCTATTCGAATTGTGAGCAAATAGAAAAGGATCGACCGAAAACTGATAAAGAGACCGCAAGACTGTATGATGTTACTGTTAAAAGTGCTCTTGCACCGTAAAGAACAAGGTACTTGCCTTCGGCAACGATGTATCTGTAAGAAACATAGGTTAGTTATAGATTCCTTACCTTAGAATCTCCCCCAGGCATCAGATTGGATACGGAAAGTTTTTTCGTCAGCAGTACCCCTGCGCGTCTGAAGGTGGCGTCGGTCTACTCCGCGTCCGTATTTGGCATTGTGGTTGCCAGGATGACGTCGCGGAAGTTACATAGACGCCGCCCTTGGGCGCTGACGTCAGTTCTGTACACGACTATCCATGCCAGAAGCGCAGAGCCAAGCAAGACACTGACCACTGGTGCACAAAACTAGGTCCCTGAAAGGATGTCCTAAACCCTAGAAGTCAGTTCGCAGAACGGGGAGCATAGGTGGGGCGGTAAGGAATATATAACTAACCTATGTTTCTTACAGATATATCGTTACCGAAGGTAAGTAACTTGCTCATCTGAAAGAAACAGTTATAGATTCCTTACCTTAGAATTGATACCCCAGCAATACCAAGCCCGGAGGTGGGTCTGCGAACCAAGTTCACACCAGAAAGTCCAGGAGAACAGAACGGCCAAAGAAGCCGTCTCTCCGGACTTCATTGTCCAGGCAGTAGTGTCTCGTAAACGTGTGCAACGATGCCCACGTAGCTGCCTGACCGATGTCATTCAGGGTGACTCCTCGTCCCAAAGCAGTAGTAGCTGCCGCCGCCCTGGTGGAATGGGCGCACAGCCCCACTGGAGGCTCCTTCTTAGCTGAAGAATAGCAGGCTTTGATGCACAGAACGACCCACCTGTAGATGGTCCGTTTGTGCACGGTCCGACCTTTCTTAGCACCCACGTACCCAACAAAGAGCTGGTCATCCACCCGGAATTGTTTTGTGCGATCCACGTAGAAAGAAAGCACACGTTTTGGATCCAGACGGGGGAGCCACTCTTCCTCTTTTGAAGGATGCAGAAAGAAGGTGGGCAAAGTGATGGTTTTGCCAATGTGGAAAGAAGTAACCACCTTGGGAAGGAAGGAAGGTCTAGTTCTCAGGACGACCTTGTCCGGATGGATAGCCAGAAAGGGAGGCTTAGAAGAAAGAGCTTGGAGCTCACTCAACCTGCGAGCAGAGGTGATGGCCACCAGAAAGGCAGTTTTCAGAGTTAACAGCCTGAGAGGGCAAGTATGAAGTGGCTCAAAGGGAGCACACAAGATATGTAAGAACCAAGTTCAAGTCCCACTGGGGCATTACGAAGGGAACAGGAGGAAAAAGATGTGTAATGCCCTTAAGAAATCTATTTACAACAGGGGACTTGAAAAGAGAAGGCTGATCAGGAAGCCTAAGAAAGGCTGAAATGGCCGAGAGGTAGCCCTTAATAGTGCCCAGAGCAGAGCCCTGCTGGGCCAAAGAGAGGAGGAACAGAGAACCTCAGAAAGAGGGGCAGAAAGGGGATCCACAGCCTTTGCTGTGCACATGCAACAAATGTATTCCATCTGCAGGCGTATACCGTCTTAGTGGAGGGATGCCTGGCTGCCAAGATTACATCACAGACTTCAGGAGGCAGGTCAAACGACGTCAACTGCCGCCGCTCAATCTCCACGCAAGGAGGTGGACGCTGTACAGGTTCGGGTGGAGGACCGTTCCCTGCTGCTGCGACAGAAGATCCTCCCGAAGAGGCAGTCGGATCGGAGGATCAATGGCCATGTTGAGCAGCTCGGGATACCAGACTCTTCGTGCCCAATCCAGAGCCAGAAGAATGACTTGGGCCCGGTCGTGCTTAATCTTCTTCAGCACTCTGGGCAGAAGTGGTATAGGCGGAAAGGTGTATAGAAGACCGCAACTCCACTCGCGACGAAAAGCATCGCCTAGCGGGTGCCGCCTTGGAAATTCAAAAGCACAGAACTGCTGACATTGCACGTTCTCTTCGGTGGCGAATAGATCTAACCAAGGCTCTCCCCACTGCTGAAAGAGACCGTGCACCACTTCCGAGTGAAGACGCCATTCGTGATCCATCGTGCACCTACGGCTGAGTTCGTCCGCCCTGGCGTTCAAGGAACCTGCCAGGTGTTGAACCACCAGAGACATGCCCTGATGTTCCAGCCATGTCCAGAGGCGGAGGGCCTCCTGACATAGGGTCCACGACCCCACCCCGCCTTGTTTGTTGCAGTACCACATTGCGGTGGTGTGGTCTGTGAACACCTGCACTACTTTTCCCCGTACAGAGGGAAGGAATGCCTTGAGTGCAAGACGGATCGCCCAAAGCTCCAGAAGGTTGATGTGGAGCCCAGACTCCGCTGGAGACCAGAGGCCTCTGATTTCCGCCTCTCCCATGTGGCCGCCCCAACCAAGAAGGGATGCGTCTGTCACCACTGTATGATCTGGTTGGGGAAGGGAGAGGGATCTGCCGCTGACCCAATCCTGGTTTGTGAGCCACCACTGCAATTGTCGTGCAGTGCCCTCCGAGATCTGCTTGTAATCGGACAGATTACCCTGGTGCTGCGCCCACTGGAACTTCAGGTCCAACTGCGGAGCCCGCATATGCCACCTGGCATGATCGACCAGCAGGATGCAGGAGGCCATGAGGCCCAGCAGCCTGTGTCATCCGGACCGAAACCCGGGATAGGGCTGAAAGATCGGAATCATAGCCCGAATATCCCGATATCCCAGACTCGCTGTTCGGGAGGATAAACCCAATACCGCGTCGTGTCCAGAACCCCTCCAATGAAGAGGAGCTACCGAGAGGGAATCAGGTGTGACTTCGGCACGTTGATGGAGAACCCCAGCGAATGCAGGTCGGCCGTAGTCTGGAAGTGGGAGACAGCCTGGGGCGAGCCCGCCTTCAACAGCCAGTCGTCGAGATAAGGGAAGACTTGAACCCCTGAATTGCGCAGATGGGCTGCGACCACCGCCATCACTTTCGTGAACACCCGAGGGGCGCTGGTGAGGCCAAAGGGGAGCACGGTAAACTGAAAGTGCTTGTGTCCTACCGTGAACCGCAGGTAAGGCCGGTGGGCCGGGGATGTGAAAATAAGCGTCCTGCAAGTCCAACGCTACCATCCAGTCTCCAGGGTCGAGGGCAGACAAGACCTGAGCAAGCATCACCATTTTGAACTTCTCCTTCCAGAGGAAGTGGTTGACTTTCCTGAGATCCAAGATAGGACGCAGGCCTTTGTCCTTCTTGGGCACCAGAAAGTAGTGGGAATAGCAACCACGACCTACCTCTGGGACAGGAACATGCTCAATGGCACCCTTGGCCAAGAGTGCCGAAACTTCCTGTTGGAGAAGGGCCAGGTGATCCTCCGACGTGCGATGGTACTGAGGTGGCATGGAGGGAGGGTAGCCTCGAAGGGGAGGGAGTAGCCCCTTCGGACTATTTGCAAAACCCACCTGTCCAACGTGATGGTGCGCCAGTGGGGGAGGTGATGGCGGATCCTGCCACCCACTGGCGTTTGGTGGCCCTGAAATGTCAGACTAGGAAGGTTTGGAGGCTGCTGCAGAGGGGGCGGTGGTGGACTGGCCCGCTCGCTGACCCCCAGATCCAAGCCGGTGGTTCCCACGTCCCCGGCAGCGCTGAGACTGTACACCTTACGCCGGCCTGTGGCTCTGGGCGGGACGTAGTGGGGCACCCTTTCCGTAGCCACGAAAGGGGCGAAAAGCAGACTGCACTGGCAGGTGGTGGAGAGGCCCAAGGACCTGGTCGTAGCCCGCGAGTCCTTAAAGCGCTCCAGCGCCTTGTCTGCCTTGTCGCCGAAAAGGCGACGGCCATCGAAGGGCATGTCCATAAGGGTGGATTGGACATCCCCTGAAAAACCAGTCGAACGCAACCAGGCGTAATGTCGAAGGGCTACTGACGTTGAAATCGTCCTGCCAAGTGCGTCAGCGGTATCCAGCCCACAGTGGATGGTAAACTTCGTTGCGTCTCTCCCCTCGGCAACAGCACGGGAGAGCGTGGCACGGGCCTCCTCCGGGCACTGAGGCAGCACCTGCGCCACCGTATCCCACACAGAGTGGGTATAACGGCCCAACAGACATGCAGTGTTTACCGACCGCAGTCCCAAGCTGGCAGAAGATAACATTTTCTTGCCAAGATGGTCCAGCTTTTTGGATTCCTTTTCCGGAGGTGCGGTAGGGAAGGCGCCCTTGGACGTGGAGGCTTGGACTACCAAGCTCTCAGGGGTGGGGTGTTGGGAGAGTAAAGTGGGGTCGCCCGGGGCCGGGCGGTGTCAGGCAATCAGCCTGTCCACAGGAGCCCCTCTGTTGGGCCTGGACCAAGTGCCCAAAATGATGTCCGTAAGGGCTTCATTAAAAGGGAGCAGGGGTTCCGAAGAGCTCGCAGCCGGCTGAAGCACCTCTGTCAGGAAGTTAGTCCTGACTGCCACAGTAGGAAGCTCGAGGTTGAGAGCCTCGGCAGCTCTATGCTACACCACTGCGTATGACGCTCCCTCCTACGTAGCCACAGTAGGAGGAGACAACATGCCTAGGTCTGGGGAGGTATCCAGACCACTGGCCTCCCCCCAGTTCCTCTCTCTAGTCCGCATTGTACTCTAACTGGTCTGTCAAAGGGTCACCAGACCCCTCTCAGTCTTCCTCACCCTCTTCTGGCTGCCAATCTGGTTGAAAATGGGCAGGGTGGAACACAGTGACAAAATTACCCATCGGCGTCGGATCCAGCGTCGGCCGACGCCGGTCCGACTCAGTGTCCACGTTGAGGTGGGAGCCAAGGTCGACGCCGACTTGGGGTCCAGCCGGCGTCGGCTGCGGACGTGGTGCCGGTGGAGTCTGCGCCAGTGGAGGTGTAATGAGGTCGACCTGCGCTGATCCGGATCCAGGCCTGGATCCAAGGGGGCCCTGCGGTGCCGAGGCCGCCGGCATCCAAGGCCTAGGGTCCCCAACCGAGTCCGCGGGGCCCGAAGGCGCGCTGGCGGAGTCAGACTGCCCAAAGATGGCATGCATCGCTTCGTAAAATTGACAAAGCTGGGCAGGGGTCGTTCCCGGTCAGGCCGGAGTCGAACCTGAAGGCTTCGCACGCGGAGGGGCACCACCCGCACCCTGCGTCGCGTTGACCGAGAGGGAGTGGAAGAGCGACGATGCTTCTTTGACTTCTTTTTGTGCTTTGACTTACCTGACCCCGAGTGCGAAGACTTAGAAGAGGAGTGATGATGACTCCGCGATCAGTCCCTCGACCTCCCAGGCGACCGGAACATTGCGCGACGCGGATCAGACTGCTGGGCCTGGAAGAGCTTTCGGGACCGCTCCCGCAAAGACTTGGGGCCATGGTTCGACAGTCGGAGCACGACTTGGGGTCATGGTCGCGCTCCAGGCAGAAGAGGCACACGCGGAGCGGATCAGTCACCGGCATCATTCAGGAACAGGAACCGCAGGCCTTGAAACCGGGCATCCCTCGTGCAACAGGAGTCGGATAAGACTCGAAAACTAAGTCGACAAAAGTCACAAAAAACTCAGTCAAAAAGTGACTGAGGGTACCGTTCTTCCCGGATCTGCGCTTGCTGGCGTGGAAAAAGAAAGAACCAACGTCAGCGCGCAAGGGCGGCGTCTATGTAACTTCCGCGACGTCATCCCGGCGACGACGGACACTGAGTCGACCGACGCCACCTTCAGACGCGCAGGGGTACTGCTGATGAAAAAACTTTCCGGATCCAGTCTGACGCCTGGGGGAGATTCTAAGGTAAGGAATCTATAACTGTTTATTTCAGATACTAGCCACCAATTCCCACTGAAACAGGAGTGGGAATCTTGCAGGCAGAAAAACAAAAGCAGACACTGGTGTCCATGTGCGACGGCCGTCCCATAACTGTGAATGCACTTGCACCGCAGTGGATGCCTGCTTGTGCCCCAGGGGCACTAGGGAGTGCACGCTTCGAAATTAGGCCAGCCTGAAGCAGACAACGCGCTCACCATGCGCAACCTTCAGAGTGCTACTTCTTGCAAATAGGGTCCTTTGCACAAGCTGCACGCCTCTGTCAAAGTGGGGGAAGCACTCCACATCTTGGTGCCATAGGTGAAGCACCTAACACGCTGAACACAGAGTAACCACGGTGTGGGTGTGTGTCACACAGAGCGCACACAGAGTCTGCACTTTGGGAAACTTCTGCCATCCTGGGGCTGTGCCACACAGCAGCTGCTATCACAGCGCCCCTTCCCCAGGACGGAGGCATGAATGGCGCCCCAGGTAGAGGAGCCCTGAAGAGGAAATGGGCAATTTAAGCAACGGGCGGTTTGCGGGACACCGCAAGGCTATGACAGGCAGGCCATTACTGGTCAGTAATTATACCCCAGCGATGTTTGTTGGCCCTCTACCGTCAATAAGGATCACTTAATTATCTACCTGGGCGATAAGCACTTTTTAGTTCTCGCCTAGGCAGCGCTTGCGCCGTCTCTTTGAGACATGCTGTATTCAGGATATGTGCATAAAGCCCCGCCTACTTCCCGCCCTCCTTTTAATTGGCTCCTGTCCCTGTCCTTTGTAAATAGTGGCTTTTCGTGGTCATTAGGCTTTGTAGTCCTTCCTTGGTAACTCCCTGTCTTTTTGTAACCTCCCATGAGGACACCCCCATTACATGTGTTGTTACGCCCTAGGTTTTAATTACTGCCTCAAGGCACTATTTTCTTAGAGGCCTCACTTGGTCCTAAACAAGGTTGGCAGTGGTTACTCTACTCGCTAGCACATCTCACATTTATATTAGACCTTCTATAAATTTCCCTTCATCAGCTTCACATAGAGTACAAACTAATCCGGAATTAATGTAATAATTCTTTTGTCACATTTGGGGGGGGAGCTTACTCGCGACCAAGATGGCCGCTTGAGCCTTTAGCGCCGCAATATTGTCCTAATATCCGGCAGTTATCCAACAGCATCTCGCTAGTTTTCCTCTGAACTGTCGAGTCCCATTTATCGGAACGCACAAGGAGTGCGGCTGTTGTTTTGCGGCCCCTCTACATGCAGGATTGGCTGCGCAGCGGGTGACTGGAGCTGCCCACACAGTGGGCCCTGAAGCATCGGGCTCGCGTAGTCCGGGACGGCAGAGGAAGACCGACGCAGCGCGACGGCGCCTGGGGCGAGGACAGAGCTGCAGGGGCGTGTGAGGGCGGCCGCGCTCTCCGCGTCGTGGCGCTTGGTGACCCCTGGAGAGTACTGGGGCCCGGCGCGCCAGCGGGAGACGTTCGGCGGTGGGGCAGCGCAGTAAGGTGCTTTGTGCCGAGAGTCGGCGTCGGAACGAGGGGAGCTGTGACGGCAAATGGCTACGGACTGCTGAGATGCCCTCATGAGCCAGGGCGGGTCGAGAGGCTGGGTGGTGCGGCCCTGAAGCGAAGTGACGCTCGTGCTGGAACGTCCTGGAGGCCTGAAGGACTGGTTGGCCCTCTATCCTTGGACCGCGCCATATTGCTGGAACCCGTTGCCACAGAAGAGGTCCGGTGAGTGTGAAGCCTTCGCTGGGGGAACCGGAGGCGGCGAGCTGACACACGGGAGAGCGTGGCTAGTAATATCAGTGTCAGCGGGTCCGGAGGAGATCGCTTCCCCCCCACCCCCCTTAGCGTGATTGTGAGACCGGGGGCCGCCAGAGAGCCCTCGCGCTGGGATCTGACCGAGGCACCAGGAGTCACATCCTAGTTAGTGGTCGGAGCGCCCGGGCAGGAAGATCAGGCTCCTGAGTCGGGAATCGGAGAGCGGGTTATGGGCACTATTCCGCCCTGAGGGCTACAAATTGAAGCGAACTGCGGCCTCAGTGTACCACAGACGCAGCCGGCGTTGTATTCCGGGGCAGTGGAGGCGCGGCCCCCCTGCTGTTGGACTCCGCGGACCGTAACGATGGGCAAGGTAGACAGAGCGCAGCCCAAACTCTTTTGACCAGAAGCGGTCGCGATCCCAGGACGCCTCGGCGAGGGAGTCTGCTGAGATGCCGGCTCCCGCTGCTGACGACTAACTCAGACATCCGTGGTCTGCTCTTGGTCATGGAGAAGAACTTGCAAAGCGGCATAACTTCACTGGGGACGAAAATGGATGCGCTCTCATACAGGATGGACAGAATGGTAGAGCGCTTAGACAAACATGCCGAAAGGCTGGATATGTCAGAACGGAGACTCACTGAAGTGGAGGAGGCGCACACCACACTTGACACTGATCACAAACAACTTGGCCGAGTCATGCAAGTCCTTCAAGATAAAACAGAAGACCTAGAAGCGCGTTCCCGTCGCTGCAATCTAAGGATTACTGGACTTCCAGAGACCACCCCGGTAGGAAACATGGAACAATTCATTGAGAAGCTGTTGGTTGCGTTGCTGGGGGAGGGGGTCTTCTCCCCTATGTTTGTGGTGGAACGGGCGCATCACTATCTGGGGCCTCGCCCGCCCCCGGGGACACCGCCACGACCGATCATCGCAAAACTACTTAACTATCGCGATAGAGACACTGCCTTGCGAGTGGCTAGGGAAAAGCAGACATTGGCATTTGAAGGATCCACGCTATCTCTATTCCCAGACTTCACTATACGAGTTCAGGAAGCTCGTAGGCAGTTTGTCCCGATGAAAAAACAGCTACGCGATCTGGGGATAGATTATGCCATGCTCTACCCAGCTAAACTCTGTGTCAACAGACAGGGCCGTTCTCATATTTTCACAGATCCAAAAGCCCTACAGAAGGCCCTGAAGGGTTGGTCGAAGGAGCTGCGCCACAGTCCGGAGCGGCACTTGCTGGATGAGGCGGCGGGGAGCTCTCTGGAGGAACAGGATTGACCAGATTGAGCTGCTGCTGGACGATAAGTAAGGGTGTGTACCCTGAAAACAGTGGGAAAGGGTGGGTCCTGGGGGGGGCCTTGGTCTTCGCTGGGCTTGTACAGCTGCAGCCGTTTTAACGCGGGCTGCACAGGGAGTACGTGGAGTTCCTCCCGGGACTGTACACGAAACTTGGAAGGGATGGGGAGCTCCCCCAACTAAGCGGTGGATGGCTGTATGGAGATAAGAGCGGGTTACTGGTGGGATTACCAGGGGTAGCATGAGTAGTAGCTACTTCGGCCCGCTCGACGAGATCTGCTGTGGAACTTTGGGGCTCCGAGACTTGATGCCCGGGGAGGGGGGTTGCCTCGCTATGATCGGCACATTAATAGCTGCCTAGGCCCTTAGGATAGAGATGCTGTATGTCCACATAGGGACGATTTGCGGGGATTGAGGCCGTTAAATGCATCTTCTGCTATCCATAGCAGTCGAGTGACCTCTGCCCACGCGTGAAACACAGGGGTGACGCTTGTTGTTTGGGGGGGGGGGGGCAGGGGGTGGGGGGGACTGATTGGGGATCTGTAGGGATGTCGTGCGACCAAGTTGGGGGTGATCTGACGTGGGTGGGGGGTGGATGGGGGCAGGGTGCAGTTTTACTGTTTGGATTGTTCTTTGTTTTTCGTTGGTTAATGTATGGGGTGCACGCTACATATTTGAGGCAGTGGTCAGGAAGTATTATGGGTTTAGACACACGTGATGGTGGTTTCGGGTGAGGGACCTGCTTTAAGGACAATAGACTCCCTCCGTGCACTGACGTGGAACGTCAGGGGGCTTAACGACCACCGTAAAGTGCGTAAGGTGTTTAACTATTTGAATAGACAGAACATTGATGTGGCCCTAATCCAGGAAACTCACCTCCAGCTGACAAGCGCTATGTTGCGATACAGGGGGTTGCTGGGCAATATAAATGTCTCAGGTTTCACTACGCATGCCCAAGGGGTGTTGACCTGGGTTAATCCTAGATCTGCCTACACATTGGCGCAATTGGACACAGACAGGGACGGCCGTTTTTGTGATTTCCAGATGTCAAGGTAGGGGCACCGACCTCATTCTAGTGAAAGTCTATGGCCCTAATTATGACTGTCCGGAGTTTTATGCGACATTGGCGAGCACGGCGAACAGATACCCTGACGCGAGTTACCTCTGGGGTGGTGACTTTAATCTAGTCAGGGAGCAGAGTTTGGACAGGTCGGGGGGTCAGATTAGGAAGCCCTCTGCTGCGGCTAGAGCACTTGAGAGCGCTATGACATGCATGGCTCTTAGTGATGTATGGCGACAGCTCCATCCGGACGGAGGAGGTTACACGCATTACTCTGCCTATCATAATTTACACACGCGTATTGATTACTGGCTTGTCTCCTCATCGCTTATGCCGCAAGTTCGGGGATGTTCGATACTCCCACGCACTTTATCGGACCATTCCCCATTACTGCTGGTTTTGGCCACGCCTAAGAAGGTTATCCCGCCGTTCATGTGGCGGTTCCCCCCCTATTCATTGCTGGACCCCCTTTTTAAAGAAGAGCTAGCTGAGGCCGTAGAAACCTTCTTTACTATAAATGTAGGCTCGGTGGACAGCTTTCAGACAGTATGGGAGGCCTTTAAAGTTTACATCCGGGGGGTGGCTATGGCCAAGCATTCGGGGGTTCTCCTTTCTATTCGTAAGAGACTGGCTGATCTGGAAAAGAAGTTGCGGGACTTGGAACAGCGCCAATTAGTCGGCGATAATGAGGCGCTAACGGGGGAAATTAAAGCTCTGCTATGGGAATATCAGGAAGCGGCAGACCGTGAAATTAAACACTTAGGCAAATATGCCACTGCTCGGGTTTATGGAGAGGGGGACAGGCCTGGCTCTGTACTTGCGCAGATAATGAAAGCTAAGCGAAGTAAAACTATGATATCGGAGCTAAAGTCGGCGGAGGGTACGAAGCTAACTGAAGAGTCGGATATCGCTGAAAGGTTTAAGCAATTCTACTCGGAGCTATATACTTCCCGTTCTACAGGCTCGGAGGACATCCTCGGCTACCTAGAGTATATCAAACTACTGTTTCTTACTAACACGCACCGGGAATTTCTTATGCGACCCATAGATAGAGACGAAGTTTTGCTGGCCCTGTCGGGGATGAAAGCAGCTAGCGCTCCTGGGGCAGATGGCCTGACTGTAGGCTTTTATAAAGTATATACAGACTTATTGCTTCCACATCTTATGATGCCATTTGATGTGTGTGAATCAGGCACTATGCCGCAGACGATGAGGGAAGCGATTATCGTCGCCATCCCTAAACCGGGTAAGCCCACAGATGAGTGCGGGTCTTATCGACCACTCTCTCTGCTTAATGTGGATGCCAAGTTATTCGCTAAGATACTTGCGAATCGTTTAACCCCTCTGGCTTCGATACTGGTGGCACCTGAGCAGGCGGGATTCATTCCTGACAGGAACCTTGCATACAATCTCCGCACGGTGTTTGGCACCATGCAACATGTCAATCAGGATATTAAAGCAGTGGCGGTCTTTCTTGACATGGAGAAGGCCTTCGACTCCGTTGAGTGGCCCTTCATGCGGCAAGTACTGACTAGGATGGGACTGGGTCCGGTCTTCCTCCAACTGATCGGGGTATTATACAGTGCACCTGAGGCGCGAATACGAATAGGTAACTTGGTTACGGAAGCTATTGCCATATCCAGAGGGACGAGGCAGGGCTGTCCACTGTCCCCTATTTTATATGCCTTGGTTGCTGAACGCCTGGCGTGTGCACTAAGGGAGTATCATAGCGGTAAAGGTATTAGTTTCCCGTCGTATGAGATAGTAGTGTCCACCTACGCGGACGATACACTTTTATATGTTCGGGACCCGGAAAACAACCTCTCCTCTGTCCTCAGGGAGGTGGTGCATTTTGAGGCATTGTCGGGCTTGCGGATCAATTGGTCTAAGTCCACGGTGTTTCCGCTCACCCCGGTCACGACGTGCTGTGAGGCGGATTACCCGTTGATATGGTCCACGGACGCGGTCCGCTACCTGGGCATTCGTTTACACACGGACTCGGAGATTGTGTTTCGAGCAAATTACGGCGCTGCCGTTAACAGGCTGGAGGAAGACGTAGAGGTTTGGATTAGGCTGCCGTTGTCCCTACTTGGCCGGGTCTCTATTATGAAAATGGTGGTTCTGCCTCGCTTCTTGTTCCTCTTTACAAATATCCCCATAGTGCTGCAGAGTTATTTTCCATAGAGTCAATAAATCTTTGATAAAACTGGCTTGGGCGGGTGGACAGGCGCGGGTGAAATGGCAGATTCTCACTCTACCGTACCACATGGGAGGATTGGGCGCGCCTGATTTGAACTTATATTATAGAGCTGCACAAAGCGCACTTGGTCATTACTGGATACACGGCTCGCCCGACACTCCGTTCCTCCGCATGGAAAAATTGTTTGCAGCTCCGCTCCCACTTCCGTCCACGCTCTTCGAACCCAGGGACCGTAGCACCGGGATCCTGGATTCCATTAATTTGTTTCGCCACGCTTGGCATCATTTATTGCATCTCCATGCGGGGGCATTGCTGTACTCCCCGGCCATGCCAATTGAATGGACTCGCTGGTTGGCCCCATGCAGGGACAGAGGGGTGACACAGGTATTGCATGCATTGAACATCACGATGGCGGGAGACTTATTTCAGGATGGCGTGGTTAAAACATAGGAGGAAGTTGAGGACTCGGCGGTTGAGGGCACTCTGCTACAAAGATTTCAGTTTCATAGAGTACGTAGGGCTCTGCGTGACTTACTGGGAGACTACATTCAGGAACCCCCTGAGGTGCCGGAATTGTCCTACATCATTAAAACTAAAATCGCTGCGTAAGTCGGTCTCTCACATTTATAAGTTAGCTATGTCTCAAAGAGCGTATCAGTACACCAAGGCTAGACTTGCTTGGCAGCAAGACTTGCACTGCAACATAGACTACGCTATGTGGATGTATTGATGCACGGATACGAGGCGCATTTCTCTGCACGGCAGACAGACTGGTTCACTTTAAGTTTGTGAATAGGGTGTATTACACCCCAGTGAGATTGCACCGGTATGGTCTGAGGGACAACACAGTCTGACCGATGCCACGCCCAAAATGCAGATTTTATACACTTGGCTTGGTATTGTCCAGGGATATATAAATTCTGGGAATCTGTATTTTTGGAATTGGGTGCGATTATTGACACTGAGCTTTCCCTGGACCCTGCTCTGGCACTTTTGGGATATTCTAAACTACTGCCTAAGGCGATCCGTAGACTGGTGGCTATGTGCTTACTCATAGCGAGGCGGAGGGTTGCAATGCGCTGGCTGAAGGGTTCTGCACCGACTATGTCTCAATGGTCCCATGACATGCTTTACTGCTGCACACAGACCGAGAATTACAGTGAATTACTTCCCCCTCGCAGTAGACCCAAGAGCTTCTGGGGCCTCTACACAACATATTTGCTTAACAGGAACGTAGAGCCAGCCGTGGGGGGCCCTGCAGACACTGGGGATCACACTGGTACCTCTGTTACTTAAGGGGCTGACAGCAGTGTAAATTCGGCAGAGACCCCTAGACTGTGTTGCTGGAAGGGCGACTTGACTCTCCGGGCGAATAGTGAGCTTGGTAGGGAGGTTATGCGGGCCCGGTGCCAACTGACGAGATGGGTGCTACACCTGACCACTGTCATTTCAAATATTTAATTTTGCTCATTTTCCTACAGTGCCTGAAATGTTGTATATTCATGGAGACACATACTGATCGAAGTTAACCGTATGGGCTTTATGTCTGAGGTTGTAATGTGCACCACGTTCATGGGGTTTGTTAGGTCACATGCATCCTTCGGCTCCCTGATGCTGCCTGCCCACTGGGAGGCTGGCTTATTTGCTGTGTGTTCTACTCAACATTGATTTGCCGCCGGCCCCAGGGTTGTAGGCGAAAGGCTGTGTCTAAATGTGATTTTTCTCAATAAACAGATAAAAAAATTTTTTTTTATTTTGTCACATTTCAAAGCTACTAATTGTATATATTGAATGTACTGTGGTACTGTCTTGCATGCAATGCATTATGGGTAGGGTGGATTTACCATATCTTCAAAGTTTATGATGCTCACTAGGGGCAGCTTGTGGTACCGGCACCTACACATCTCAAATTTATATTAGACCTTCTATAAATTTACCTTCATCAGCGCCACATAGAGTACAACCTAATCCGGAATTAATATAATAATTCTTTTGTCACATTTCAAAGCTACTAATTGTATACATTGAACGTACTGTGGTACTGTCTTGCATTCAATGCATTATGGGTAGGGTGGATTTACCATATCTTCAAAGTTTATGATGCTCACTAGGGACCTCTAGGCGCAGCTTGCGATACTGCACCTACCACATCTCACATTTATATTAGACTTTCTATAAATGTCCCTTCATCAGCTCCACAGAGTACAACCTCATCCGGAATTAATATAATAGTTCTGTCACATTTCAAAGCTACTAATTGTATATATGGACATAGCTATTTGAACGTACTTTTGGTAGTACCTTGCATGCAATGCATTATGAGAGTACCATATGTGGCCAAAAGTTAATGATGCTCACTAGGGACCTCTAAGGGCATGCTTGCGGTACTGGCAGTGCTGGTGCCTTGCTCACTAGGGACCTCTAGGAGCAGCTTGCGGTACTGCACCTACCACATCTCAGATTTATATTAGACCTTCTATAAATTTCACTTCATCAGCTCCACAGAGTATAACCTAACCTAATCCGGAATTAATTTAATTCTTTTGTCACATTTCAAAGCTACTAATTGTATACATTGAACGTACTCGTGGTACTGTCTTGCATGCAATGCATTATGGGTAGGGTGTATTTACCATATCTTCAAAGTTTATGATGCTCACTAGGGACTTCTAGGAGCAGCTTGCAGTGCTGCACCTAGACAAGCAGTGCTGGTGCCTTGCTCACTAGAGACCTCTAGGAACAGCTTGAGGTACTGCACCTAGACATGCAGTGCTGGTGCCTTGCTCACTAGAGAGCTCTAGGAGCAGCTTGCGGTACTGCACTGAGACATACAATGCTGGTTCCTGGCTCACTATGCAATAATTTGCAATGCACTAGGTCTTGCATTACTGAAAGTATGAGCTATTGGCGTTGCATTATTTTTGCAACACCAATACCTCAAACTATCCGTAATGCGAGACCTATTGCATTGCAAATGCTCGTTATTTAAGTTGTAAAACACAGCGTTCCGAAGACCAGGCCTCCACAAGCACCGCTCCTCCCAACCGAACACGAGCCAAGCAGAGAGGAAAAACAGAAATAGTGCGCAGCAACCAGCTTAGAGCAGCAGGAGAGAAACAGTACATGTAAGAGGGCCAGTCGCCACAGGAGGGAACCAAGCACACAAAGGAGGAACAAATTCAACCAATGCACCAATGAAAAGCCAGCATTTTACAACGTCACAAAATAACGAATAGAAAGCATGGGCGCGCCAAAAAGCCCAGAGAGGGATTACAGCATGCCTCGCTAGGCTCGACCTAAAAAAGAGGCTTGAGCTGGCAGGCATGGCTAGGGAGAAGCTGAAGGATGCAATAGCGGACCTTAGCCTCACCTGTAACCCCCACACATCCCCGAATCCTTGGATGGGGCTTGGGAGTCCATATCAGAACCATGTCATATCAGACTCATATTAATAAGGGAGCATCAGGCCACCTTATTCGGGAGTTTGCTGATGGTCAGAAAGGATCTAGAACTGGCAAATATATTTCCAGGCAATGAAGGCGGTTGTCCCCTACATTGTGAACAAAGAAAACAAGCATTTACAATGCAATAGGTCTCGCATTAATGAATGTTTGAGCTATTGGCGTTGCTAGTAATAATGCAACACCAATAGCTCAAGCTTTTAGTAATGCGAGACCTATTGCATTGCAAATGCTTGTTTTTGGGTGGATTGGGGGCACATTTTATGCGCGTTCTTAATGTTCTTGGCGTGCGCTAAACGCGAAGCCACCTCTGATTTTGTTTGAAGAGTGCCCTTATTTTATTTATAGAATTGCACCGAGCCAGAGTGTAGCCCCACTCGAAAACTGCATTGGGCCCCCTTGGCTCCAAACGTGCACAAAACTTGGATTACTCTGTTCCATTTCCTTCGTAAAGCGTCCTTCTAAAGTTTTATAAGCGCCACCACCTTATGCTGCTTTTCAAGCTTTTAGACTGCTTTCTTTACATTACGAATTACATGCTCCACTCATGCTAAAGTACCCCCGATTCTCAGATACCCCATATTGCATGACCTCCGAGGTCTCGCACCCCCTCCACGCCTCCAATTTCAAATGCACCATCTCCTGGGAACGTCGCAGCACCCACACTAACCACACACAACAAAACAAAAATACACAATCATCTGATACAAACCCATACTAACCACACACAGCCAACAATACACTGCCTGATGGATACTCATACTAACCACACACAACCAACAATACACGGCTTGATGGATACTCATACTAACCACACACCACCAACCAAGAATACAGAACCCTCTGAAGGAAACCTAGAACCGTACGTCAAAGGCACTGAGACCAAGAAAGCGCCATGGCGTCATACCAGTGGTACATGGTGCTATACAAACCTGGCACCCATTCCATAAGAATTCAGCACTGGCAGCGGTGGCAGTCAGCTCCCAGAGGGCTCTGCTGCTGGGGCATTAGAGGAGCAACCCGCTGGGTGCCCCTCCCCCACTGCACCCGTACCACATCCCCCTTCTTGCTAAATGCTCTGTAGGCAAAACATGTCACACCGAAAAAGTGTCCATGACACCTCGAAAAGGAAGAATTTCTTCTGAAAAGACCTGAATGAGCAGAACCCCTGCTTTCTGTGGGTGCTATGGTGAGGCGAGGGGGCTGTGTGAGCGGTGTGTCTTCGCCATGCTGGTGGGAATGGTGAGTCTTACACTACGTGTTTTAAAAAAAAGACACGACATTCCCCAGCGCCGTGGACGGAAATATTCAGCAAAATAGAAATACCTCTACCCTGAAATGTTCACCCCAAAACCCTCAAATGAGGCGGGTGCACTCACTAAACCTACAGTGCAGAGCGAGGGGGTTTTCAGTGTCAGACCGAATGTCACAGATGCGTTTGAGGTTAAGAGATGCACCGTGAAACCAGCTGACGCGTTCTAATCCCAGCTCACCACAGATCAACTTGTGTGATCCTGAGTAACTTACTTTCGCTCCACATTTTAGTGCCCCTTAGCTGTGGAGATAGGGAACAGTATGGAAAATGCAGGATATTTGCATGAAGGGGAGCTGGATTTTACACGCGTGTGAAGTTTTGCTTCTGGGAGAGAGGTAAACGAATGTAATCTCTGGATAGTGAACTGTTTGTGTTAAGCCTGGCTGTAGCAGAGTCCTCCATATACACTCAGAACCACTCAGGCCACGTAGAAGCAACATTAACCATGCAGGGTACCCTCTTGCTCCAACGTCTGTAGCGCTCACGAAGCTCCCACTCTGGCCCCCACCTCACCTGGATCCCTCTGCAGGCTGGAAGAGCTCTCGGCGGCCGGACTTGTTTTTCTCGCTCCTTCAGCCACTTCTTGGCCCGGGAGAGCCGAGCCTGCCGGGATTGGCCTGTTTGGTTATTTTTTACCCCTCTGCAACCCCCCCCCCCCCGTCTGAACAGACTGTGGGCTGCGTCGCAGCTAATCACAGCATGAACCCGCCAGCTCCATTCACAGCTTTCCCCTCATTTATATTTGCATCGCGCCCAAATGAAACGCAGCTAATCATAGCGTGAACGAGCCAGCTCCATTCACAGCTTTCCCCTCATTTATATTAAAGCCGAATGAAAAAAAAAAAAGAGCTTACGGACTAATAAAGGAGACAGTGTAACGCCGCAAGCAATAGATCCAGTCCGGATGGGCCGTCCCAAAAGGAGACAGGGCGGTAACAAGGAGGGACTAAGAAGCCTCATTTACAATCAAAAGCCAGCGTTTAGCATGAACGATGACGCAAGCCAATCAAAAAGATGGGCGGGGCTTCCACTCCACTTCTAAAATCTCCTCTACTACAATATGCCTCGCAGAGAGAGCAGAGCATGCGCGCTGCAACGCTAGACCTAAAAAATGGACAATGGCCCAGGTAATAAAGAGAAACAGGATCTAGTTTATGTGGAACGGGCATCATTGCAACACCTTTAAATGGCATATGTAAAGATCAAGAGCACACCTAATGGGTTAAAGGAAGAGTCAAAATAGGATTTTCAGCACAGTTACTATGATGTGCTTATGTGTGCTTCAATTCGAAATTATTCCCCAAAAAATTAAAAACAAGATAATTTTATAGGCAGAGGTTTAATTCAAATTTTTAGCAACATATTACCGCCTATGAAGTGTGTTGGGCTCCCACACAAAGAAGGAGAAATTCAGTATTTATGTATGTTATTAAAGGTCTGCTTATAGAAAAGACATGCTTTCTGAGAGGAGAGTGGGGTCAAAAATAGATATTTGTGGAAAGTAAGAGAAGACGTTCCAAAAACTAGATCAAAACAAAGGCTGACGAAGCAATGCTGTGAGGGGATGGAAGGTTGGAATTAAAATAAGTAGTTACTAAAGGCGAGGAAATATTGTGAGGAGATAAAGACAAGCAAGAGCGATACTGTGGGGACAGAGAGAAGGAGAAGGATGTTTGTAGGAGGCAGAGGATCAGAAAGCATGAAAAAAAACATGGATGTTGTGTGATTATGAAGAAAGGGTTGGAATCAAGAGACATAGCTAGTGACACGGATTGAAAACAAGAATAAAACTGAGGAGAGTTTGAGGGCACACATGACTAAAGTTAGAAGAAGTAGATATAAGATAATAAAGGACTGAAATAAAAGGATTTCAGTATAGTTGAAACAACTGATGAAAAGGGTGATGTTAAAGTGAAATTACACTATTCAGCCTGTCCCGCATAGATACTCAAAAAATGTTCTCCACAAGGTGGAAGCAGGAATACTTTACCCATTTTAGAACAACGCAACATCACCATGTTGTACAGCATTCTATTCTATAAGTAACTTATAGAGCACATAGCTATCTGTAGGCCTCCCAGTGCTAATCAGTGCCAGTCAGGCTGGCCGGAGAACACCAAGGGAAGCAGCTGTCGAAAAAGTTCCAGGTTGGGTGTCCGTAAAGTGAGGGGTAAAGAATCCAGAGCTTGGCAGCGTTATATCTGAAGAACCGGCCTCCACTTCTGCCTTTTTTTGATGGAGGGAACTACAGCACATTGAGAATAGGTGAATCACAAATTTCTACCAGGGGTTTAGGGGGAGATCAGAAGGTCTTTATCAAAAAATGCCCTCTGAGCTACAGAGAGGGCTTTAAATTTTATCCTCTGGGCTACCGTGAGCCAGTGGAGTGACATTAGAGCTTGCCAGGCTGATTCGTGCCAAGGGATATTGTAAAGCGTTTGAGCAGCGGAGTTCTGTACAATCTAGGTACAATGCGTTTCCATAGTCCAGACGAGAAAGCGTGAGTGCCTGAGCCACAATTCTTTTGGAGGATTGGGGAAGCAAGTGCAGAATTTTCCTGAGCATCCTAAGGATACCATAGCAGGTTGCAGCTAGTTTTATGGCTTGAGTTTCCATGGTCAAGGAATTGTCTAGCCATACCCCCAAACTTTTTATGGATGAATGGGGGGGGGGGGAGAAGGGTAGGCAGCGTACCCAGGGAGACCAGATATCCCAGGTGAAGGTTTGGGAAGTTAGCCAAAATCATAAGCTCCGTCTTCTCCTCGTTTAGTTTCAGGACATAATTGTTCACCCATTTAGCTAATTATTCTAGACAGGGGCCTGGGGCTGGAGAACGGGGATCTTGATTTTGAGAGAGAGCAAAGACCAGGTGAGTTTCTTCAGCATATGAGATTATGGAAATCTCAAACGGGAGGACGATATCTGCCAGCGGATGCATGTACAAAAATAAACAGAGCAGGACTCAAAGACGAGCCTTGAGTTACTCCGCAATTCAGTGGTAAAATGTCTGAAGTGTAGCTTCCCTCAAGGACCTGAAACATCCTGTTACTGAGGAAGGATTGAAGCCAGGAGAGGGTTCGTCCAGAAACTCTTGCGCTGCTGATTCTGTTGATAAGAATATAATGACTGACAGTGTCGAATGCTAAGGTCGAGGAGAATAGCCACTGATCCTCCCAAATCCAGCAGCATTTTGGACTCCTCGACAACTGCCCATGGATGGTCTCAGTGCCATGGTAAAGTCTGAACCCTATCTGGGTGGGGTGGAGAATATTATGGTCCTCAAGCTATTCTGTCAGGGCCTTGTTGACATGCCTTTCAAGCACTTTACTCAATCTGGTAAGCAACAAAATTGGCCTATAGTTGAGGATCAAGGTTAGATTTTTTTAGGAAGTGCTACAGTAGTAGTAGTTTTGATACACATCTTGCCAATCCTGTGTTATACACATGCTAATAGTTTCACCAGTAGGTTGCTGCTGACATCATTCCTCCTGCTGGATCGTTTGGCATGTAACAGGGTAACAGGTTAAACAGTGTGCGTATAAAGCATATCTTTTGTGACTTTGTAGGGGTACTTCGAGATTGTGGTTGTTTAAACAATTGTAAAAGCTGCCCGAGGGAATAAATCTTCTAGAAGTGAGGTCCAAATCCCTTTAACTTTTCCTGAAAAAGCAAAGGCGAGGATTGTTGGCGTGCCGAGGAGCTCTAGGTGCCTTTGTTTGCAGTGATCTTGAGCCCCCTCTAGGGTACACTTGTGGTTGATAATTAGGTATAGTAGGGCACAAAGCCAGGCAAATGGTGTATGGCTTTCTGAAACAGCAGTGGCTGTCTATAGACAGTCACCTGAGGAATCGTAGTATGATCCCATGTGATATTTTGCAGAGTTGAAAAAAACCTGGCTGTTGCATGCAGGACTGCTTTAAGGGTTATAAAAAGTAGAGCAAGAGGACCTGCAATATAAGAAACCATACTTGTGCCACGTCTTGCACTGACTGCACAGTGAAACAGTTGCAATTAAAATCCTCAGCTATTCTAACTGCAAGTGTGTACATACCTGAGCTGAACGGTTCAGGAATAAGCAAAGGCCTTATGCTTCTTGGCATTTGAAGGCATGGCAGTTGGCTTAATCAACGGATGTGCTTGCATTTAATTGGCAGTGAGTTTATTCTTAATCAGAAATAGACTATACAGCACTACATTAAAAGTAGCAATGCAATCTTAAACATTGAAGCAGACTATACAATGGATGGTCTTACCTGACTCTGCATCTCACTCTGCTGTTTTAGTCGCAGATTTTCAGGAGTGTCTGCCACCATGGTGTATGACTGCTTTGGGTAGTGTCTGAAAACAAGAAATGAAGATCTTAAATTTTCAATCAAGCGACTGCATTAATTCAAAGTCAAATTACTACTGCAATGTATCAGCCAATTCTAAAGTAACTACGTCAAAAGAACAGCGTTAAGATGAATGCTTACTGTGAGTGGAAAAAAGAAACAATAGATGGATGGAAAGCTTCGATATACATGAGCCAATGCATATTACTCTGGCTGCAATCCAATTTATTTTTTCTGCTCTCTTTGCCACTCCACAGAGTACAGCCATATGCAAATCTGACTTAGGCCTGTTCTAACAGGAAGGCCCAGCCCAAACTGCTAGGACAGGTTACCTCTAGATGGGAACAGAAGCAATCTCTACCAGGTTTTGGCCTATTTCAACCTCATCACTGAGGTGCATCTTGAGTCCAATGGCATAGTGAACATGGGACCCAGGTCTGATGAGCAGTAGCAAAACTATACACCACTAAAACCTAAAAATAAATAAAGACACTAAAGCTACCTTCCACAATTCACATCCCTTCCAACAATCATGTTCAGTACTCTCACGGGTGTGGCCAAATGCCAAGTCTTGAGTCACTGCCCCATAGAGGACAAGCTCCCATCAGTCAAGTCATTCATATATTTATCTTAAGGATGCAGAGCATAACTGCTTTAAATGATTACAATAAAAAGACTCACTGTAAACTCTTGTAAATTAAACCCTGAAACTGCATGTGGGATGCTGCTGATGGCTTGAAGAACCCCACAACGCAATGCACAAGAAAACATTGATCAACCCACAACAGAACAAGCTTCTGTTGTGGCTCCATCAGAAGTATTTTCAGTGGACAAAAAAAATGTCGAAACAAAATTAAGGCGATTAGCTCATTTATTTCAAATCTGTACAAACCAAAGTCCCTAGAATGGGTCTACCCCTCAATATGAAGAACCCAATTCGTGTTTAGCGAGAACATGTCACTGTCCTGTCAGTGGAAGTTACATTACTTTTATTTTTTGTAATGAAGGATGCCGAGAATAAAACGCCCAACACCCTGATCATTCTTCTGGGTAAGAGTCAGGGTTGCTTTAGACTTTAAAGAAGATTTCACTGGAGATGAACCAAGATGTAGGGCAACTTTCCTTTATCTGCTGAATAGAATAGCAAGCACATCCCTCATAAGCAGCTGAGAAATTAAACAAGGAGAGTGCACTCTACTAAGACATTTTTCAATGAAGCCTTAACCCACCCGGTCATCAACCCTGCAATAAAATTGACGACTAATAAGTTACATTCGTTCTGTAACTATCTTTCTGGAGGGTAATCTAACCGCAAATTCCTCACCTTGTGAACAATCCCCATGCGTCAATCTGGATCCGGAAACTTTCAGAGCAGTTTTATGGTTTGTCGCTAGGTGATGTCATGCCTCTCGGAGCAAACGTCGCACTGCTCCGGAAGGGATGAGGGGAGCCACATAAAAGCACCAGTCATGCACGCTGACTTCAGTTGCTTTCTAGGCTGTCTGCACCCTCAGACACAGAGACCATCACAAATTGGTATGACCTGGGTGCAGAGTTCTAGATTGGGACCTTTTTTTAGATGTAAGAGTCCAAGATGGAGGGTCGGTGAAGCATCTGCGGATAGATAAAGCAGCCATCAAAAAGATTGTTACCAAAAGTAAGTAACTTGTTCTGGCAGATACTTCTAACTACAGATTCCTCACTTTGTGAATAGATACCAATATAGCAGTAACTTCCAAGGTGACGAGTCTGAACTGGCTCAGAGCAAAAAGTCATGCAGAACCGAGCGGGCAAAATGCCCTGCTCGATGGACCAGACTGTCGAGGCAGTAGTGCTCCGTAAACACATGTACCAATGTGCACATGGCTGTCAGACAAGTACAGGTGCTCTCCGTGCTAACACAGTGGTAGCAGCTTTGGCCCTGGTGGGATGAATACACAAGCCTTTTGAGAGATGATTTTCCACCAGTGAAGCACAGACCTTTAGGCAGAGAACAATTCATTGAGAGATGATGCATACATTTTTGCACTGCTTTACCCTGCATTGCTTCCGCCTTTAATCCACTCAGTGTGCCTTTGTACATCTGATATAGAGGCTCTTTTAGGATCCCACTCATGGAGTCTCTCTTCCTCAGAGGGATCAGGTGGGGCAAAGAATGCCAGAAGGGCAATGGCCTGGTTGACAAGAAAGGGCGAAACTACTTTTGAAAGAAAGCTGAAGTCTTCAAAACCAACTTATCAGGGAAGAAGGTGGATTTCCATAGGATCCTGAAGTTCGCACACACATCTAGGTGATGTGATGGAGAGGAGGAAGACTGTCTTTAAAGTCACAAGTTTCAAGGAACAACTGTGCAATGGCTAAGATAGGTACACATCAAGAATGTGAGAACAAAATTCAAGTCACACTGGGGCATCACAAAGGGCTTCAGTGGAAGCAAGTGTTGCAAACCATTCAAAAACTGCTTCACAACTGGTGATTTGAAAAAGAAGGCTGATCCAGCAGCCACAGGAAGGACTAAAGAGACAACTTAATAGTTCCCAAAGCTAGTCCTTGCAGGCTAGGGATAGAACAAACAAAAAAACTTCGACAACTTTGCCTGCAAAGGGTCAATTTGTTGGGTGCAGCACCAATCCACAAATCTGTACCAACGGCTGGAATACACTGATTTAGTGGAGGGATGACTAGCCCCAAAGATGACATCAATGACCTAGGCATGCATGTTGAAGGAGGTCAACTGTCTTCGCTCCATCTCCATGCACGGATAAGTTTAGAGTGCAGGCCAGGGTGCAACACCCAGCGCTACAGAAGATCCTCCTGAAGGAGCAGCTTGATCCGAGGACCCATGCTCATGCCCAGGAGTTCTGGGTACCACATTCGCCTGGCCCAATCTGGTGCCACAGGATGACTTCGGCCTGATCGTTAGAGTTAGTGGCAGGAAAGCATACAAGAGTCCTGAGCTCCACTCTAGATGGAAAGTGTCTCTCAGCGAGAACTGCTTTGGAAACTCCAGTTGACAGAAGTGCATTTTCGGCAGTGGCGAAAAGATTTAGCCAGTGTTCTTCCATCTGCTGGAAGACCGTCTCTGCCACCTCTGAATGCAACTGCCAATCGTGCTGTGCTAGACGCCTACGGTTGATTTTCGGTTGAGTTTATCTGCCTTGCTGTTTAAAGATCCCACCAGGTGGTTCGTCACCAGAGAAATCCCTTTGCAGTACAACCACTTCCAGAGATGCAATGCCTCCTGGCACAGGGCTCAGGACTACACTCAGCCATGCTTGCTGTGGTACCAGATGACCGTGTCTGTGAAACACTGATGGTGGACCGGGAGGCCTTTAACGCCAAATGAATCACCCTCACCTCCAACAAGTTGACCTCCGATCTCCACCTATCCCAGATAGCCTCCCTAACCCAGAAGACACGCATCTGTGACCATCATTCGTACTGGGTAGGGCAAGGAGACGGACCCACCATGGTCCAGCAGCCACCATTGCAGATCTTTTGCAGTCTCCTCCAGAACCTGGATACAATCCAACATAATTCGCTGATGATGTTGTGCCCACTGGGATTTTAGATCCCACTGCAGAACCCACAAATGCGATCTGGAATGCATGGTCAGCAGGATGCAGGAGGTCAGCAATCTAAGCAGCCTCAAAGTGATCTATACTGATCCACGATAGAGGTTGAAACATTGAGATCATAGCCTGAATGTCCTGAACTCTCTGTTCCAGGGGAAAGGCACATAACTGTACCATATCGAGAATGCATTCGAAGAAAGGGAGCATCTGCGAAAAAGTCAGGCATTTCTTCAGCTCATTGATAGTGAATTCCAATGATGTTAGGAGGATTGCTGTTATCTGGAGGTGATTGAGAAATATGTGATGAGTCCGCTTTCAACAGCCAGTCGTTAAGGTATGAGAAGACTGATATCCACGACCTCCAGAGATGTGCTGCGACCACTGCCATCTCTTTTGTGAACACCCGAGGGGCACCAGTGAGCCAAAAGGAGACCACTGCAAACTGAGAAAGCTCCTGGCCCATTGCGAACCGCAGGTAGTGCCTATGAACCTGTAGAAAGGGGATATGAAAAGCGCCTTGCAGTCCAACGCCACCATCCAGTCTCCAGGGTAGACAGGACCTGGGCTAGCGTGAGCACCTTGAATATGTCCTTGCACAGGAAGGTGTTGAGATAGTGCAGATCTAAAATAGGACGAAGGCCTCCGTACTTCAGATCAAGGAAGTAGCAGGAGTAACACCCAGTTCCTACTTCCAAGGCTGGAGCCCCCTTTATAGCCTTTATAGCCAAAAGGGCCCGCACTTTGCCGCAAGATAACAGAACATGTGTATTTGTAAAGCCCACGTTCACCCGTAGGCATCTTGGCGCTGAATAGCAGATGTTTATTAAGATGGACAGATGGTCATCCTGAAGGTCGTGGAAGGTACAGTGGGATAAAAAAAGGACAGGAAGGGCATAACCGTGGCGAACAATCTGAAGGACCAACTTGTCACACATGATATCCTACCACCCCTGTAGGAAATATCAGATGCTACCTCCTACAGGGTGGCTGCGTCCCGGGAAGGACACAATAGAGGTTATGCGGTTGCAGCCCCTGAAGGGGCAGGGGACAGTTATCCCTGCTGTCCTCGTGATCTCTGGGAGACGCAATGTTGGAATAGCCTTGTAAGAATAGACTGGCCCAAGGAAATGTGCTGTGGCTCTGCTCTCCAACACACCAAAGCCAAAACAGTTTTATTCCCACAAAGGCAAGATCTGTTGCATTGCAACTGTCCTGAACAGTCTGTGTGAGACTCTACGTTGGTTGTCCGAAACAGCTGCTAAAATTTGGGCAACCATATCCAAAATGGCATGGGAATAATGGCCAAGGAGACAGCTGACAGACCGATTTTCGAGCAAGGCTTGTGAAGGAGAAAGTTCTTTTACCAAAAGTTTCTACTCATTTGAACTCCTCGTTGAGAGGAGTGATAAAGAAAGCATTTGGGGTGACTGCTGGTGAATGCTTAAACCACCAGACTCTTCAGAGTGGGATGTTGATTTAGGAAGGTAGGTTCACCAGGCGTAGGTCAACCTGTCTATTGATGTGTGGTCCTGAACAGAGCTTGACCAAGGTGCCCAAAAGGATAGCATTAAAAAAAGAGCCTCTTTGAATGGTAACAGTGGCAGCCTAGTCAGGTTGCTAAACTTCGATCAAAACATTGGTTTTCACTTCCATGAGTGTCAACTGTAGGTCAAATACTTTCACTGAACTTTGCATCACTAGAGAGAAAGAGGTGCTTTCCTCTTTAGCAGGACCCAGGGGAGACCCACTGCCAGTATTCGATGAAATGCCAAGCCCACTGGTATCCTGAAACCTTTCATACCAGCTGTTATACTGGGGAACATAATCATCCCCTTCATCATAGTTATCAGGGTCTGTGCCAAATAACCTTAACCAGCTTGTCAGATGGCAATATAGGCTGTACATTCTTATCCATGGGGTACAAAAAGAGTGGAGGGTGGATCAGCCAGCGAAAGTCCGACTGGAGGTCCCTGCAGTTCGTTGGGCCCGAAGATGTGCCAACGGGAGCTGGAAGTCCCAGATTGACCTGGAATGTCAGAGTGAGATATTGAATCAACTCCAATGGAGATCGGGAGCGAGACAGAGAGGCAAACTGATGCCCTGTAGCTCAAGAATGGCTAGAAAGGGCAGTTTCCCACTTGGATTTCTTAAGTTTCTTCTTCGACATACCCAAAGACTTTGAATGTGAGTAGAACCTCCCACGGGAATGAGCGTGAACAGGACCTTCCTTTATACTTTGACTGGTCATGGCATGGAGTCTTGTGGTTGGCAACATAATTTGGCATAGCGTTCGTATTTAGCTTTCGAGTTCATCTGGGCCCTTGCACACTGGATAGATTTTGACAACAAAGTCTGGTTAAAAATGAGGGAGTCTCTCCGGATCATTGTCTGAAGGAACAGAAAGAAAGCAAGTCACTTTAGGGTGCATGAGTAGCGCTTATATATGGGGATCCACTAATCTCTTCGGAGCAGAGTGATGACAGTCTGGAGCCACACAACGCCACTTGGCGGCACCCAGGTTAACTGCTCCAAACATTTCCAGATCGTGTGTGCTGCCCAGGTATTAGTCACAAAATGAGCAATCTGCGGTTATATGTATCCATTAGAAGATATAAATGTATGGGCATACTGTCAAGTGTTAGTGTAAAGTATAATGCAAGAGACAATCCATTCAGAAATAGACTGCTTGTTGGGACCAAACCTGTTTGAGTGGGACCATAATTGACAAATACTTGTTCAGACTAAGTTTTAATCAAAGGAGAACTTCAAAGCTCTCAACATCCAGAGAGTGAATGGACTAATAAGTTGGTTGGAGAAGATGTAACTTTGATACTTCCTTTAGAATTAAAATAGCATATTTCCTCAATTACTTTGCTATTCTGGAACACAGAACAGACCCTGGTAGCAAAAGGTTAGTATTTCGCTAGGGCTGTGAGTTGATGTAACAGCTACAAGGAACGCAGCTTTTCAAGTCAAATGTTGAAAAGAAGCTTTACACAACAGTTCAAATGGAGGACACATTAACTTAAGAAGGACAAGAAAATAAGTTACGTACCTGTAACTGTATCTTTCACAGATTTACATACTTGAATCATTCACCGAAGTGGGAGTCCCAAGGTACCATAGAAAGCAGTAGTGAATGATATACATAGCAGTTAATGTTAAACAAACATTCCCTTCATTAGCTTATCAACATCATTTTTTAAGAACCAAAGTTCAGCCAATCAGGTGACAGCACACTTTCAAACCCTCACCACAGAGGCTACAATCCCTCAGATTTTCTAGCACAAGTGGGATATCCGAACCTAGAAAATAAGGGGAACCTCTATGGGGAGGAGGGTGGTGTTATACTGTGTCTTCTGCCTCTACCTTCTGTGTCATGTCTCTAGTTGGAATGTGGGGTCTATGACATACTAGGGGGTTCTATGTCAGTTATGTAGTTGCAGTCTGTGCTGATGACATGGGGTTCCTTTGCTCCAATAAACTTCACCTTTAATGTTCCTGATATTGCGGAGTCTTCCTTGGAAACGCTACCACATTTTGGCGACAGGATGAGATGTACCATGCTTCACCAGTGATTTTTCTACTGTTCCTGCACTAGAGGAACCCCGTGTCCTGCCGTTTCGCCGCTGCCTTTGGTGCGGTAGGATTGATTTATTTGAGACTGTTTCCTTCACCCCTGCTACCTTTCTCAAGCTCCGCTTTGCCTTCGCTGCGTTTAAACTTTTACAAGCTGCCTTTACGATTGTCACGCACGGATTAAACTCAATTGCCTTTCATCTGTTTCTGCCTGCCCTCTGCCAAGTCACACCCGTTGTGTCACGTTTGCTGCCCTCCTTAGCCTTCACTTGGTCTTGCCGTGTTTCTTTACATTTACAGCAAGCTGTCCGTTATGCTGGCCTCGCGCGTATGCCTCTAACTGCTTCATAAGGCTCGCGCTTGCCGGCTGCCACGCTCTCCATTGTTGTCCAACACCGCGAGCTCCTCACAGCTTGCGCTACGTCTCTGTGCATTTGCCCGTGCCATTCTCCTGCATTGTTCTTGAGAGCGCGCGCTCTGTGCCTCTGTCAGAGACATCACGCCTTCTCACGAGCCCGTTTCATTTTTCATCGCTCTGCCTGTGTAGCGAGCGCACTGTTAAATATTGCTGCCAGCAATTTTGTTGTATCTTCAGATTAAAGCGCTGTGTCCACTCACATACTAAAGCCACACTGTGGTAAGTTATGTTTGGTTATTTCTGTGATGTATGTGGAATTTTAGAGTCTTCTGTTCCCAGAGATCTAGATCTCTGGTTCAAGCTAATGTCATAACCAGCTTGCTGTTTTACTGGAGCTGTCGTGGGTTCCTTTCCTCTTCAATATAATCATACTTTTAAGAAATACCTCTGGAGTCCCAAGAATTCCTTTATTGGAGAATACTACAATTTTTGGCGACGAGTTGTTTACTGGAACCCACCGACCGACCTTGTCATTTTAAGATTTATGGTATTTTTTTACCTCTTATTGGACTATATATCACCACTTGATCATCTTTGACTCCACCATACCTTTGGATTACTTGTGAGCATGGATTGCCTATGCTCCAACTTTGGCTGACTTCAACGAAGGTATTGTGATATCTCCCTTTCAGCATCTTTCTAAGGGTGAGATGAATGTGACTGTCGGAAATTGCTAAACGGACCAATTCCGTCCGCATCTTTGAGTTCGAGGTCACAAACTGTGAGCGGATTGCATCGAATCTTCTATATTGAAAATCAGGATTTTCAATAAAATAGGGAAGTTTACTTTGCCCTCAACTTACTTGCTGTGCCGTTGCCGCTTTGCTTTTAATCAAACCGGCCTTTGGATTCCATCACGCTCGACACTGCATTCTTCTCTTCATTCTGCCTCACGTCATAACTGCTACTGTGTGCTCAACCTCCTGAAGAAACAATACGTACTCACTTCAAGATGGCTGCCAACAGCGTGATGATGAAGTCTTCTAACATTTGGTTACCATAGCAACCTTTCAGCGCTTCATTGCCGTTCGTCCTCAGAGGTTTGCACACGTATTTACTCCAATTGCTCAGCTGCTTCCTGACGTCCGTGACTAACACACGCTTCTCATCGCCTCTTCAGCACTCCTCTTCCTGGATTCTTGTGGTATTGCTGGTCTTCCATGACTGGCACACGCACTTTAAAACCCTTTCATGTGGACTGCAGAAACAATTAACCCTTTGTTTAAATAACTTTGTATGGTTCGTTAAAGCTTGAATGGTTTTAATCGCTTTAACATTCATTTAACCTTTCTTTATCGGTGTCAGCTATTTCATTTGTTTATTTTTCTCTTTTTTCTTTTTATTCTTCTCTTTCGAAATGTCAGCTTCATCCAATAATGTCATGCAACCACCTCCTTTCTTACCAAAACCAGGTAAACCCATTACTCCTTGGCATAAATGGTATAGGAATTTTGATAATTATTTAGAAGCCATTGATGCTTCCAAGTACTCAGCGTCAAGGAAAAGAGCCTTGCTATTCAATCATTTGGGTGACGCTGGACAGGATATTTTCGACAACTTACCTTTAATACCTGCTCCTCCTGGTGATGAAACATGGAATGTGTTTTTGGAAGCTTTGGCTCGTTTGGGTAAACACTATGTTGACGAACCATCAATTATGGTGGAGCGACATATGTTTTTCAAACGTAAACAAACTCAGGAAGAGTCAATTGAGGATTACTTGGCTGTTTTGCGTGTGCTTGCATCTAAATGTCAGTTTGGTACTTACCTAGATACAGCTTTATGTGACCAACTTGTATTTAATTGTTTTAACAAAAAATTCAAGAAAGAATATTAACTTGTAAAAATCCATCGCTTGAGGAAGTAATGGACATAGCACGTAGCATTGAGAGGTCTGTAGTTTCTTCAAAGATTATCATGCAAGATACTAGTGGAAGACATGCTAAAGAATCTAAGGTAATTGCATTCACTACAGATAATTCTGATGTGAACGCGGTTTCCACAAAACCTAAACTCAATAAACCTTTTGAGAATAAAGGTTCTTGTTACCGTTGTGGATCCAAGTTTCACATGGGTAACTATGTAAACTGTCCTGCACAAGGCAAAAGATGTACTACTTGCAAAAAAATAGGACATTTTTACACTGTTTGTAAGTCATTCAAACCTAGAAAGAAAGTTAATTTTCTTAATGTAGAAGAGGACATACTTTGTGAGGGCATGAGTAATCTTGTATCCTCTATTGAAATCAATGTTTTACATAGTGAGACTAAAAGATGCAAAGGACCTATTTGTAATGTTTCAATTGGTTCTATAGAAACCAATGTTATGGCAGATTCCGGATCTCCTATAACCATTTTAGACGAAAAAACTTTTGCTAAGTTTTGGTGTAAGTCTATTCTTAAACCTAGTGACGTGAATCCGAAAGCATTTGGAGAGTATGACATCGTAATGTTTGGTTATTTCTGTGATTCTATCAAATTTAAAGACAGACTTATCTATACAAAAATGTATGTAGCCCTTAATGGACGTGATATTCTGGGTTGGCAAGATCAAGCAAAATTTGGTATGATTCTCAAACCCGGTCATCCTGAACCTGTTGTTTTGGGAGATCTACCAGTTGTAGCTATTGTAGAAGAACCTTTGGATTCCTTACAATCATTCTCTCATGAGAATTCTACCTTGAAAAAGCTATGTTCCAAATATTCTGGTGTATTTTCAGATAAAGTAGGTTGCGTTAAAGGCTTCAAACACATAATTAAACTCAAGAAAAATGTTATACCCTGTGATTCAAAAGTGTAGGCCTATTCCCCTGTCTGCTAGAGATGACTTACAAAAACTTCTTGAAGAAATGTGTTTACAAGATATCATTGCACCAATAGAATCTTCTGAATGGGTTTCTGCGGCTGTCGTCGCACGTAAGAGCTCAGGCGATATTCGTCTGTGTGCTGATCTAAGAGTCCTGAACCGCAACATAGTAGTAGATTGCCAACCCTTACCGAGAATCCAAGAGATGCTTGCCAAGCTGGGAGGCAGAAAATTTTTCACTACTATTGATTTGCGTTCAGCTTATCATCAGATTCCCCTATCTGAAGAATCACAGCATCTTACTACTTTTGTGACCCCATTTGGGGTTTACATGTACAAACGCTTGCCTTTTGGATTAGCATCTGCGGCAAGCGTGTTCCAGAGGCTCATGGATCAGATGTTTGCTCAATGCAGTGGTATCCAGGCATTCCAAGACGACATATTAATTTACACTAATACACTAGAAGACCATTACGTTCTTCTAGAAGAGGTCTTGCAGAAACTGGAAAAGCGTGGTATGACCGTGAACAAAAATAAATGTAAATTTATTACTCAACAGGTAGATTACTTAGGTCACAACATTTCTGCGGAGGGCATAAAACCAAAATTATCCCTTCTCAATGCCATTAAGGATGCACCTAAACCTTTAGACAAAGATTCCCTGAGGGCGTTTTTAGATTTAAGTGAATATTATGCACGTTTTGTGCAAGGCTATGATATTATTGTACAACCTTTGAGGGATTTATTACGGAAAAATGCAAAGTATATTTGGTCGGAAGATACTCAACGTTCATTTGACTCTGTTAAGAAATTAATTCTTGAGGCCCCTGCTATCAGACCCTTTACGCATGGACAATTGACCATTATAACAGTTGATGCTAGTTCAAGGGGTTTAGGAGCTGTTCTCAGCCAAATTATTGATGGTCAAGAGTTTACAGTGGCTTTTGCTTCTAGAACTTTGAGTGGTGCTGAGCTCAATTATAGTACAATTGAGCGAGAAGCCCTAGCATGTTCATGGGCAGTGGAAAAATTTAGGATGTATATTTGGGGGTCTAGATTTCAGCTGTATACTGATCACAAACCGCTCATGTACATGTCAGGTGACAGTTCTTCTAATAAAGCTTCCTCTAGACTAACTAGACTTCTGGCTAGGTTACAAGAATTCAATTTCGACATTAAATATATTCCCGGAGGTAAGAATATAAGAGCAGACTGTCTTTCACGTATACCTCTTGAAAATGATGTTCATACTAATGATCATACAGACAATGATGATTTTGATTGTGTCTTCTCTATGAGCGATTTAATACAAGATGCAAAACATTCTGAGAAAGAATGGATTGAGTGCTACGATCAAGATTTGTGCCTAAATAGAGTAAAGAAATTCTTGGTCAATGGATGGCCATGTGATCGAAGTATGTCCTTGCAAGATAGATCATTTTCTCAAGTGGCTCATGAATTGTCTATAGTCAATAATATTCTTGTTAGGCAAGACAAACTTGTTCCACCTGAAGGTATTAGAGACAAAATTATTTCACTTGCCCACCAAGGTCATTTAGGTATTTCTTGTACAGTTCGTAAGATCAAGGAAACCTACTGGTGGCCTGGTATTGATGCTCAGGTCAAATCCCATATTAACAAGTGTCCAGAATGCTTATGTTCAGATAAACATTGGCACACTTCTACGTCTCCTTTATGTCCTGTTGATTGGCCAAAAGGTCCTTGGCAGAAATTGGGTATGGATTTTTCAGGTCCCTTTAATTTGCTAGGGAGTGACACTAAATATCTAGTTGTAGTAATCGATTATTTCTCAAAATGGCTGTACTTTGCATTTGTGAAAAATTCAGACTCTAATTCCGCCATCTCCTTTTTGCAACGTGTATTTTTAATTGAAGGTTTGCCCAAGGAAATTGTCACCGACAATGGTACACACTTTGTTTCTAATGAGTTTGAGAATTTTCTGGGTGAAAATTTGGTTAATCACATACTAGCACCTTTGTACAGCCCAGGCGTCCAATGGTTTAGTTGAGCGTGCAAACAAATTGTTAAAAGAGGGTGTACAAACAGCCATAGCCAACGGGTTAGATGTATCTAAGTTTATCAGTCAAAAAGTGTGGAGCTACAACACTACTCCTCACTCAACCACTGATGTTTCACCCTATGTATTGCTCAGAGGTAGAAAACCCATTTCTTCTCTCAATCCTTCATGGTTAATTGATAAAATTGATTATACACCCTGCCTAGATTTACACGAAGTTAGGAGACATGTGGAACATAAACAGGCTTCTTATAAAAGAAACTATGATGAAAGAAAACATGTAAAAGAAGTCATGTTGTCTCCTGGTGATTGTATTCTTATTAAGAAACCAATGAAAGTCACAAAAGGGCAATCTAAATTCTCTGAACCAGTGAAAATACTTAAAGTTTCTCGTATGGCTATTCTTTTACAGGATCGTGGATGGTGGAACCGCAATGCATTAATTAAATTAACTAATGAACAAGCTAAAATCATTCTCCAGAAATTTAAAACTCAACATGACATGGATTGGTTTGATTTGGGAGATTTAACTTCCTGTCGCAACAATCGTGAAACTAATGTCAATTTATCTCTTCCTTTAAGGGACAGTGGGGACAACAATGTCATTGTCTCTTCTGGTAGCTCGGTTAGCAATTTCCCTACTGTCAGTCATAATATCACTAATGCTTCCGATGATTGTAAACAGTTGAGGAGCAGTTCCCGTATTAGATCGTCTCCTTTTCGTTCTGATGATTTTGTATATTACTAAGTATTTATTTATTCTGCTCATTGAATAGGAAGGGGATGTGTGGTAAGTTATGCTTTGTTTGCTTCCTCTTGTCATTAAAGCTTGCTTACTTTGTATGGTGATGTATGTGGAATCTTAGAGTCTTATGTCCCCAGAGATCTAGATTCTAGTTCAAGCTAATGTCATAACCTGCTTGCTGTTTTACTGGAGCTGTCGTGGGTTCCTTTCCTCTTCAATAAAGCTATCTTTTAAGAAACACTTCTGGAGTCCCAAGAATTCCTTTATTGGAGAATACTACACACACTCACCTCTTGCTGTTCACCCTGTTCTTCAGTTTCTTGCTCATTGCCTCGTTGTCAACACCATAGAGCGTGAAGTTGCTCTCAGAGACAGTCTCCCTTATTGAACACTGCCACCCTGTGGCCACCACTGGCATTTTTGTTCAAGCAACAATTTTTGTTTCTCTTCTTCAGTGCAGTTTTTTTTTTGTTTGTTTTTTTCTGTTCAGGTGTACATTTCAGCACATTCTTGTATCCGAGTAAAGCAAAGAGTGACTGTATAAAATAATTAGGAAAATCTACACCTGCTTAGACTGCCCTGGGGAACACGCTCATACCACTGAGTATTAATCACGCTGTTGTTCCTCCTCCGTCTTTTCTCATGCTGCAAGGTGATCCGCCCATTGAATGGGAGGATTGGATCGAAACTTTTGAGAATTACATTGTTGCTTTAGGTGGCTCTAATTTTTCTCCCATAAGAAAGAAAGCTTTATTGATTGGGTGTCTTGGCACTGAGGGGCAACATGTGTTCAAATATTTACCGCAAGTACATGAAGATAATGGAGATGTTATGGAGGATGTTTATAAAGAGGCAAAATTGCGCATTCACAAACGTTTTGCCAAAACATTGAACATTGTTATGCAACGTCACAAATTTTATACTCGATCTCAAAGACCAAATGAGACTATAGATTAATTTGTGGCAAGGCTAAGTGAACTGGCTATTAAGTGCAAATTTGGTCCCATGACGGAAGAACTCATACGTGACCAATTAATTGTTCAATGTAGCAACAAGAAAATTCAGGAACGGCTATGGGCAGCGGCAGATCCTAATTTAAAGGAAGCCATTAAATTGGCTAAAGTGGTGGAGGAATCTCAAAAATGCATGAAGGAGATGCACAAAAATGAGCAACAAGTAACAACAAGTAACATATTGAAGTTTGAGGTAGACTGTGATTTGGATTCTGTCAATTTCGTCAAGAAGAAGCCTACCACATCTGTCTTGAATCGCAATTCTTCTTCTAGACCATCAGTCTCTTCTCAGGTCAGATCCAACACACGTGCGTGTTTTCGCTGTGGTAGCAATCTTCACCTTGCAAACTCGAAGTTATGTTTTGCACAGGGCCAAATCTGTCGTTTGTGTGGAAGGAAAGGACACTACGCCCGCATGTGCAATGCCAACAAAACAAAGGTGGCTTTGGTTGAGGAATCGGAGGAGTTCTTCGAGCATAAAGTAAGGATGGTTGACTCAAACTGCAACTCTACTGGAACAAGAGGAGTCGGATGACTTCAAGAGACGTTCTCGTCCCAAAGCAGACTTTCTCATTGATGGCAATTCAGTAACATTGATGGTTGACTCAGGGTCTTTAAATATTATCTCTAAAGACTTATTTGATACAGTTTGGCCTTGCAGAGTTTTGAATAGTACAAATGTTGTTCTAAAGGGGTATCAGGGTACAAAAATAGGAGTTATTGGCTATTTTGAAGCTAACATCTTCCATGAGCGTCACACGAAAGGGAAAATTTATGTTGCTGTTGAGGGTCCACCCATTTTGGGGTGGTCTCATCAGTATGACCTGCATATTGTTGTAAACCCCAGGGCTGCTGAACAGGTAATGGTTGTGTGTGAAGATGATGTTAACCAAGTACTTCAACAATTCACTTCAGTCTTCAATAGCAAATTAGGTGTTGCTAAAGACTATACACAAGATTATTTTAAAGAAAGATGCCATTCCTGTGAGGCATTCCTCCAGGAAGGTTCCCATTGCCATGAGGGAGGAGGTTAAAAAGATTATTGATCAAATGGTTTTGGACAAGGTTATTGAACCTGTGGAAGCTACACAATGGCTATCTCCGGTGGTCATCACTAAAAAGGCTGATGGCTCTTTGAGATTTTGCGCGGACCTTCGCAGCCTTAATCAAAATGTAGTGATGGACCGTTTTCATCTCCCCATCACAGAGTTAGTGTTCCTGCTATATTTCTGTGTCGTTCTCAAACTCAATATAAAAGAATTTGAAATAAAGTGGGTGACTTAGTTAAAGTCAAACCTGGTGTTGTCGAGGCTGGTCTTTCAAAATTTTGCGGTCCTTACAAAGTCATTCAGGTGGGCCACAATTGGTTAAAATTGGACAATATGCAAGTTTGGAACGTGAGAAGAGTTGCTTTGTTTCAAAGGGGTGGTGGTAGCTCTTCCTCTTCTGTTTCTGATTTGTCTTAATCAGCTGAGGTGCCTAAAATTTCTAGGGTACCTTCTCATGAGATTGCTGAAAAAAAGAAATGTCTTAACAAAAATGTTGTCATGCCTTATGGTATTTTGGAGAGAAACAAGGTGCCTCTTCTCCAAAGTGGCTTAATGATTTTGTAACCCGTTGATCTTCTTTACCAGTGTTTATTTGTGCTCTTTGCTCATTTGTTCCCGGTTTGTGAGGGTGTGGGAGATGTCTTATTTTGGGGTTTCCTTCTGTGTGTGTTCTTTCTTTATGTTGGTTTATTTTCCTGTTATGCATTGATAGAAGGGAGATGTGTTATACTGTGTCTTAGTCTGTCTTCTGCCTCTACCTTCTGTCTCATGTCTTTAGTTGGAATGTGGGGTCTATGACATACTAGGGGGTTCTATGTCAGTTATGTAGTTGCAGTCTGTGCTGATGACATGGGGTTCCTTTGCTCCAATAAACTTCACCTTTAATGTTCCTGATGTTGCTGAGTCTTCCTTGGAAACAGACTACCACAGGTGGGTCGCATGTGAATCTGTGAAAGTTACCAATACTGGAGAACTGCAGTTACATGTAAGTATTTTCTTCTCCAGTATTGGATAGTTCATAGATTCAAATGCTTGAATCAGAACAATGGTTTTAACCCAGATCTCTTGACTGAGAATTATTGTTTCATTGGTTCTGCATTCCGTCCATAAATTGTGTGTCTTGTTGTCTCGCCCTAAGTGCGCTGGGTATGCCCAGACGTGGGTCCAGGGCTCACTATGCCACTGGATTCAGCTAGCCTGGCTGATGAGGGATGATACCCCTAAACCAGTCCCAGGATGCTGGTTTCTTTTCAAGGGAGAATCTGGCTTGTCAGTTCGGGCTGGACCGTTCCCATGAGAAGCAGAGTCAAGACTTATTTGTATATGGCTGGGTCTAAACTGGGGTGGCATGGTGAGCAAAAGAATGGATTTAACCCAGATCTCTTGACTGGTGGTGAATGTTTGACTGGTTCCGTAATTCATCCATCATTTGTGTCTTTTGCTGTCAGAATAGTCAGCAGTTAACACTTGCAGCTAATTACATTATCAGACTAGAGCGGTTGGTGGAAAATGCATTTATATATGGCTCCCCTTATTGAAATGGATGGTGCAACACTGCTTTGCCCACAGCTGCATCACTCGTAAGAGGAATCCAGGCAATAATGCTGTGTGATGGCGTGCCTGCTAGACCGCGTGGCTGCTCGACAAATTTGATAAAAAGGCACACCAGCAAACAGCTGTGGTAGTAGAGAGAGCTCTGGTAGAATGAGCCTCGACTTTGCATGGCAATGGTTTTCCAGCCCGTCACGGAATTGGATAGCTGCTGCAATCCATCTTGCTATGCTTTGTTTGGAAATTGGAAATCCCTTTTGTAGGTTTTCATAAGCGACAATTTATCTGCCCTTGCGGAATGGTCTAGTCCTGTGTAAGCAGAACTTGATGCATCTCTATGTCCAATGTATGAAAATATTTTTCTGCCATAGTTTGGAGACTGGCAAAGAATGTTCTCAGTATTATGGGTTCATTCCAATGGAAATCCAAAGGAACCTTTGGTATAAACTTAGGACTGGTCCTCAGCACAACACTGTTTTGTTTGAATTGCAGGAACGGCTCTTTAATTGTGAATTCTTGAATGTCACTGGCCCATCTTGCTGACGCGATACAAGCAGCGCTGTATTCCATGTCAGGTATTTGAAGTCTGTCTTGCGAATGGGCTAAAACAGGGTGTTCTTCAATTGCCCCAGCACTATATTAAGGCGCCAATTAGGAGGAGGTTTAGTTATAGGAGTGAACACTCTTAAAAGGCCCTTGATAAATTACTTGATCACTCTGCTAATTCTTCCTGTAATTTTTCCCATCTTATAAATCGTGAGATTGCTGCCAGGTGTACTTTAATGGAGGAGTGGGCCAATACAGTCTTTGCAGACTGGAGCAGATACAGGAAAAGTTATTTCGGAGGTGCTGAGATGGGATGAATATTAGCTTCATGACACCACAAACAGAAACAGTTCCATTTAAGTGTGTGTGTTTTATTGGCGGTATCACCCCTGGCCTTTCAAGAATCTTTCAGCAATCTGCCGGAATATTCAACTTTGCAAATTCATTGAATTAAGGAGTCAAGCCGACAAGTGTAGTGAGGTTGGATTCAGACAAAGGACCTGGCTGTGGTTCATCGTTAGCAACGTTATCTGCTTCAGCTGAATGTGGGCCTGTTCTGAGAGGAGCAGGAGTTCCGTGAACCAGAATTGTCTGGGCCATCTGAGAGTAACCAGGAATACTTAGCAAGGTTCCCTATTCATTTTTATGAGGAACCTCAGGATCAAGGAGGAAAGCATATGCATAGATCTTTGACCATCTGATTGAAAACGCATTCACTCACGATCCCTCCTGTGGGTGCCAGCTTGCAAAGATTTGGCATTTCGAATTCTCCCTTGTCGCAAACTGATCTAGGTTTGGTTTGCTCCAATGATCGAATATGTCCTCCAGATTTTGTTGGCCGAGCGCCCATTCATGACAGCTGGCGTTCGTCCTGCTCAACGTGTCTGTTAGGACGTTGGTCGCTCCAGGCACATGCTCAGCCTTGAGTTATTTGGTGTTGCACAGCCCATTTCCAAATTTCTTGTGCCTGTTGTGACAGGCTGACAACCTTGTGCCTCTCAGTTTATATGCTGCATGCTGGTGGTCATGTCCATGTGAATAAGTACTGATAACTTTGCTATTCTGGGAAGGAAAGATCAGGGCCAATGCTATGGCATGTGCATTTTCTTCTGTAAGTGATTCCACTTCACGCGGATTAACAAATCATGGAGTTGAGCGTCCAATGCCTCCAGGGACGCGTCTGTAATTACAAAGTCGGAGATCTCTGTAAGGAATATTAGCCCCTTGGGCAGGTTTACACTCTGTGCCGACCATTTCATGAATGTAACCATGGCTGGAGTATTCTGAATGATGTGAAACATCCCTGGAATCTGTACAATTGTGTAACTCCACTTATAATGGTCGCATGTGAAGGCGGCAATTTGGAATTCGTGGAATGCAAGTCGATATCATTCAGAGGAGTGATTTGTACAGTCGAACTGAAACTGACTTTTCTGATTAATTTTTGTGCTTTTTGTTGAATGCTTATCTGTCTTTCTTGTGAGGCGAATGCCTTGTCTTTGTTCTGGTCCATGTCTAGAACTGCTTCCAAGAAAATCAAGGTTGTTGACGGTGTGAGATAGGATTTCAGTTTGACCGTGAGGTCCAGATCTTTGAAGAGTGTGAGACAGGTTGATGTATCTTTTGTTGCCTTTCAATTAGTTACTTCCTTTATCAGCCAGTCGTCACGGTATGGGAATACCTGCAGCCCATTTTGCATCAAATGAGCTGCCACCGGAGCCAGATTTTTGGTAAAGATGCAGGGTGCTGATTCCAGCCCGAAAGGGAGAACCTTGAATTGGCAGTGGGTGCCGGCTACCTTACGATGATTTGGGTGAATTGGAACATAGAAGTATGCATCCTAGAGATCTAGTGCGGTAATGTGATCCCCATTATTTGCAGGATATCTTGCAGGATGACCATGCAAAAGGATTGTTTTCTTAAATACTTGTTGAGTTTCCGAAGGTCTAAGATGGGGTGCCAGTCTCCTGACGTTTTCTTTATAAGAAAGAAACGGGAGTAGAAACAGATTCCCCTCTGGGTCTTCGGGAACTCTTCTATTGCCCCTTTTCTTAGCATGGCTAATACCTCTGGCAGAAGTTGTTTCAGATAGGGAAGAGCCGCCTTTGGGTTTTTTTTTTGTGGTTTTGTGATGAATTCCAGCATGTGACCATGCGTGATGACATCCAGCACCCATCTGTCCATTGTTATGAGGGAACATTTAAGGGAGATAATTTGAGATTCAACCACCCAAGTTGTTTCTGCGAACTGTGGGGGATAACCGATGCCTTTGAAAGGTCACTGCTTTCTGGCAGTCTCTCTCCCTTGAGGAGGCTGTTTACGTCTGGGTGCATGCCGGTACGCAGCTGTAGGTAGCCGTCTGTACTGCTGCTGGGAATATTGAGAGCGACACTGGCTGTGAAAGGGCTGGTATTGTTGTCTGTATAGTTGAAATCCTCCTCTGTAGGAGTATTATCCTCTGCCCCAGGCTTCCCGAAGGGCTGTCTCTTTACCAGTAGTGTTCCCAAGGATTTGGCTGTATCAGTGTCAGTTTTTATGGTCTGGAGAGCGTAATCAACTTGCTTGCCGAATAACACCTCACTGTCATACAGCATATCTAGGATCTTGCTCTGTATTTCTGGCCTAAAAGATGTTGCCGTTAGCCATCCCGGTCTTCTGAGGACAGCTGCACCACCCAGCTGTCTGAATCCAGTCGACGATATATTTATCACACAGTCCATTTCAGCTGAAGTTCTCTCCCCTTCCTGCAGAATTTTCCTGGCTTCACTCCTTGCATCTTCTGGCAAGAGGTAAATGTATACTGTGATGTCTGACCACACCTGCTTGTCGTAGCGTCCTAATATTGCTAGGGAGTTAGCTGCTATATCAGTAGTGGCTGCCATGGTAGAGAAACGTTTCCCTATATTATCCAGCCTACGTCCGTCTCAATCTGGTGGTGTTGTAACAGAGGTGGATGGATTCTTTGACCAACGCTGGGCCGCTTGTGTTATAACTGAATCCGGCTTGGGATGGCCAATTAAACATGCCGGTGAATCATCCGATGCTTTATCATTTTTATCCAGTCTAGGCAGCACTACTGACACTGTAGCTGGATTCTTCATAGTTTTGATGCCTTCCTGCTAAATAAAATTCCCGATCGGGATGGCTTGGATTGATTTTTTCATGTGCTTCTTGAAATCGTAGAGGAAGCAATCTGATTGTTTTGCTGTTAGAGGGAGCTGGAATCATTTAGCTGCCCTTTCCATAAGGTTGTGGAAGCCACAGATGTAGTCTGGTGGGGAATCCACTGGTGCTGGGATCAGATAGCCATCCCATTCATTAGGAATTGAAGCAGTGTCTGATCTCACCTTCTTCCCTGTCATCTGTAGACGGTGCATCATCCGTGGGTGGTTCATCCAATGTACTAGCCAGTGTGGGTAATGGGGTCACTGGCGCTGTTAATATATACGGTGTGCATGTGACCGGAGTATGGATTTGTGGTGACTGCACTGGTCTTGTTGATTGTGGTGGAGAAGCAGTTGTTGCAGGATCTAGAAACCTCTTATACTAATCCTGGAGCATGTGCTGAAGATTGACCAAAGCCAGTGGCATGTGTACTGACTCTTCCTGCTGCTCCTGTTGACCATAACCAGAGTACTCATCCTGATACTGTTCCGGGTGTTTGCCTGGAGCATATTGCTCCCGTAATATTGATACTCATCTTAGTCATCCTCTTGACACTTCACATGCAGCTCGGAGGGACAATGTGCTACCCCAAAGGGGTTCTCATCCTCTGATGTTCGTCATCCAGGAGATGTGCAGGTGGAAAAGGCGAAACCTTACTTGGCGATGTATGAGCAGGCAATATTGGTTCTGTAGGGAATTTTCCACTTACAGAAGTGATCGATAATGGCATCACAGATGTTAATGGTATTTTCGTTGACTATTCTGTCAGACGAGATTTTCAAAGGAGGTGTAGTCGTCGATGGGGCTCTCGTAGACAGGGCAGTCAGCGGTGTAGAAGTCGAAATCTCCGCTGGTATCTTTTTGGTAGACATGAGTTATCGTCGTCGAGGCCATCTGCGACGATGATGGTGGCGACCGTCGATGCTGTCGTCGATGAGGTCGGCGGTGGTGCCGTCGACGATGAGGTCTTTCACTGTGCTGTTGTCGTTGAGAACTCAAATTGAGATGTGGTAATAGTTTAAAGTGGTTCAATCATCGATGGAAGAAATTTGGATAACTTTCAGCTGTGTGAGTAGTAGGCTCAGATTGAACCTTTTCTGAGGAAAGTTTCTCCTTTTTTGAAGAATGTAGACATTCCTCTGATCTTTTTGAATGCACTGAGGACCCATGATAGGTTTTCTTCATAGCTTTTTTAGGTGACCCTGGAGGCACTCTTTCATGAGACATTCTTCTAGCAGGATTTTACAGTGTTTGAGGAATCATCACTGTCCTCCTCAGACCATAGGATTTTAATTTCTGAAGCCAAATCAGTAACCTTCCCTCTGTCTTTCAAAGTTTTTCGAGGAAAAAAAACAGCACATCTTACAATCCTTTACTTTGTGTTCAGGGTGTTGACAGTAGATGCACTCCTGGTGTGGATCCTTTAAGCGCAGCCTCTTTTTGCTACTTTTCCACATGGCCCGAACAGACCTTTTTTCTGTGGTTCTGTCATGGTTAAGTAATCCAAATATGTAGAAGTCGATGTCAGTCTTGTCCTGAAGCAAAATATTCTTGAAAGTAGAGAAAACTGTAGTAGACTTAAATGCTCAGGGAGAATCCCATTACACGACGAGCAGTAGAAAATCTGAGGGACTGAATTCTATGTGTTGGAGACTCTAAAAGGTGCAGTCGACTGATCGGCTGAACTTTTGTTCTTATTAAATAAGCTAATAAAGTGAATGTTTTTTTAAACATTAACTGCTATGTACATCATGGACTACTGCTTTCGACGGTATGTGGGACTCTCACTTCGACAACAGAGTGAGTAAAAGATGTGAATCTATGAAAGATCCAATACTGGAGAATGTTAAGTTTACAAGGAGGAGAAAACTCTGACTGGCAGAAAAACTTTTCGAAAACTTCTAGAAAACCCTTAATTACTTCAACTCTGGAAAGAGGTTAAAGACCTTTTCAACCAGTAGAATAGAGGCAAGGTGTACATTAATTGAAGAGAAATGCAGCCCCACTTTTTCCAAATAGAGAATGTAAGGGAGTGTCATATCTTCCAGAAATTGGAACAATCATGGAGACTGATTAAAGCAAACATAGAATCTCTTCCACTTAAAAGCATGGGAAGCTCTGGTCTATAGGCACGTAGCACCTTCTGAAATGTCCATATGAGGTCCATGACCACATTGCAAGTTTTTTGAGGATCAATCAACTAAATTCAGTGATGGACGATTATGATGTATAGTCTGGCTGCCAAGGTTCTACAGGACATTGTCTGCATGGCAGCCTCCTGTGAGTTGTGACATGTCAGCAGGTGAATCACCACTGGTGCTGCTTCTCAGAGCTATGAAGATCATCCTGGCTTTGGAGTACATTAGTGTGATAAGGACTGGCAGTATCAAAAGCAAATTCCGCTTTGCTTCTGTTTGGTCACACCTGGAGTGGGAACTTTTTGTTTTCTGCACCTGTGAAGGAGTCTATCTGAGAGAAACCGCAATTGCATAAGACATTGTGGGGCACTTCAGAATCCTTCACTGGCTCGTTTTTCTTGGAATATTCTGTTGAGGATGCATGTGCACACTAAAAATCACGAGATGAACAGGTGTAATTTGCAGGTTAACAGCTATGAACGATTTCCAGACTTGTTAAGCTTTCAGAGTTCCTTGCTTGTTTAAATAATGTATATCTGTTGTTGTCTGTATGTAGAAGCAGGGAAATAGTTTTGAATACTAGAAGTACCAACCTGAACATGAGATGGACAATTCTCATTTCTACAAGAATGATACAGGAAAAGCCCCACCTTCTGGGGTTCATGACCCTTGCACTTGATGATCCATGTGTGAACTTCTGTGCTGCTAGAGAGTCATCTGCCACAATGGATTGGGTTGGGATATTCTGGTGGAACTGTACCGCTTAAGAATATTTTTTGACCAACACCACCAAGGAAGAAATTAGATTGGATACAAACAGAAAGTCCATCTTCACAGCTGACAGTGAACTAGTACTATTGATCCTCCAGACAGTGCTCTAATGGACTCCTGTTCAGCTGGGTGTGAGGTTTTAGTCTAGACAAATACAGACTATCACTGATCCAAGCAGAGATGGTGTTATTGGATTTGTTATCTTTCAAAAACTGCAACACTTCAAACACTGCGCTGAAGTAGTGGGCGAAATGGACTGCCACTGAAGACCTGTATGAAAGTGACACAGAAAACAGTTTGTGAAATAATCTGTAAATCTGATCAGGAAATTCACTAGCTAAGGACAGGTGAATATATTCTGCTTCCTGAGGTGTTTAACAATGACAATCTAATACGGAAACGTTTCTTGGAGATGACTTCAGACCAAATAGAAGGGCCTTGCACGGGTGGCAATTGCTGCCTACTAGGAACCTCTAGAATTCCCAATGTTGCTCTGGAACTGGAATATGAAAGTATGCGGCATGAAGGTCAAAGACGCATCTAGTTCCCTCTGATATAGCTGGGGGAAAAATCTGAAGCAAGGCTAGCATTTATAATTTCTCTTTTCTTATCCATTTGTTTGTTTTATGAGATTAAGAATAAATGGGAACTGCTGTTTGTGACCCTGTTTTCAAACCAAAAAGAGGAACAAATTCCCTTTCCTTTTTGGAGTTGAGACACCTTCTCAAATGTATTCTTTTCCAATAAGGTGTTGATTTCTCACTGAAGCTTCTCCCCAAATCATTTCAAAGACCTCTTTGCTTTGAGTTTAAATCTCAGTGAGGAGCTATTTATTATGCACAATATTCAGCCACCCATCTGATGTTATTTTCTGTCACTCTTTCAGGAAGCACGATACGATACTTCCCCGACCAGAGTGTCAATGTCCTTTGGAGAAGAAAGAAGTAAGGAGTTACTCCTCCGCTAGAGGTTTCCATGTGGTTGAGACAGTCAATGGCCACCTCTTCCTTTGGAAGGCTTACGTTGTTGATATGGCTGCCTCCGTTAGGGCAGCTGAAGGGTTTAGAACCACTTTTGGAAGTAGCAACAGTCATAGGACTTGTACTTCGTTCAACTTTTTTTGTTTGAGGTCCACACACCAGAGTGCCTATTCTCAGTTGTCATGTGCTGCATTTTGTCATCAGTATGTAAACCAAACAGTGTTTTGTCTGAAAACTGTAGTTTTAAAATAGTTTGAGCCTCTGACCCTAAGGCTCAACACCGGAAGCTGCACATCACAGACAGTTTATGGCAGTATCCAGGAGCTACTAAGTAAGAGGAGTCGGCATCCGCATTTATTAAATTCAAAACATAATTTCTGTCTTCATGGGGTAGGTTTATGAAGATCCACTAAGTGAATTGAACCTGAGCCAGTGCTTCATTCATAAAACAAATTCTGGTGCCCAAAGATTTTTTTCAGAAGCCCCCAGCTGGTTCTGTTAATGTCAGACTTGTCAAATGCCATGGGTGCCGAATTCCACCTTAACTCCCCCTTTTCTACCTTTCTTCCGCTGGTTCTGGGTCAAAGTCTGATAATGAAAAATAAGTCCAGATTCCCAAAAATAAGTGTTGGTAGGCCCCACCTGCAACCACATGCTCAAATTAAGCATGGAGCTGAACGCTACTTCAAAGTCTAACGGGGCCTTGACAGCAAACACGCGGACACTGTACCAGACTTCATTATCTCAGATTTTGCAGTTGAAAGGAAAAAGGTGCCGTTTCACAACTTTGTATCTGTTTTTGGATTGCCGTTTTTTTGAGTTTCTGGAAACAGCAGTGAGCTGTAGTAGAAGAGGCCTTTCTCCCTGCTTTTCAGCGATCCCTGCAGTAAAATCTGGATCACTGCTCTGATTCTTCGGCATAAAGATTTATTTTTCTGCCTGTCCTTAAAAATTCTTCTGGACATTTTCTAGTAATGCTTATATCCTTGAGGAACTTATTATGAAAGACCAGCAATGCAGAGATCATAAGGCACCGACTTTGCCTTCTTCCTGCCACAGGAAGGGCGTTTCACAAAAAGATGGTGTTTTTTGACAAAGAAAAAGAATTCCATCCAGCAAATTAATTTTTTTTAAAAACTCAGTTGTCAAGAGACATCAAGTCAAAGTTTAAAAGGTGTGCAATAAGAAAAAAAGCAACAATGCCAAGCTCAGTACTTCCGGATTCTGTTTCAAAGAGCCAGAGAAAAAAACTCAGCTAACTGCCACTAACGGCATCAATGAATACTGACGGGTGTGCATCACTAAAGGAGCAGCACCATTTTCCAGCCTTTGTGCTCTTAAATATCTTGCCTTCCTTTTTTTTCCCTTCATTAAATTCCTATTATGCTACTATTCTTATTCTAGTGGCATTTTGATTTCACTTGACTTGTATTTGGCATCCTTTCGTTTAAACAAAATGAATGAAATGTATTTAATACAGCTTAATAACAGGTTGTCAATGTATGTTTAATGAAAGGCCTGCGTACGCATGCATGAAATAAAAAATAAAATAAATAAAATGAATGTGTGATGTTTGTGGTGCGTGTGTCTGTAAATATGCATACATAATTCATGATCCAGTGTTTGGATGGGACTATTTGGTTCTCAGGAATATTGATGATCCCCAGGAGGAGAGCACCCCAGCTGAGGGTTGCCCCCCTCAATGACAGACAGCCAAGGATTGTCAGATGTAACAACTCATTCTGCAAGCAGACAAATCCAAATTGTTTTCTATTTTTGCATCTTCAAAAGCCTAGGGTTTATATTCAAATGCTTACTAAACCGGTTTCTAAACATAATCAGTCTACATACATATCACAAATGTATTGAACTTTTATACTGTTGCAATGCAGGCAAGGGATATTGTACAATGACAACCAAGTGTTGTCTTTACTAAAGAGAGTAAAACACAAAGTCTTGCATATTTCCCTATATGTTATTATAATTTCTAGAGCGCACGAATACCAAAATGGTGTCTTGGCGCTAGCATTCCTGAGTAAGCCAAGATCTCCATTTGTTGAATAACCAAGTTTTGAGAGCCTTCCTAAAGGCTGTCAGAGAGGAGAGAGTCCTAATGGAACTGGGAAGGCTGTTCCAGAGTTTCGTGGCCCCTACTGTGAAGCTTCTGCGGCCCCAGTTACTTTTACGAAACCTGGGGAGAAGCATCAGTTTCGCTCCTTCCGAGGGGAGGCATCAATTTGGGGAGTACCATTGCAGCAACCGCCTCAAGAAATGGGGGCCGGTACCGTGAAGCGCTTTATAAGTAATCTATAAAGCTTTGAAGTTGATACAGTTTCTGACTGGAAGCCAATGCAGATTTACTGCTTTCCTACTGATTGGAACTTAGGGGCCCCTAACAGAAGCCTTGCAGCAGGATTCTGAATCATCTGAAGCTTTCGTAGCTGCTTCTCGGGCATGTTAAGATAGAGCCCGTTGCAATAATCCAGCTTGGATAGAACTAAAGATGTTACTAAGATTTTTCTGCAATCTACAGGAATAAAAGGCAGAATTTTCTTCATCACTTTAAGTAGATAGAAGCTGGATGAGGAAACGGAATTGACTTGAGCCTCGAAATTAAATTTCGCATTGATAACCACTCCCAAATTTTTCGCTTTGGGAACAGGAGCATGCGCTACCACCAATTCGTCCGGCCACCACATATGTGACCAGTTGGGGGAAAAGTTGCCAAAGAGGACTATCTCCGCTTTTCCTGAGTTCAGTTTAAGACAGTGTGAACTCAATCCAGGAGCGGACTGCCAACATACAGTCCCTAAACCTATTGACCGAAGGCAGACTGTTTTTATGAACGGATAAGACAATTGGAGTGTCGTCCGCATATGATGTTAGTGCCAAACCAAAAGATCTGATAAGTGCTGCTAATTCCGATACATAAATGTTAGAGTAGGACTTATTGAAGAACCCAGCGGAACCCCGCAGGGGAGAGCAAAAGAGGGAGATTCATAACTGCCCAGAGCAACCGATTGTGTTCTTCCTGATAAGAAAGAGGAGACCAGTGATAGTGCCTTATCCTTAATGTCCCAAGTACTCAAACTATTGAGTAGCAGATTATGGTCGACCGTGTCGAACGCTGCCGACAGGTCAAGCAGAATAAGAGCAGCAGCGCCACCTACATCTAGAACTGCCCTGATTTCATCTGTGGCTTTGATCAGGACCTTTTCAGTGCGGTGACCTGCCCTAAAGCCAAACTGGGTCTCATTCCAAAAATTATTTTCTTTAAGACAGTATGATAGCTGATCATTTATGACTGCTTTTTCCACCACTTTAGCCGGAAGTGGAAGATGCGAAATAGGTCTATAGTTATTCGGTTCGGCTGGGTCAAGACTGGGTTTCTCCAAGAGAGGCAAAATTGATGTCCTATTCCAGATGGTAGGGAAAACTCCTTCCGTAAACATAGAATTAAAGATGGTAGTTAAACTTGATCCGAGAATTTCCGGAACCTGTTTGAATATCGTGGGGGGGAAAAGGGTCGTAAGGAGAACCCGATTTGGCCTGGTGGATTAGAGCTATTATCTGATCATTGGTTACTGGAATAAAATCTGTGAATGCAGTTCTACGAAAGCGTGAGCCTCAGACCTGGGTCTATTCTCAAAAGTGGAGTAGATTTGCTCCACTTTATATTGACCATACCAGCAGGATAGTTTATTAGATAAGGTATCCAAGAATGTGGCTTGGTCAGAGTTCGGCGCGTAGGTCGAAGCCCAAAAGTATGTGTCGCCCGTCCAGGCGGCCTTTCACTAATACGTATCGCCCTTCTACATCGATGTCAGTCTAGTCTGCCGCAAAGATGGTCCCCGGCCTAACCCAGACCAGCGCACCCCGTGCAAAAGCAGAGAGGCTACTAGCGAATAGCTGCCCCAGCCAGCGTCTCTGAAGTCTGGTGATCTCACAGAGGGTCAAGTGTGACTCTTGCAGGAGGGCGATATGAGCAGAGTGGCGCTTGAGATGGGAGTAGATAGAGTATCTGCGCTTAGGTGTGTGAATGCCCCCAACGTTCCAAGTAAATATGTTAGTGGAAGCCATTGGCGCATCGAGGGGAGGTTCTGGAGTGTGCAGTACCTGCACGTAAATAGAGAGTTGGCATATCGGCCAATACCTGGTGGGGATAGAGGAACCACTGCAATAGTAGATTCGTGTACACAGCAAAAAATTAAATCATAATTAAACAGTCATATAACAAACAAAAGTCAGACAAATAATTTCATAAAGGTGGATGTACAACGCTCATCCACCCAAACCGTTAACCAAGCCATGGGGAGGGTGGGTGGAGATGTTCGAGATTAGCAGCTCTGGGTGTCGGAGGGTCCACTCACAGACATCAGCACTTCTCAGTAGAGTTCAATTGCATTTGCAACTTCGTGGGGTGCAGATCCTCTCAATGACTGAACAGAACACGACATTTGTTAGCCACAATGGGAGTATCTCGAAGCCTGCTGTGGCGCAACTGGTCCAGCCTCACCATGCCAGCCAATCACCCATCTAGGCCAAGGCAGCGTGCCCGGGCCCCATCGGCCCTGTCCACCTTCGCAGACAGCATCTCAGGTCCACCACCCAGTGCAGCGCAATGTCCGCCGGGGCCCAACCTGTCTCAGCAGCTGTCAGAGAGGCCTTGCTTCATTACGGGAAAATAGCAGATAATAGGGGATTGGAAGCGGAGCCTCAGCAAGGCATGTCTGCCATCTTGGCTCTCTTGGCCACGCCCCCTTGAATGATGTCTTATACCATATCTTCACAGAGTGAGGATTTACTGAAGTAGATCTCATTGCCACAGCATAAAAAAATTGACAAGGTTTCACTTTAAAGTTACTAATACCAGTGTCAGAGGACAATGCTATTTTAATTCTTTGGTAGAAGACACTGCTTTATGCTCTTCCTCCAATTGTATTTATTCCTGCAGTCATCCTTAAAATAAGGAATTGCCAAGCATCCATATGTTTAATTTCTCCAGACTGTCAAAGGCATTTTGGGTATCCAGACCTTCGACAAATGTAGCTATGATCACACAAGAGGGTGCCTTGCAAACAGTACTGGTGGACTAGATCTCAGGACCAACTATTTCACAACAATCTGACATCACTAAATATAGCTGCATTGGTTTTAATTCCAGCAGGCGGCGAATAACACAATCAGCTATCAAGAAAAGATTATTCTGGGAGTACTAGTGTGAGAGGCTGGTTTAGTATATAATGCTAACTTTTGTAAGTGTAGCATCCTGCTCTAATTCCGACAACCCTTATGGTGATTTTAGTGGTCTTAGACAACCTTAGAAAGCTCTCTAAGTGGTAGCTGTGGAGAGCAGCTTTCAGGCTTAGTCCAGAAGGAGTGTAAAGCAGCTTGTTTTACCAGTACTTAATTTATGGTATAGGTTAAGTGAACAAGAACCGCATAGTGTTGTTATAAAAAAATATGTATTTATTATTTACACTCACTAACACACTGTATAATCTCCTCCCCGGAGATACAATACTTTGTATTCTGTGCTATTTACGAATTCTGCTGACACAGTGGTCCCCAAGGGGAGACCAAACCATATACTAAAATAGTGGAATGTGAACCATGACCTAAGTCGAGAATGGACCCAGAAGACGTAGAAGAGCCGGGGACCCAAAGAGCCACCCAAGGTGAGTATCTAGGAACCCCAAGGAGGTCGTGTTGAGTGTGGGAACACAAGCGCATGCTCAATGTTAGTTAATATGTAAGTTGCGGTTGCAATTTTGAAGAAGCACCCTTCTCAGCGGACCCCGAAGAAACCCTTGGGAAGATGGAAGGTTGGAGAGTCACCCTACACGTGGATACCCCAGGAACCAGGATACCTACACCAGGGAAGCCGGGTGCATAGGTGTGAAGTAACGTCGTAAACCGCCGTAGACCACAATGGAGGACTTCGGATAAGATGCCGCTGGCAAAGGTGAAAGCGTCCAGTGGAACCCAAAGGTGGATTCAAGGTGAGAGGTACCTGCCAGGAGAGGGGACAGTGTATGCCACTCAGGAGTGACCAGGAGGCATGGAAGACAAATGCCCACCGATGTCGGAGTTGCAGAAGAGTTGACGATGCCCTTGAAGTTGCAGCAGTCAGACCAGGCGACACAGGAGGACCAGGAGCCATGCGCGAGCTGTCCCACGTCAGGTGTCAAGAGCCAAGGGGTCAGTGTCTGGCAGGGGCACCAACAAGCCTTGGCAACGACAACCCATGTAGGTGAAGACAAAAGGTGCGGTGTCTGGACCAGCAAGGTCCAAGTGACCCACCACGAGCAGGTAACTCAGCAGGACCCGAGTAAGCAGGGGAGCACACGAGCTAAAGAAGACCCTCGAGAGGACCCTCTGGACAAAGTCACAGGAGTCGCAAGAGGACCTTGAGCAGCTCACCAGAGGATGCAGGCCAACGGTGCAAGGGATGCGATGCAGGCGAAGATCTTGGCTGCAGGAGATGCTTGAGGTTGGAGCTTCTGGGAGCCTGAAGATCTCTGGAGGAGAGTCAACAAGCCTTGGCAACGGCAAGTCGACACAGTGCACATGGGTTCTGTTCCAGCGGTTCCGACGAGGGATACTGGCCTCAAACTCGGTGTGAAGACAGTGCAGGCCTCAGAGTTGCAGAACCACCACCTGTGTTGCTGAGCCTTTCGGAGTCTGTGGGAGCCCAGGATCAGCGGACTGGTCAGCTGCGTTGCAGTGGCTGCAGATGCAGGGGAGTGACTCCTTTACTCCATGGGGAGATTCCTTCGGGTGTCTTGGATGTCCACAGGCCTCGTGAAGAACCTGTATGGAGCACAGGCACAGACGTTGCAGCAGACTTGCAGGACGACGAGACCAGGAGCAGCAGGAATCTTCCCAGTTGCAGTCTCGGTTCCCAACGCGAAGTCCAACGAGGTCCAGAGTGCCCAGACAGTCGAAGTTGAAGTGGCATGTGATCTGAATCTTGTCCCACGACGAATCTAGGGACCCACCCACAGGTAAGCCCTTAAGTACCCTAGGGAAAGGGTTGGAACGATTATGGGGTCCCTCCTAGAGGAGTGGCTTGAGAGTGGAGAGGAGACTCCACTGTCCTTTGTCCAGTCTCATGCCAAAGCGGCCAACGGCTCCCTGAACTGGTTTGGACTGGAGTGTGCAAGGAGGGCACCAAATGTGCCCTTGAACCAGTCTGAGTGGCACTGGCAAGCGCCCCCACCCTGTCCCAATACACTAAGTCCTGTCTGGGCTGTGGTCACACCTCCCTGTCACAGGATACCTATTGTCCTGCTTTCCTCTGCTCGAGCTCGGCTCAGCAGCAGGAGGGCAGAATCGTGTCTCTGGTCGGCAGCAGCCATAGTTTGCTGTCCAGGTCTAGAAGACTGGTACCGGGAGCACAGAGGGCTTCCCGGAGGAGCTTTACAGTGCATGGAATCATACCTCCCACACAGTTTACGGTGTGACAGTATGATTCCAACATGTTTGATACCAAACACGAAAGGGTTAGTTACAGCCAGTTTAGAGATGGTCATTGCGTAATGACGCATGGCCCCTCTGTGCATCTTAATGTCTGACGCACCTACAACCAGGGACATTGGACTACGGAGGTTGTAGGGGTGTCCTGCTCATGCAGGGGGACCCTCACTCTTAGAATCGAGCACCCTGCCTTCAGGATTGAAAGGCTTGCCTTAGGGGTGACTTATAGGTTTTAAGTGTAGTGACTTCAGATATACGGAAACTTATATCTGCTGTAAGTGGCGTAGCACCATCTTACGCAGGCTGCAATGGCAGGCCTGTAGTCATAATTTGGGTGGTCTCTCATGGGTGGCATAATACATGCTTCAGCCCATGGGAGACCCCTGGTGTACCTATGCACTGGGTACCTTAGTACCATATACTAGGGACTTATCAGGGTACATCAGTATCCAATCTGGAGTGTACCCAAGTACTCACTATGTCCAATTTAGGGCAGGAGCACAGAGACTGGGGTCTTGATTAGCAGGATCCCAGTCAGACTAGTCAGTAAAACATAATGACACCAGCAAAAAAGTGGGAGTGACCAAGAAAGCAGATCCTACTTTCCAACAATTATTAATACCCTGGAAGGAAGATGGCTGCATAAGTGGTGTCATCCTTCAGCCCCACTCTTCAAAAGTTGCTGATCTGCTGTCAATTGCTACCTGCTGACAGCCCAACAGCGGTGATTAGTTAAGCTTAACACACGGAGGTGGTCTCCGGGCTAAACCACCGGCCCAGCAACGCATCACCGGAAACATCGATGCCCTGCAACCTGTGGATCCCGGGAGAGCGGCCTGGAGCAGGGTCGGTCGCGTGACCAGGCTGGGGTCACATAGCGTGAACGTAGTGAGTGCCTGCTCAGTAGCGGACGAGAACCTGAGTCGTCCTCCTGAACCTGCGCCTTTCCTGGCAGCCTGCTGGGTGCTGAACTTGGCAGCGATGCTCCTTTCTGTCGGCAGATGGGTTCACTGCGCTAGGAGGGCGAAGGCCTGCTCACGGCTAGTCAAGGCCTGGGACTGCTGTCAGGCAGGCGGCTAGCCGGGCGTTGGCGCTCTGAGTGGGGTATACCTAAGCAAGCTGGTGGTCTTTCTCTTCCAGACTTGTGTCTATTATCTAGAAGCACACGTGTGTTATATGAAATACTGAACATCTAGCGAAGAAATGCAGATCTATGCCAGAAAAGAGCACACAATGACATGTCCCAAATCCCTTTTTTCTATGGACTGTCAACAGCCTTAATTGTTCATGGATGATGTAAATGTGTTGGTATGGCATGTGGGCATGATGGTTACTGTCCAAGATGGTGCGTTGTTCGTTACCATACTCTCTGCTCTTGCCAGATCTTAACCCGCTGCTACCTCCCACAATGGACAAGATGGAGTCACAGATTTTAAGTGAGGCGAATACAAACCATGAGGGGATTTATTTCCCAATTGGACTTCATTAGTCTTACAGCGTTACAGGAGAGGGGAGGTTGTTCCTCTATGGTTGCAATATTCTATTATCGATGATCAGCTGTGAAGATTTTCAACTGACTTGCACAGACCGCCATCAGAATTCACCATCCTCACAAAATAGTTAGAAAGAGCAGACCTGGGTAAATCTAGCTTCTTCCTGTAAGCCAAGATCACCCTTGACTGACACAGAGGAGTTCAGTAGAGTAGAAGGTGTATTTGGGGGGCCCGATTTCTGATAAGTGCTATTTTGTTTTGCACAGATCACAGACAGCAACACGAATATAGACAAATTAATTCAGTTCAAATGTATACATTGCTTTTATATCAATCCAGAGCGCATAGCTAAATTTACCCCTCCCCCCCCCCCGATGCTGAAGTGAAATTTAAAAAGTGGGCCATGTCTAATGTAGGATTCTTTCATGTTGCTTGGGAATGTCTTAAACATTTTGCATACTGGACCAAAGTGTTTGACCTATAAAGTGTAATGGTGGGAGCACCCTTGTCCCCCTCTCCATCCCTGCCTCTTGGGAGCTACTATGGACACACCTAAGAGAGACAGCGGTTCATCTCAATGGAGCTATTATTGGCAAAGAAAAGTTGCCATGTTGGGATGCAAGGCTCCGCTCTTGCATGTTATATTGTAGAAATCAAGTTGAAACATTCGCTATGGAATTGCATCCTCCATCACATCCTAGCGATTTTTGGGACCATCTCCATTCAGATTTGTTGTACCACAAGACTGATGGTCCACCTGTGGGATGAGAGGAGGTGTGTGCTATGCCGAATGCTATTGCACCACTTATTGGTAGACTGTTTATTACGAGATATATGGAAGTGTATTTGAATATCTGGAATTATGATTATTTCCCAACATGCTGTATGATACTGCAACTTTTAAATAAGAAATGCAGTGTACAGTGAAAGTTCTCAAACAACTTCCTTTAAAAGACTGGCTGTAAAAGATTTCTTGGGACACCTTAACCAAAAAAAATAATAAATGGGCCTACGGTTTGAGCCTATTTCGCAAGCCTTCACTGCAGCATCAATCATGTTAACAGCTTTCCTTGTTGCTCTAACATCGTCATGTACAGTAGCGAAATACAGGCAACATCATCAAAAGAACCATAGTGTCTGCTGAAGAGGCAAGATGGCCACAAAGTCACCTCTTGGGATGATCCTGTTGGACGCTGAGAAAGCTTTCGACAGGGTCTCCTGGGGGTTTCTTTGGTCTGTACTTCATGCAAAGGGGCTACCTGAGGCATTTATACAAGCAGTACAGGCCCTTTATTTATCTCCTGAGGCTCGTATCTGTATTTCTGGACAGGAATCCAACCTATTTTTCATCGGTATAGGAACTCGCCAGGGGTGCCCCTGTTCTCCGCTCTTATTCTCAATGTATATTGACCCTTTTCTTAATACATTAGAAACCAGCATACAGATTAAAGCGGTCACGGTCAATGATACTGTCTACAAATCACTAGCCTATGCTGATGACATTGCTGTCTTTACAACTGACATAAGATCAGCTCTACCAGCACTGAATGATTTGGCGAAGCAATTTGGTTCCGTTTCGGGCTACAAGTTAAACATTGACAAAACCCAGATTATTCACTCTGATACCTCGCTCCCGGAAGACATTCCAACTGTCTCTGTAGCAACCTATCTAGGAGTGAAGGTTACTGCATCTGTGGAGCAAATACCGGAACTAAATAGGTCGCCGATAATAAGGAATATTGATCAGACACTTGCGAGATTAGACCATTTACATCTCTCTATGCACGGCCGATGTAATGTCATTAAAATGCTGATTCTTCAAAAAAAATTATATTTGTTTCGGACTATACCCCTAGTTTTTTCGGCATCTTGCATTACTAGAGCTGAAAGGGCATGTAGATTTTTATGGGGGTATTGCAGAGCTAGAAGGGCAGCCAAATGGCTGATATTACCAAGACTTAGGGGGGGGTTGGTGGTACCCTCCCTAATTTTTTTATCACTGGGCAGCACTGCTCCAACAAATGGGGATACTGTTGGTTGGGGCTAAGGCAGTAGTTCCCAAAGCTGTCAGACCAACCATTTATGAACTTTTACTTGGCGGCGATGTTCGGCAGGGTTTAGTCAAAATCCTAGAACCAAGTTATTATAAGAAAACCAAATTTAAAATTATGCAATCTGCTTATGGAGTTTGGAAAAAGATACGGCATAGGCTGGGTATTTCGAATATTAATGCCTATACCCCTTTCTTGACACACGGGCTTTTACCGCCAATTTTTCATGACCAGATAACCGTCAGCTGGGGGGGTTTCAGGAACTAATGTCTTGGGGGATTTCTTTTGGGACAGTCAAATTGTGTCGTTTGCATACTTACAAGAAAAATATGGGCTCTCTATGAGACATTTCTTTAAGTACTTACAGATCAGGAGCTTTTTGGGTAAGGCTATGTCTCAAGCGGGTGCTAAATTTGGGGAAATACCTCTAGTTGGTATTGTTGGGATCATATCCCGGATAGGGAAAATATACCAAACACTACTTGCCGGCCTCCCTGATGAGTTGGGTATTCAGAATGACAGATGGGCCAGGAAGTTTGGTCAGGAAGGTATTGATTTAGAGGCATCCTTGGAATTAGCCACCCAGATCTTAATAACCGGCAGTCTGCGAACTCAACATTTCATGTCGGTCTTTGACTTATATTATACCCCGGGGAAAATTTCTAAATGGTCTGGATCACGGGGTAATTCATGTAGCAGGTGTGGGGCACCGTCGGCCGATACGATTCATATGTTTTTTGCTTGCCCTAAGCTTGCTAAATATCTACAAGATATTGAATCTTTTCTGAGTCTGATTATAAGTAAACCGATTGTAATAAAACCAAACTTAGTCATTCTGGGGATTGATGGGAGTCAGGGTAGTATGGATTGGACTAGATTTGAAACCGGGCTAGTATTTATTGCAATGGCCATTGTTAGAACATGCATCACCTTTCAATGGATTAGTCCTGATTCCCCTACATTTGTAAACTGGAGGGCAAGGTTTCTAGCCACTTATAATATGGAATTGGCTGTATATAGATTGAAAGGCTGCCGGAGACGAGAATTTGGAAAGAAAATATGGGAGCCTATTACCAGCTGGATGGGTTAAACAAGTCTGCTACTTGGCTCCCTATGTCTCGTTCTTCCCCCCCTTTTTTTTTTTCTGGCTCTTCGTCCAGTATAAAAATTATGGATTGTTTAATAGTTTCAGCTTTTTTTCCGCTTTGGTATACATCCTATGTAATTTCTATGTAATTTCTGACAAGACTTTTTTTAATGTGAATGGAACATTTTGTTGTATGCTATGCCATAACTAACTGATATTGATTTAAATTTAAAAAAAATAAAAAAAAAAACCATACAGTCTTCCATGATAACAGGGTTATGAGGGCAAATCCTTAATTTATGCCCAAAGTGGTTTCTGAGTTCCACATCAATCAAACCATTAGTACCCTCTTTACCTTCTTTCACAATTCGTCAGCTACAGCAGAGCATGCCTTACACTGTCTAGATGTTAGGCAAATCTTCAGTTTTTAAGTCTCGCCTGCCAGACAGCACTATAGACCTATTGGTAATTACTTTGGGCTTTCAGCCTGCCCATTGCTTAAATTTGGTAGTCCTGGTCTCTCGTTTGCTTTCTTCTTATTTTAGGTCTTGGCTTCCCCTTCCTTAATTCTTCGCTCCCTTAGTGTATTGGCTCTTTATAATCCTGATTGACAGACCTTTAGACTGCTACTCTTCACTTTTTGCTTTAGCACTGTAAGGGACGATTATTTTCTGGCCTTTTCTCTTGTGTTCTTCTCTCCCTGCTCCGCACTCCATGTTGCTCTAGTGTGTTTCTCCCCTGCTCCATGTGGCTCTCGGACTCATGTGCTTCTTCCTGTGCTGATCTGTCCCTCGTTTGCTTATCCCATGCCCTTTGTGCAACTCTCTCTAGTGTGCTGCTTTTCACCTCCTTCTGGCTTTATTTTTGTTTTATTAAAACACCCGCTTCTCCATTGCCTCTCAACCGCTGTGTTCCTTTTTTAGAATATTAAATTTTTTGGCAGGGTCAAGCAGGAAATTGCAGCTGGTCCATGCCATCAGTAAATAAAAATGGTGGCTGCGTGTTTTTAAAGACGAGAGTAGGCATCCTCATACAAAATTATGCTGTTTGCAGCAATGGCCATGCCATTGCCCCTTTTATTTTTCTTCGTTTTTCATCTTTTGGCCAAGAAGCATCTTTTGCTGATGCAGAACAGTTACCAAAAGGTGTTGGAAAAGCAGAACGGTCCCAATGGCAAAACATATTGGCGTGGACGTTGCTTGTTATTTGAATGAAACTGTTACTGGAAGAAAATCCACTCAACTATTTGACAAATATGGTCACATACTTCAAGGTCCATCTATTTCTATACAATCCATCTCCAGGCAAATTGTTGCTTGCAGACCTCTGCTTTCAATTACCAAACAAGCCGCAACGAGATAAGCCTAAGGCTTATTCTACCAGCAGTAGGGCAGCCACTACAGCTTGGCTGGGAAATGTCCGTCAAGCTGACATTTGTAAAGCAGTTACCAAGATGTCAGTATACACACTGAAAAAAGTATTATCACATTGAGACGGATGCAATGACTGACCCTACCGGTGGGCAGGAAGCCTTAAAGAGTGTATACCCTCGGTTATTTGAGTGTGGTATTTCAGTGTTTTTTCTTGTAGTTGTCTTTTATGTCAAGGAGCTGCTGCTTCTTTCTGGTTGCTATTCTCTTGTTTAGGTTCATCCATTAACACCATACTATAAAGAAGCTATGGTTACTTTCTTGTTCTCCTGTATTCAAGTCATATACAACCCTCCCTGCTCCCTGAATCTATTACTTGGGCAGCAAAAAAAACATTTACTAATGTCCTGATACACACTACCTCTGAAAAGAACTGGTGATTAGAAGCTCTAGGGACACATGATAAAATGCAATGACAATTACCAGAAACACAGGGAACAATAGTAGGCCCACTGGTGACTAGGACCTGAAAGTGTGCCCAGGAGAAATCCGTCTGAAGAGAGAAATGGAATGTTGGCTGAACCAATGAGAAGCATGGCAAATTGAACAGAGTCTCAAAACAAAGTATCCAGATTACAGCTCTGAGCACAAGTCTGACATCTGCTTTAGATATTCTCTTATTGCATCACAGGGGCACAAAGGATTGTTGCGAGACCTGGGAAATGTTTGTCCACAGATCAGTCTTGTCTCACTGTCATTTGTCCCTCTGTGCAACACCACCCTCCTGCCAAGGACCGAGATCCTACCGCAGACACTTACCTGCACGTGTTGGTTCTTGTACAGCTACTGCACTAGCTGCACCTCCTAGTGGGTCAAAACACGAACATCAAGCGGTCTGTCAATGGGTTGTACATAACAGCAGGTAAGCAAAATGGACCATGGGGACGAGAGCAGATTTGTGACCAGGCCATAATGGCATGCCATCAAAATGTAAAACTATCCAGGAGTGTCAAAATAGTTTGGTCACCAAGCTTATCAAGGAGCTACAGCATGGAGCTGAAACAACGAGACGAGGGGAGTGATAGAAATCCAGCACACCCATCTTAGATGTGGCCACAACGACTAACGCGAGAAGTTCACTTCACGTGGAATGAAGACTTGGAGGGTGAACAGTGAACATCAGTGCAACTGAACCACAGCCTGTCTCACCCACAGCATTTCTATTCAAAAGTAAACAGCTAGAATTGGAAGTAGTTTCCGAGAAACGCTGCCAGAGAAAGGTGGAAAAATACATTCTGAACAGCTCGCAAAATAAATCTCAAAGGAAGCTTTGTGCAGGTCCAGAGTAAAAAAAAAATGTCAGTCATAGCACCCATTGCTGATCTGCGCCAACTACGAAAACTTATGGCAGATACGAGTTTAGACTTAACAGTAACAAAACGATATATGCCGTTGCCTTTCACTATAAACGTTCAAAGCATAATCCATTTTAAGGCCACCTAAACTACATCTTCGACAGAAGGGTTCGCCCTCTAAAATTTAAATAGATTCTACAGGAAAGGCCTCAAGCCTAAATTAACAGCTGAGAACTAGAACAAACAAACCCAGATGACACTTAGTGTCTTACTGTAGACAATAGATGAAAGATAATAAAATGCAGCTACCAAAAAACAAAAACGAAACAGAATTAACTCCGTACAAACACATGGGGATAAGTAGAAAACGAACTCCAATGTAGATAAGAGGTGAGACTACGCATGAAAATACTACGATGATGATAGTGGCAATGTGTGGAAATTAATTAATTCACAAAAATTTAACAGAGGCAAACAAAGCAATTTAAGAGTGTCACTACTAGAAACAAAATGCGTTACTGAGAAAACAAGCATTTGCAATGCAATAGGTCTCACATTACTGAAAGTTCGAGCTGTGGGCGTTGCATTATTATTTGCAACACCAATAGCTCAAACTTTCAGTAATGCAATACCTATTGCATTGCAAATGCTTGTTTTCTTATTGTATTACAGCGGAGTCTTTTGAAAGAAGAATCCTGAGCGGATAGTCTGTTCATCACACGTGAGCTTGCTGTCAAACACTTCACACACTATAGTTAAGTGGCACAGAGTTCCATCTCTGATAATTATTTGCTCAATCCGTCTGTTTTTTTCTCAGTTTGAAAAACCGACCAATTCACATAACCTCACATGGGATCCCTGAGAAGTAGTATGAGTGGATGTGGAAGAAGGTTGTAAAGAAGTTCAACAGAAAAAAACAAAGCATTGGTAAAGCCAATAGGTCACCCTATGCAAAAACTATTGGCTTTGCCAATGTTTTGTTTAGCCATGTTGTGCGGCAGTGCAGTTGCTGTGCAGCATGGCTGAAAGTCAGGAAAAATAAGCACTATGAAATGTCCAGCGCTGACCACATATCGCTTTTTTTTCTTAACTTTCAGCCATGCTGCTGTACAACATGGTGAAAAAAATGACAAAACCAATAGCTCTTGCCTAAGCACGACCTATTGGCTTTGTCAATGCTTTTTGTCATCAGGAAGTGAAAAGGGCATAATGCGTCTCATGTAATCTCTTAAAGCATTTCTCCTCGAAATACTGAGTAAAGTACACGCGCTCTCTCACGAAGAGGCAATCACAAGCACAAAGGGGAGGTTTGATTGTCAGACATTCGTTCTGAGGCACAGACATACGCGCACAACAGCACCAACTCAAATACATGTGATGATATGACAATATGCAAGCTAAGACCAAAGTAACCAGCGATCTGTATCGGCATACATACTTTTATAGACAATGCATTGATTGCTGTCGTAATGAGTAAGCACACGAACGTGCAGCTACTCCCACAGACATGCGTGCACTGATGCGCTTGAGCAGACATCTGAAGTGAACACAGAGACCGGGAAAGAACACAAGCTTGCAGACATGCCGCCAGGGACCTGCTTGCCGCTCTTCCACTCATTCACAGGTGCACACAGACAAATAAACCACACCTAGGGCACCCTAAACAGACCTGCTGAGGTACTCGCCTCCCCGTACCCGAGGTAGCCCTCTCAGAGCGCGGTCATTGCGCGTACCTGAGTCTATGTAGCATTGCCTTGGTGACTGCTCAGCGGACTCTGAATGAGTCAGAGCTTTTTCCGCCCAGTCTGCGCTCGACGTACATGAAGTATCGCTAAAATGCAGCGCCCGGGGGCAGAGATGAGGGGCTGCAAGCCGCAGGTGCCATTGTGGACCGTGTTTATTGATTTAGGCGGGCCGCACAAAACAGAAAAAATGCGCGGCCGCCATCCGGAAACTGAAGCGTGCCTCGCGCTTGAAAAAATTGCGCAAGCGTTCTTAAAACGACAGTGCTTTAAAGAAAATGTATTATGGTGTGAGCAGCATTAATAGCGAGGCCGCCATTCTTGAATCAAAAAACATAACATAAGTTAAAGTGCACCCGCGCTGCTTAAAAAACAAGCATTGGCATAGCCAATAGGTCTCGCCTGTGGGACCTTATAAGTATTTAGTTATGCAGCAGGTCCCAAAGGCGAGACCTATTGGCTATGCCAATGCTTGTTTTCTACTGCATGAAGGACATGCTTTCTGCAACATTCAGCGCTTGCGTCCCCGAAATTATGAATCACTGTATGAGACATGCTCGTGGCTCAAGGTGGAAATAAACCTCACATATCTATTCGGTAGGACCGGCCTACGGAAGTAGTCTGCATTTTCTGGTGTATATTTGGATTGGTTTATGAACAAAGCTTTCTTTTTTGGATAAACAAATACATTTTAATGACTTGTTGAGAAGTTAAACAAGTTTGAATAGGGATTTTTCATCGGATGCATTTATTCACATGGTTTCTATAGGTAAAAACAAAGAAATCCCATGAATTTTAACAGTGCCTGTCCCACCGTTAATATGAAGAAAATGTAGGACAAACAAACCTTGTCGAGCTTTAGCAATTGAATAACCTCAATTTAGACAATAACAGACCACCCCAGTTCCTTTTACACAGGGTCTGCGCTCGGAGTTACTGCTGCTGACGTGCTAAAACCGTCAAAGCTCAACTGATCTCACCTTTCTACGGCAATTCCGTTAATCAGATGCCTTCTTGAATAGAACTCGCAATACCTTGCTTCAACTCCAAAATCACCGGAAATCTGAGCACGCTGACAGAGGCGCACCTATCATTAGTGGCAATATGTGCCAGGTGTACAGGGCCCCACTACACCACAATGACGACTATCCTCATCTACACAACAAAGCAGCAACATATCCTTGATTGCATTATGACCTGTAACACACTTAATACTGCACTGAAAAGCAATCAAACATTAGGCACCGGATTCCCTACCTCTCACACAACAGATTATCGAGGTCGTTTGATGACCCAATTCTCTAATTTACCGTCCTGACCCAAACTCTCTAAATCCGACTCACCGTGCTTTCCCGGGACGGCACGCCACTCTCTAGCTCGCATAAAGCCAGGAAGATCTGGAGTTCGAAGTCCGCATCCACATCCAGTGAGAAGGTGAGTTCCGAGCGGTCCCGGCGTAGGCAGAACACAGTCAGCAACATACCGCAGCGCACAGTAAATCAACAAGGGGAATCAGAAAGCACCGTAGTCCGGTGTGGGAGAAAAGGGGCACTGATGGGAATCCTTAGGGTTGGACAGTGATTGTAGCTGCCTACAGTACTCCTCCCCTGGCCGGTTGGTGTTTATCAGTCGGCAGTGTGTCTTGTCTCTGCCAGGCGGGGAGGAGGGGGCAACCTGTGTTTTTGGGCAGCGCAGGTTACCGACCTATTGAGAAAGCGAAACGGTGCAGGAGATCCGTCCACATAGCCGACGTCACAGATACAGGAAACGATAGGTTGCGCAAGTGCATCCCGGTCAGCGGAAGCCGCTGTTTTCGTGTGACTGGATAGGGCCATCTTATAAGTTTGGATACGACGTAAATCGGTGTTGGGGGTGGTGACACACTTTACACAACAGCGACTTAAGTACAATGAAAATATCGACAAGTACAATACAAAACTCGGAGAATCAGTAATGTATTTACACTGCCCAAAAATAAAAACATGTTGGAACCAATTACAAACTACAGAAACAATCTAATTTAATTATGAAAACTACTCGTTTAAAGATGGCTATTGCAAAGATTATAAAGTCTTGCGCGGGTGGATCGAGGCTTTTGTTATACGGTATATCTTACGTCAATTCACTGAAGGGTCATTGTCTCGTAAGTCTTCCTATTTCTATGCGTAGATAGGTTGCCTGTTTCTGTATATACAGGGTTAGTTTACTTGCAGCGTTCACACGTTACCAAATTAATCGATCTTCTGCAGCAAGTTAGGTTAAACTAGACCAGAATAATGCTTAATCCAAACCAAAATACAATTGTTCACTACTCACCCCAAACATTTTTTGTGCTTCCTTAAATGTTGCAGCCCCTTGAAGTCGGCTGCCTGCTTGCAGCAGAGAAAAGACGGAGGAGGGAGGCAGCGTCAGCACAAGTGAAGCGCTGGACAGCAGAGACGTCGGCAGCGTGAGAGAGGAGCGGGGGTGAGCGAGCGCGGCAGCCTGCAGAGCTGACCACACGCTCGTACACAATGGCCATGTGTTTTCAATTATCGCGCCCGCGTCTGGGCACGATAATTGCAAACAGATGGCGGCCCTGCGGGTAACCGCAGGGAAAAGGCCATTGTGCACGAGCGTGTGGTCAGCTTTCAAAAGCCCCTTACATAAAGTCTCACAGAGCAACGCTTGCGCGCTACTCGAGGCTCGACCTAAAAAAGCAGTTGCAGGAAAGCATGTCGTGCATGCAGCAGGAGAAAGTCATTTAACAAAACAGTCCTCACAGATTAAATAAAACATGCAGAGTAACACACGTAAGAGGGTGAGTCCTCATGGGAGATTACAACAGAAAAGGCGGTACTAAAGAGAGTAAGCCTAATGACTAATGAAAAGCCACCATTTACAAAGGACAGTAACAGGAGCCAATTAAAAAGATGGGTGGAAAGTGGGCGGAGCCTAATGCCCATATCCTGAATACAGCATGCTTTGGAGACCGCGCAAGCACTGCCTTGGCGAGACATAATAAATGAAGTAGGCAGATATCCTCCTACTCCTTCAGTCAACATGCTCCCAGAGGCAGAGGATTTTAAGTTCTCCATGGCTCCAATCACTACTCTAGTGAATGGCAACTAGCTCTAAACTTTCAACCCTGGATATCCACAACCTGCTGTAGGTAACGATGTTCCAAGTCAGGGACCCATTTTAATGGGAGCTCTCAAGTTTAGTGTAGTAGAGGGGTCAACATACTCTGTGGAAGAGCACAGAGAAGAAAGCAAGGCATTTGCAGAATTTTTAGAGATGCAGCAGAGCACTACACAATGTGAATAACTATGAAGGTCAACTGTGCATGCATTTAACTAATGAGTTTACTAAAAAGTGATATCACCATAGGCCACAAAACAGTGCTTACCTCTTGGGACCTTCTCAAACTGCTACAAATTATAAATTTCAAGTAATGCAATGGAAAGATTCAGGGAGAAACGAGCATACTTTCATATTGCAAAATTAAAGGGTTTTGACATTCTTCCATTAACAAATCAAAGCTGTAGAATTCTGTGACACAGGTAAAGCATCTCAGTAGCCTTGGCAATCAAACTCCTGTTTTCCAGCACTGGCAACTCTCACATATTCACATGCTTTAATGACTTCCTGTTGTAAAGCTGTGAATCCTTGGTAAACACAGTAATGTACTTTTTACGTTCACTAACACTAAACTTTAACTATATTTAACCCATTTACATCATTATAACTGACCCAAACTCCAGGCAATCAGTGACCAGCACCTGTCAGTGTCATCCATCTGCCAGATTTTCTACTGCACGATCAGTGTAAGGAACCATCAGAAAGCTAATGAATTCAACACTTTGAACTTACTTAAGGTACCCACAGATAACTAGCCAGCCACTAATTTCTGCCTCCAAACTTGGCATCAGAGAAGTTTCCTAGAAACACTCTCAGAAGACAGAGCATTCAATCAAGTCGTACTTGTTTAGCGCAGCTTATCACCCGAAAAGGTATCCAGGTGCTGTGCTGCAGGAATCAGTCAAAGAACCAGGTCTTGAGTCTCTTCCTGAAGTGGGTCAACGAGGGTGAGGTGCGGAAGGAGGGGAAGAGCCTTCCAGGATTTGGCAGCGAGGTGGGAGAAGGATCATCCTCCGGAGCACCAGATGCATGGGATATGTGCGAGGTGTATGGAGGTTCCTGGGAGGTTCGTGGAAATGCAGGCAGTGGTTCATGTAGGCCAGTCCTTGGTAGTGGAGGGCTCTGTAGGCGTGGGTCAGAAGCTTGAAATGGCATCTCTTCTGGAGGGAGCTAGTGGAGGTCCTTCAGGTGCTGGGTGTACTCTTGGGCAGGTTGAGGATTAGTCTAGCAGCTGCGTTCTGGATCGTCTGGAGCCTTTCCATGAGTTTGGTGGTGCCTGCATGGAGTGCGTTGCCGTAGTTCAGTTGGCTGGTGATGAGGGCTTGCGTTACTGTTTTCCTGGTGCTGATGGGGAGCCACTTGAAGACTTTGCAGAGCATGCGGAGCGTGTGGAAGCAGGCAGAGGAGACTTATCCTGACGTTTCATGGAGCGTTCGCTGTCAAGGTTGATGCCAAGGTTGCGGGCATGGTCTTTCTGAGTTTATGTTTATGTTTAGAAATTTGTAGAGCGCGTGGCTGCCCGAGGGCTTCCCAGCGCTAAAGAGTGCTGTTTACAAGCTCTATCCATAGTGCGTCTACAAGGGGAACAGCAAAGTTTTGAGATGTTTCCTGAAAACTGTTTCGTTGGGTAGAATTCTTATTTTATATGGGAGGGCATTCCACATCTTTGGTACCAGGTGGGCAAATGATCTGCCCCCCCACCTGGCTCTTTTGGCTCTCGATGTCCTAAGAAGCTGTTGCTGAGCTGATCTAAGATGCCTGGTCGGGATATACCTGGACAACATTTGTCTCAGTTTTATTGGGCCTTTTTTGTTAACAGCCCTATATGCCAAGCATAGGGACTTAAACTTTATTCTTGTTTCAATAGGGAGCCAGTGTAGTTGTTTCAGTGCTTCTTTAGTCGAAGTGCATTTGGGGATTTTTAGAAGGAGTCTTGCTGAAGCATTTTGTACTACCTGTAGTCTCTTCGTCACATATTTAGGCGCGCCCACATAAAGTGAGTTTCCATAGTCCAAGCGCGAGATTATAAATTGGTCTTCGTCAAGGTGGGGTCGGCGGAGAGCGAGAGGACGAGCTGGGTGTCATTGGCGTAGGAGATGTTGATGTTGTGCAATCTGACTATGTCTGCGAGTGGTGTCATGTAGATGTTGAAGAGAGTTGGACTGAGTGATGAGCCTTGAGGGACGCCATAGATGGCGTGCTTAGGTTGTGAGGTGAAGGGAGGGAGGCGGACTGAGTAAGCCCCGTGAGAAAGGATGTGATCCATCTGAGCGCCTGGTCTGATTCCAATCTGATGTAGTCGATCAATGAGTGTGTAGTGGGAAACTGTGTCGAAGGCTGCAGCAAGGCCGAGCTGGATCAGGGCAGCTGATTCTCCTCTATCGAGTATGGTGCAGATGTCGTCTGTTGCGGCAATCAGGGCTGTCCCAGTGCTGTGGTTGGCTCCGAAACCGGATTGTGAAGGGTCCAGCAGGCTGCTTCAGTCCAGGTATTTGGCGAATTGGAGGTTGATGGCTTTCTCCAGGACTTCGGAGGGGAATGGGAGCAATGAGATGGGACAGTAGTTCTGGAGCTCGCTGGGATCTGCTTTGGGTTTCTTGAGGAGGGGTCTCGCCTCAGAGTGTTTCCAGGTGTCTGGAAAGGGGGCTGTGGTTATGAGGCATTGAGGATAGTGGTGAGCTGGTGGCTGATCTGGTCTCCTCCGAGGTTGAAAAGTCAGTGGAGGCATGGGTCAGTGGATGCTCCTGAGTGGATGGAGTTCATTAGAGTGGTTGTGCTAGGTGTGCTGAGTTGCTCCAATGCAGTGGGTGGTCGGCAGTGGTGGTTGATAGGATGTGCAGGAAGTCGGAGGGTTGGGGATCGAAGTTTCTGTAGATGGTTGCTATCTTGTTGTGGAAGTGGTCGGCGAGGGCATAGCAGAGTTCCTGTGAGGAGGGGATTGAGTTTTCTGCGGGTGAAGGGTAGGTGAACTCTTTCAATGGTGAAGAGTTCCTTGGTTTGGTTGACGCTGGTCTCGATCGGGTGGGTCCAGCCTCCTTTTTTGTGGCTTTGAGCGAGCAGTGGTAGTCTTTTAGGGCCAACTTGAAGGGGTTTCGATCGGTGCGGTTTCAAACTGGTGTGCCATCTTTCCAGTTGTTTGCAACTGTGCTTGGACGTGCTGAGTTCCAGGGTGTACCAGCTGGCTCGTTTGGTAGGTCTGTGCGTTTTGGCTGATCTGGTGGGAGCGACTTGGTCAGTGGCACTGGTGATCCAGGTGCTGAAGTGGTCTATTGCCTGGTCCAAGTTGGTGGTGACAGGCTGTGTGATGCGGAGGGCATCAGACCATTGGTGCGGAGTGACCTTGATCCAGCCACGGAAGGGGGCGTCGTGGCAGTTGGGGGCAGTGCGACGAGGTCCGGCGATGGTGAAGTGTACGATGGAGTCATCCGACCAGGTGAGTTCTGAGGTGTGGCTGTGTCTGATTCGGTTGCTAGACAAGAAAATGGGGTCCAGCATGTGTCCTGCTTTGTGTGTGGGATCTGTGACCAGCTGCTTGAGGCCAAAGTTATCTTTCCAGTCGACCGGTGGAGTTGGTGTCTGTGGGGTCGTTCGGGTGGAAATTGAGGTCTCCCAGTAAGACGTAGTGTTCAGGTTCAATGACGAGTGGGGTGATTACTACAGGCCGGTTCATGGTCCTGGTGGTCTGTATGTGAGTGTGCCTATGATGGTGGTTGTCGTCGGTGCGGAGCTGGAAGTTAATGTGGTTACATGATCAGCGTGGTTTCATTTGTGATGGTGCAGGCGATCGATTCCTTGTGAACGATGGCAATGCCACCTCCATGTCTGATGGTGCGGTCAGAGTGTTTCATCTTGTAGCTGGTGGTGATGTCTGGGACCAATGTGGGGGTGAGCCAGGTCTCTGTAATGAAGATCACGTCGGGGGCAAAGGTGGAGATGGTGTCCCAGACTTTGGTGGCATGGTTGCAGAACGATCTGGCATTGATCAGGAGGCAACTGAGTTGTTCCACTGAGGGTTGCAGCTGTCGGGGCTGGCGTGGTGCTGGTTACTGCAATGGTGATCAGTGCTGGGGTGGAGGTCAACCAGAGGCAGATGCAGGTGAAAGGTCCAACTGTGGAACAAGCCGACGCAAGGCAACAGTTGCTGCATCTAGGGCTCAGGTCATGGAGGTCTGCGGTGGAGTATCTGTAGGAGTGTGTGTGGGGGGGAGGGGGGCAGGCTTCCTGGCACAGTCTAGGCGCTGACTGGCTTGCTTTGGCACGCCTTTGGCGCAGCCACACAGCAGCCTCCATAAGTAGTCCTGCAAGGTGGGAGGGGCCGCCCGGGAGTCGAGTGCGCGAGGCGCGGGACAAACCTGCAAGGAGCTAGAGCCTGGGGAAACGGCAGGAGCAGGCTATGGAGGAGACAAACTTTCCATGCAAAATGGACAAGAAAGCACAAAACGAGTACAAAACAAACAAAATAAAAAGCAAAATTAACAAAAATCAACAAGATGGGCCAAAAGTGATCGAAGGAGCACTTCGAGCACCAGAGAGGAGTTTACCTAGAAAATAGTTGGGTTGGCTAGGTAAGATCACCAGCAGCAGTCTCGAACCGGAGGCTGCAGGGGCATGGTACAGCTGCACTGTCAGGCAGAGTCAGGCAACTGTGGCAGCTGTGGAGGGGAGTAGCTGACAGGACCAAGAGGTCAAGAGCTGCTTTAGAGACTGAGGGGCTTGCAAAAAACAGTTCAAAACAACTTCCGATTCCACTCAAGCATGCAAAAAACACAACTGTCCCATTGATGGAGAAAGTACCTAAGAAACAAAGACGTCTGCCTGTCTCCATTTCAGTGGGCAGTCACCAACAAGGGCTGCAGTCACTGTTAACTCAGACAAGTCGACAAGACAGACATCAAGCCTTCACACGCCACTGGCAAGACAGTATGCAGGATCCGAAATTTGTGCCACTCCGGCACCTACCTCCGAGTCGTAATACAGGACTGGCAGGTTTTACCCTGCTAAAGTGGTCTAGCACAGTGGCTGTAGATCCCAATGATCTACAGTGACTTATTAGACCAGGAAAGTTATGCCAAAAACAGCCACAGGTACGAGTATACTACTTGGATTTCTAAGGTGATTGCCCACTAAGGTGACCCAAAGGTCAGTTCAGAATGTATCTTGCTATTAAAGTTCGTAGCAGTGCCTCCTAACATGAAGCTCTAGTGCACAACACTGCCTTATGTTTCTCTCAAACATGGCCTTCGGTTTTACCTGTCAAAGCAGAGCGGCTTGGTACTGCGCTGATGGTGATGTGCCCTTTGCTGTAACATGGAACTGTCGCTGTCTCTGGCAATAAGAACAGGGTTGAGGCGACCCAGCCTCTAAAGGCACATTGCAGATACAGAACAGCAGACCAGAGTCTGCAGCGGTCCTTTGGCAGTTGCGGCCTCCAACGCGTAAGGAAGTCCCCTTTAGTCTTAATTTGTCAGCAGGAGCAGGCATGCTCTTTGGGTGACGGCAAAGGTACCGGACTGCGTACAACACCTTGGAGTTGTTGTCTCTTCATGAAGCTCGGCAAACAAACCACATAAGAAGGCCGGGTGACGCCACTCAGTTTGGATCGACAACAAGCACACTCAGGAACAAAAGTCTACTTCTTTGTGCTCTACACTGGGAACACGGCTGGGCTACTCCTCTAACAGATTTTCCTCCTGTAGGGCAGGCACTCGTCTTACCTTTAAGCAGGTTTCCAAACTATAAACAGACCCGCAGCATCCCCAGTAAGTTGCATAAACTCCAGGTGATATACCCTCCTCTCTGGGAGAATGGCTGTAAGACTGAGATTAACCCAAGAAAACTACAGTTAGAGTGCACTGCAGAGCACTCCCTTCCTTGGGTGAGAAGAACTTGAAACTGGATGGGTTGGATTCCACTTCCATACTCATTTTTTTTTTTACAGACAGGAGATTTGAATCCACTGTCTGAACTCTTGGATCCAGTTTGAGGTGGTGGTACTTTCAAATGCCATTTTCTGACTGCAGTCCAGACACAGCCTTTGTGCAAGGTGATGGTTCTCACAGCAGGCAGTAACGATGCTGGCTCCAAGCAGGAGTATTCATAACATAGGCACCATGTAGGGTGAAGAGACTGCACCTGCCTGTCATCAACTTTCCTGAAGTAGCAAACAAGGAAAGAGAAAAAAAAGTAGGCCCTGCCAAGAACCTTCCTCAGTCTTACCAGAATCGGTCGATTCACCACCTCTACTGTACCATTTACCAAATGGCACTGTTTGGTAAAATCTGAACAGCAACTCAATGCTGAAAGGTCTTCAAAGAATTTCGAAGGGTATCCGGTTACCCATCCTCCCTCACTTCAATATCTGGGTTTCCTTCCGTCAGCTTCAAGAATGCAGGAAATACACTTCAACTGTCTAGGGAAGCTGTATTCCACCTCCATTTTGTGCTATGTCAAACCAGGGGCTACCCAAATTGGATCCCACTGGCCACAGTAATCAGACTCTGGCCATAATGCGGAGTCTGGCAACCATACCATTCATACAAACACATATACAGTATGTCCCAACAATCGTCAGAGTGTCACACAAAACAGAAATTCACACAAGTGGGGCTGGTTAGTGGCACTCATTTAAAAAGAGAAAAAAAGGTTGCTCAGTTCTATCAATTCACAATCCCTCTGTATGCTCTCATCAATGCTTTATACTAATAACTAAGGACATGGATAGTAAGGGGACACTTGATGTACCCTTCAAGGTTGCAGAACATGTTATGGAATTAGCACTTCCTTAGAGTGCTGACTGGGTCAACAAAAAGCAAGAATATCTTTCAGATGCAGTTGCGTCAGTCATGGCAGGAGTTAACACCAGTTTACCACACAGGGAACAGTCCTATCCCAACAGACCTCCAATATTGTTAAAACAATGTCTAATACGTTCTCCGCACAACTGTTCAAGGAGTTTCTAATGACACCCAAAGTTCAGGCTGTTACCCTATCACAGAACAGACCGAAATCTACTTTCCCAGGCAATACTTTAGGTCTATAAATGTTCAGAATAGTGAATTAAGTTAGAACAATGGTGAGAACGGGATGTCTATACCTGAACAAAATAAAAACAGAGGCAACTTACAATAGACTTCAGCTTGGTTGGTCAAAAAAAAAAGAAAAAATCGCCTTCACATTGAACTGGCCGTCAACGGGCAGTGCTACAGTACAGTAGGAACAGAAAAGCTTCTCTAGAAGTGCTCAGTCACTTTAAAATTTAGGAAGAGCTCCAGTAGGAGCCTGGTCCCCAAAATATGCTGTGGTCCCATGTGTGAGTCAACTGCCCTAATCAAGGATTACTTGAGATGAAAGACTGATGCAGGCATGTATTCTAAAGAAAAGCTTGGTGGGTGTGGGGGACGATGGAGACTAAAGGCCAAGTAGATCTGAAAGAAACACATAGTGATAGATTCCTTACCGTAGAATATCCCCAGGCGTCAGACTGGATCCGAAAAGTTTTCGTCAGCAGTACCCCTGCGCGTCGGTAGGGGCGTCGTGCAACTCCATGTCAGTCGTTGGCGTCGTGGTCGCTGAGATGACGCCGCCCACGCGCGCTGACGTCAGTTCTTATTTTCCGCGCCAGCAAGCGCAGATCCGGAGAGAGCGGTACCCCCTAGTCTTTTTTGACTAAGTTTTTGAGATCTTTTTCTCACCCTTTTTCGAGTCGATATCGACTCCTGGTGCAGTTAGGGATGCCCGGTTTTAAATCCTGCGAGGACCGTCATCGGATGATGTCGGTGACGGACCCGCAAAGCGTGTGTCTCTTCTGCCTGGGGCGCGACCACGACACAAAGTCGTGCCCCGACTGCCGGTCCATGGCGCCGAAGTCTTTGCGGGAGCAGTCCCGAAAGCTGCTTGAAGCCCAGCAGTCGGCTCCGCGCCGTGACAGGTCCCGGTCCAGAGGGAGGTCGAGGGACCGTGCGCGGAGTCACCATCGGCGATCGTCGGGATCGAAGTCTTCGCACTTGGGGTCAGGTAAGATGAAGCACAAGAAGTCGAAGAAGCGTCATCGTTCTCCGACTTCCCCTCGCCGGTCGCGCGACGCGGCTGAGGGTACGGGTGGTGCCACCCCTGCGGCTCCGGCGGAGTCCATGGAGTCGCCGCCCGACTACCCGCCCTACCCGGGGTCGTCGGCGACTCCGGCCCAGATACAGGACTTCCTGTTGGACATGGCTCGCCTCTTTGGGCCGTCGGGTCCCGCCGGTGCACCTTCGGGCCCCGCGGTCCCGCATGGGTGTCCTTGCGTTATCGCCGGCGGCTCCGGCCCCGGCGTCGCTGTCGGCTCCGGCACCGCAGGACACCCTTGGATCCAGGCCTGGATCCCGGTCGACGCCGGTTGACCTCGTTACGCCTCCACCGACGTCGACCCCACCTGCACCGATCCTGATGCCGCCCGCTCCTCGGGACGATGACGACCTCAGATTCAGCCCCGAAGTGGACGCGGCGTCGGTCGATGCCGTTCGACGCAGTTTGGGGATTTCTATCCCCATGTCCCTGCTCCTTATTTTCGGCCTGTTGAACAGCCTGAGGAGCAAGGGGAGGACTGGGAGGGGTCGGACGACCCTCTCGCTGCAGCCTGCGAGTCTGAACAGGACTGGGCTGAGGACTTGGGGGACGCCAGTGGTCTGGATACCTCACCAGACCTTGGCATGCTGTCTCCTCCTACCGTGGCTACGGAGGAGGGAGCCAGTTACGCAGTGGTGTTGCATAGGGCGGCGGAGGCCCTACACCTCCAGCTCCCTACTGTGGCCGTCAGGACTAACCTCCTGACAGAGGTGCTTCAGCCAGCAGCTACTTCTGCAGAGCCGCTGCTGCCCTTTAATGAAGCCCTTTCGGAAGTTCTTTTGGGCACTTGGTCCAGGCCCACCACAGGGGCTCCTGTGGATAGGAGCGTGGCCGGACGCCATCGCCCGGCTCTGGGTGACCCCATTTTCCTCTCCCTACACCCCACTCCCGAGAGCTTGGTTGTCCAAGCCTCTGCTTCCCCAACCGCCTTCCCTTCCGCTCCACCGGATAGGGAATCCAAGAAGCTGGATCAGTTTGGGAAGAAGATTTTCTCCTCCACCAGCTCTGCGGTCCGTGAACACCGCATTCCTCTTGGGCCGTTATTCCCACTGCCTGTGGGATACGGTGACGAAAGTGCTGTTTCAGTGTCCGGAGGAGGCCCGGCCTCCTCTCGCCCAGGCTGTTGCAGAGGGGAGAGACACAGCCAAGTTCATGATCCGTTGTGGTCTAGACACCGCCGACTCACTGGGCAGATCCATTGCAACGACGGTGGCGGTTCGCTGCCACGCCTGGTTGAGAACCACTGGATTTTCAGGGGATGTCCAAAACACTCTTATGGACATGCCCTTTGATGGCCGTCGCCTCTTCGGCGACAAAGCGGACAGCGCGTTGGAGCGGTTTAAGGACTCACGGGCAAGTCCTTGGGACTCTCGGCAGTCCGCCCTCCTCCGCCTTCCGCTTTTCGCTCCTTTCGTGGCACAGGAAGGGGCACCCCGCAGCATTCGCAACAGAGCCACAGGCCGGCGCAACAATCATCCCAGCACGGACGCGGACAAAGGGGCCAGCGGGCGGGTCAGACCACCACCACCACCACCCCCGCCACCTCTGCCTCCAAATCTTCCTAGTCCGAACTTTCAGGCCCATCCAACGCCAATGGGCGGCAGGCTCCGCCATCACCTCCCCCACTGGCGCACCATCACTTCGGACAGGTTGGTTTTAGAGATAGTCCGAAGGGGCTACTCCATCCCCTTGAAGACTACCCCCCCAGCCATGCCACCTCAATACCACCGCATGTCGGGGGATCACTTGGTGCTTCTTCAGCAGGAAGTTGTGGCCCTCTTGGCCAAGGGGGCCATCGAGCGCGTTCCGACGCCCGAAGTAGGTCGTGGTTGTTATTCCCACTACTTCGTGGTGCCCAAGAAGGACAAAGGCCTGCGTCCTATCTTAGACCTCAGGAACGTCAATCGCTTCCTCCGCAAAGAGAAGTTCAAGATCTCACTCTTGCTCAGGTCTTGTGTGCTCTCGACCCACAAGACTGGATGGTGGCGCTGGACTTGCAGGACGCCTATTTCCACATCCCCGTCCTGCCAGCCCACAGGCGTTACCTACGGTTCATGGTAGGCCACGAGCACTTTCAGTTCACCGTGCTCCCCTTTGGCCTTACCAGCGCCCCTCGGGTGTTCACCAAAGTGATGGCGGTGGTCGCAGCTCATCTGCGCAGATCAGGGGTCTCAGTCTTCCCCTATCTCGACGATTGGTTGTTGAAGGCGGGCTCGCCCCAGACAGTCGTCTCCCACCTCCAGACTACGGCCGACCTCCTGCACTTGCTGGGGTTCTCCATCAATGTGCCGAAGTCGCACCCGATTCCTTCTCAGAAGCTCCTCTTCATCGGAGCGGTTCTGGACACGGCGCAGTTTCGGCTCTATCCTCCCGAACAGCGAGTCCGGGATATACAGGCTCCGATTCCCATCTTTCAGCCCTTGTCCCGGGTTTCGGTCAGAGTGACTTTGAGGCTGCTGGGCCTCATGGCCTCCTGCATCCTGCTGGTCATCATGCCAGATGGCATATGCTGGCTCTGCAGTGGGACCTGAAGTTCCAGTGGGCGCAGCATCAGGGGAACCTGTCCGATCACGTCCACATCTCAGAGGGCACTGCACAACAGTTGCAGAGGTGGCTCACGAACCGGCATTGGGTCGATGGCAGATCCCTCTCCCTTCCCCAACCAGAGCGCACACAGTGGTGACGGATGCGTCCCTCCTGGGATGGGGCAGCCACATGGGAGAGGCAGAGATCAGAGGCCTCTGGTCTCCAGCGGAGTCCCGGCTCCATATCAACCTTTTGGAGCTACGGGCGATCAGGCTTGCACTGAAAGCATTCCTTCCCTCTGTTAAGGGGAGACTAGTGCAGGTGTTCACGGACAACACCTCCGCCATGTGGTCCTGCAACAAACAAGGCGGGGTGGGGTCGTGGACCCTCTGTCAAGAGGCTCTGCGTCTCTGGACATGGCTGGAACATCAGGGCATGTCTCTGGTGGTTCAACACCTGGCAGGTTCTATGAACGCCAGGGCGGACGAACTCAGCCGCAGGCTCGATCACGAATGGCGTCTTCACTCTGAGGTGGCGCAAGGTCTCTTTCAGCAGTGGGGAGAGCCTTGGTTAGATCTATTCGCCACCGAAGAGAACGCGCAATGTCATCAGTTCTGCGCGTTGGAATTTCTAAGGCGGTACTCGCTCGGCAACGCTTTTCGTCGCAAGTGGAGTTGCGGTCTGTTGTACGCCTTTCCGCCTATACCACTTCTGCCCAGAGTGCTGAAGATCAGGCGCGACCGGGCCCAAGTCATTCTTGTGGCTCCGGACTGGGCTCGAAGAGTATGGTATCCCGAGCTACTCAGTATGAGCATCGATCCCCCGATCCGACTGCCTCTTCTGGAGGATCTTCTGTACCAGCAGCAGGGGACGGTCCTCCACCCGAACCTGTCCAGCCTCCACCTCTTTGCGTGGAGATTGAGCGGCGGCAGTTGATTCCCTTCGACTTGCCTCCTGAAGTTTGTGACGTTATTCTGGCAGCCAGGCGTCCCTCTACTAAAGTGGTATACGCCTGCAGGTGGAACAAATTTGTGGCATGGTGCACAGCAAAGGCTGTGGATCCTCTTTCTGCCCCTCTTTCTGAGGTTCTACTGTTCCTTCTCTCTTTGGCCCGGCAGGGCTCTGCTCTGGGCACTATCAAGGCCTACCTTTCTGCTATTTCGGTCTTTCTCAGGCTCCCTGATCAGCCCTCTCTTTTCAAGTCCCCTGTTGTAACTAGGTTTCTTAAAGGCATTACTCACCTTTTTCCTCCTATTCCTTTCGTGATGCCTCAGTGGGACTTGAATCTGGTTCTGACATACTTGATGTGCGCTCCCTTTGATCCACTTCACAACTGTCCTCTTCGTCTTTTGACGTTAAAGACTGCCTTCCTGGTGGCCATCACTTCCGCCAGGCGGGTGAGTGAGCTCCAGGCTCTTTCCTGTAAGCCTTCTTTCCTTTCAGTCCATCCGGACAAGGTTGTGCTCAGGCTCAGTCCTTCCTTTTTGCCAAAAGTGGTTACAACTTTTCACATTGGGCAGACTATTACTTTGCCCACCTTTTTTCCGCCTCCGCATTTTTCCAGAGAGGAAGAGCGGCTCCACCGTCTGGCCCCAAAACGTGCGCTCTCTTTTAATCTTAACCGCACACAGCAGTACCGGGTGGATGACCAGCTTTTTGTTGGCTACGTTGGCACCAAGAAAGGTCGGGCGGTCCATAAGAGAACCATCTCCCGCTGGGTTGTCTTATGTATCAAAGCCGGTTACTCTTTGGCTAAAAAAGAACCTCCAGTGGGGCTGCGTGCTCATTCCACCAGAGCTACTGCAGCCACTGCTGCATTGGGACGTGGTATCCCCCTGCAAGACATATGTCAGGCAGCCACGTGGGTCTTGCTGTACACGTTTACCAAACATTACTGCCTGGACAGCCAAGTCCAGAGAGACAGCTTCTTTGGCCGTTCTGTTCTACGTGACTTCCTGGTGTGATCTTTGTTCGCAGACCCACCACCGGGGTTGGTATTGCTGGGGTATCTATTCTAAGGTAAGGAATCTATCACTATGTGTTTCTTTCAGATGCACAAGTTACTTACCTTCGGTAACGATATATCTGTAAGAAACATTAGTAGTGATAGATTCCTTAGCGCCCCACCCATCCTCCCCGTTCTGCGAACTGATTTCTAGGGTTAAGGTCATCCCTTTCAGGGCCCTAGTTTCTAAGCACCAGTGGTCAGTATCTTGCATGGCTCTGCGTTCCTGGCCCGGACAGTCGTGTACAGAACTGACGTCAGCGCACGTGGGCGGCGTCCAAGTAGCGCCCGCGACGTCATCTCGGCGACCACGACGGACGCGGAGTCGCACGACGCCCCTACCGACGCGCAGGGGTACTGCTGACGAAAACTTTACGGATCCAGTCTGACGCCTGGGGATATTCTAAGGTAAGGAATCTATCACTACTAATGTTTCTTACAGATATATCGTTACCGAAGGTAAGTAACTTGTGCAATGGAATCACCAGAACTACAGTTATCTTACCCTATCACCCTACTCTTCTTTCCCAACCAGTTGGAAACCTAAATTCAGAACAAACTGATCTAATCTTAGAAGTGTCCAATTCTTGAAGACTGTGACCTCCCTCTCTTTTGTGTAGAGACTGCTCTTGGTATGTGCTTGTTATGTTACGAGGATTTGTAGAGCACACCATCACCAGAGAGGGTATTCCTTGCAATGAGCAGGTATGAGCCTAGTCGATCCTAGGGTCTAGTGGGACTACTCAAAAAGCCAGGGCTTCATCTTCTTGTAGAATTCAAGAAGTGAGTAAGAGACTAGTGTACTGACGGGTCATTCGAGGCTTTAGGAGTTATGTTGGAGAAGGCTCAACCACCAGATCTAGTTTTCCATTAGCGGTCGGGCGTAGCTTGCGCAAACGAAAATGGCCACAAGCTCGAGAAGCTCCACTGGACCAATCTAAATAAACACCCTGATATCCTGAAACAATCCGTTACAGCCGAGCTGAACACAGCAGACAAGGGAACGGAAGACCACCCAGAACGGACGTTGACGGAAAAAGCCCAGGATCGAGCAGCGATGGTAGAGTATGGAGGTCGACGACAGGGCACGAGAGCCCTAGCTGTAATCAGCAGCAGCGGGGAAGCTACAGACACCGTAGAAGGGCAGGGCCGCTGGCGACGGGGCCATTGGACGTGCAGATGCCCCCGCGACCGGACATTAAAAACTGACCCGGAAAACGAAACACCTGCCGCAGACCCACCTGGGACCAGAAGTGCTGAACGCGGAGCGATCGGAGAGTGGGAGCAGGACGGCCTGCAGGGAGCAACCCGTGGTGCAGAAACTCCACAGCAGGAGACATTGCGGCGATCAGCAGAGGCCCAGGTACCCACACCGCAAGGGAGGCACATGAAGGATATGTTGCGGTTGGGTGGAAGGCCCGGAGTAGCAACGGATGGGGACAGACATTAGTAGGCCCAAAAGAGCGGACAAAATTTTGGCAACACGAGGCATTCAGCAGATGTAGAAGCGCGGGCCGGCCGGGACGGCGCTGAGGGGCGGATAACAGCCCTGTCCTGCAGTGAGGAATTGGCCCGTGAATACCAACAGTGTGATCACCGGAGCAGCCACCGGGGGACCGGTGTGAGCCCTGCAAGGCCATAAGTGGAGGAGCGTTGAGTCCAAGGTGTGCGGGCGGGAAGCCCAGTAGCTGCAGCCGACAGAACTGCTCGTGTAGGTGAAATTCAGCCGCATGAGGAACAGAGACGGCCTCCAGGGGCTCTACGACCAGTGGTACTTGGAAGAAGGGGCATAGGACTGTAAGGCAAAGTGTTCCTCAGGGCAAGAGGAAGCAGGAAACTGCGCCGAAATAGGGGACCAGACCACCTGCAAATATAGAATATATCAGAAAGAGCTGATCCAGACTGCAGTGCAAGAGATTTGGGGAATATAGGGGACAGACACAATCCAGGAAGGAGTGCCGGGTACCCCGGCCAGGAAGACCGACAGGAACCAAGATCGTTCCGGTGCAGGCAGCCGTGAATACTGCAGGGATCCTAAGCACCCCTTGGTCTCCCCCTCCCCCCTCATAACCACACAGGGGACACACCTAAGCAGCTGCACACTAAAAAGACACCCCCTCCCCCCAGAGTCATGATGGGTGGGAAAGGCCCCTGTGGCGCCCTGCAAACGAAGCTAGACAAGTACACACTACCTAGAGATCAATGGACATCGCAGAGGTAGAATGCAATACCACAACTTCCAACACAGAGGCGACAGAACCAACCCTACAGGATATCATGACAGCGCTCCAGGGGATGCGAGCGAACCTAGCAGGCAAAATAGACACAGTGACCACGGAAGTCTCACTGATAAGAGCAGACCTGCGAAACATGAATTCCAAGGTGAAAGATTGAAAACGTAACGAACACTCTGGTGGTGGACACAAAAGCACTCCAGAAGCAGGTACAGGAACTCACTACCACGACAAAAGCAATAGAGGCAAAACTGGAAGATCAGGAAGGTCGCAGCAACAACGTCTGAATTATTGGAGTACCGGAACGGGCAGAGGGACCCGCTGCAGACCTATACGTGGAAGACCTGGTGGTAAAAATGCTCCAACCTAGGGGCCTACCCAAATATTTCTCAGTGGAGAGGGCGCACAGAACTCTAGGTACTAGGCCAAGACCAGGAGCTCCACCGCGCCCCATTACTCCCGCATCTTTAACTATCGAGACAGGGACGTGATCCTCTAGGCGGCCCAAAGTGCCCCACTGCTCAAAATAGACAATGAAACTAAAAATACTCAATGCTCTTTCCGTCCACTCTACGAGTGACAGCAGAGGGCAAGATATGGAGATTCTCCACCCCCGAAGCATGGGAATGGCTTGATGGATGGCGAATAGCAGGAAGGTCATGACACAGGAAAGGAACCGCTGGCGCAGCTGCAGATTTTGAGACGAATGGTGACTGCACGTGGCCCCTTTCAACAAGGAGACACACAGGCCCGTTCGGAGGACAGACAGTTGGCGGAAGGATGCTTAACAAGGGGGCCAGATGAGACCTTAGAGCGAACAAAAGACAGACCGTGATCCTGATACAGAGAGGAGGGACTGTGTGGAAGTGCCAAGTCAACAAACTAACATTGCAAACCAAGTAGTACCCTTTTATGGAACGCAGATCATACGTACTGTTTAACGACAACAAGTCCCTAAGAAATACAAGAAGTGTAGCAGCTCCAAGAAGGGGGATGAAGATCGAATTTGGGGGGGGAAGTATTTGGCTAAAGCCGGCCTTACGTTTGAAGGTTCAGTTATGGGGCGACAGGCGCTCTGCAAATTAGGAGCGGGGGGTAGTTAATAGCCCACTGTGCAGGGTAGCAGGGAGGGGGGAGTTTTATAGGTTGGGGTTTCAAGTTTGCATCTGAATAGTACAGTATATCAAATGCATAGACGCAACACCCACGGGGAAAGGGAGGAGGGGAAATGGAGGGGTTAAGTACAATATCCGTATTCACACCCAAGGCGGCAACATATGCACAGACTAGGACTCCGCATAGAGGTAACGATGGCACCTAGGCCCCCTGACAGGCAGCATCAAGTAACACTTGTGGTACACACCCCCACCGGGCATGACTTAACGATGACGACCTGGAACATAAACGGCCTAGGTAACAAAATTAAGCGAACAATGGTGATGCAATATATCTAGGCAAGTAAAGTTGCACAAAGGTACGAGGCAGGGATACCTGCTCTTGCCCATGCTGTTTGCAATTGCATTGGAGCCATTGGGGGCATGGATCAGGACTGACCCGCTGAAAAGAGGTATACCGGTTGGAGGCGAATGGGAATAAAGAATCTCTCTACGCGGACTTTCTCCTGTACGCAACTAGGCCCCACGATACATCGGACACTCCATATATTCCAACTATTCGGCAGTTACTCTGGGTATCAGATAAACTGGGGCAAATCGTTAATATTTGCACTGGCAGGGGAAGTGCCAACCCTGACAACCATAGGGAGGGCATTATCGATCAAAACCAAATTTAACTATCTGGGAATGGTGATCTCACAAACAGAAAATGAATTTCGGGAAGACAATTTGATCCCCCAGCTACATAGACTGCGGAATGACATGGCACACTGGCGAAAATTGCCATTATCGCTGATGGGACGGGCCACCATCTTTAAAATGATGGCGCTGCCACGCCTAATATATGTCCTACAAAAAAGCCCATATAAGATACCAATGGGATATTTCCAAAAGATAGATTCGGAGATATGACAATTGATATGGGAAGCCCCCGGATAGCACTCAATAAGTTGCAGAGATGTCCATATGACGGTGGAATATCGGTCCCAGACATACGTAAATACTACTGGGCGACCAAACTGGTTACACTTAATGATTGGGTTTTTGCAGGAAGAGATGAACCGGCATATCGAGTAGATCACTGGTCAATGGTATAAAGAGGGTATCTGGAAGCTCTGTATAGTAAGAAAGCAATGGCTAGACTACCAACACACACAAACAGTGAGAATATAGAGAGAGGCGACCAAATTCCTAGGCTGGGAAGGTAAGCTAACGGAGCATACTCCCCTGTGGGATAGCAACCTCCTGAGGGAGGTGCGTGAACTAAGGAGATTTTGCGCATGCGCACTCCTGGGCATTGAATATCTGGGGGACATTTGGAAAGGTCAAAAGATGGTGGACTTTCAGAAAATGCAGATAGAATACCAAATGCCAGACACTGAGAACCTCCGATACATACAATTGAAACATGCCCTAGGGAAACACGTGAGCCTGGGAGAACAACTACCAGAAGCAACACCGATTGAAGACAGAATATTGGTAGAGCCGATAACTGATAAGGCAACCTCCCTTATTTATAAAAAGATTATGAATAACACCCCAGACCCATTACTGGTATTTAGGGAGAAGTGGGAGGCAGATGTTGGGATCCTAGAAGATGATGGTTGGAAGTCATACAGAGGCCCAAAGAGGTAGCTATAAGGGCACGATTTAGATGAATACAAATTAGAATTATACACAGATCCTACACAACCAGACAGACTATTTAATGGGCAAAAGCGACTAAGTGCGCGAGGGGATGTGGGGAGGAGGGCACCTTTTTCCCTACACTATGGAGTGCCCCGGGCTATGGAGATTTTGGAGTGCAATCACAACTGTGATGTCAAAGGTGGTGGGACTGGCAGTCCCACTGGAAGCCCGATGGTACCTGCTGTGTGTTATGGGAGACAAACTAGTCAAAATATATCAAATTGTGGTTGATGCTAGCCGATGTAGTAGCTAAAAGCTAAAAGAAACATTGACAGAACATGGGGGAAGTCAGTCACCAACATTGAGGGAATGGGAACAAGACCTAGACTAGTGCTGCGCAGCAGAGAAAGTAATCTACCAGAGCCGAATATGTCCCGGTAAATGGGACAACGTTTGGGGGAAGTGGGTAAAATACAGGGGACTGTAAACCACAGGGACTATGATCAGCTGCAAGTTAAGGGGGTAGACAATGTCTGGGTGAGTGCAAAGGAGGGTGGACTATCAACAGATTGAGAGTAGGGATACGCAAGCTCATGGGGGAAGTACAGACCATCTCGCTGGATGGGACTATATGGAAGTCTATATGGAACTTCTATATGGAAATTGAATTGTGTTTGTGTTGTTGTACTATGCATCAATGTACTTAATAAAATGTATTAAAAAAATTAAAAATAGTTTGCCGTATGCATGAGATGTGTTTAAGTTGGAGTCTGGCTGAGTGGAGGTGTCTGGAAAGTTTGTGAAAGCAGATGCAATTGCTGAAGTATGCTGGGCCAGTGTTGTGTCTTGAAAGTGTGTGTGTGTGTGTGTGTGTGTGAAGAGACTGCATTGTGCTCATTTGTGTATGGGGAGTCATTGGAGCTCCTTCAGGCGTGGTGTGATGAGAGTGCATTGTGGGAGGTTGAGAGTGATTCTGGCTGCAGAGTTCTGAATGATCTGCAGACTTCTGGTGAGCTTTATGTTGATCTCAGCTTAGAGGGTGTCCCTGTAGTCCAGCCTGCTTGTGACCAGGTCGTGCATGGTGGTTTTCCAAGTGCTGATTGGGAACTATTTGAACATCTTCAGCATCTTCATGGCATGGACGTCTGAGGCGGTGATGACATTGACTTGGGCGGTCATGTTGAGTTTGCTGTTGATAATGATCCAGAGGTTCTTGGCTTAGGTGGTGGGTGTCAGTCATAGGTCTGCTGGTCACCGGGTGGAGTCCAACAGTGAAGCGCTCTTCCCAAACATCGCTATTTTGGTATTGTTGGTGTTCAACTTTAGACAGTTGGTCTTCATCCAGTGGGTGATTTCAGTCGGGCATTGAACTTGATCTGGTTACTGGGACTCTTTATCTGTGAGGGAGAGAATGAGTTGCGTGTCAGTGTAGGAGGGGACACCGATGTCAAGGAAGCAGATGATGCTGGCTAGTGGGATCATGTATGCGTTGAAGAGGGTTGAGCTCAGGGAGGATTCTTGCAGAACTCCGCAGTTGAGGAGTAGGGTGTTAGGCTTAATGACTGGGTCCTTCCAGTCAGGAATGAGCAGATCTATCGGCCCTTCGGAGTGCATGTCCTTGGATTGCGATGTGATGTGATGTAGGCACTGGATGAGGATGGGGTGGGAGACAGTCAAACTCCGAGGAGAGGTCCAGGAGGATGAGGGCTGCCTTGTCTCCTCGGTTTATAGTCATGCGCATGTAATCCGTTGCGGCGATGATGGCAGTTTCCGTGCTGTGGCGCAGTCTAAAACCAGACTGCGTGGTGTTGGAGTTGGTGGTCGTTGAGATATTCGGTGAGGTGTCTATTGATGATTTTTTCCTAAGACCTCGGCCGGGAATGGGAGCAGGGAGGTCAGCCTGTAGTTGGCAAGTATTGAAGGGTCTGCTTAGGGTTTCTTCAGCAATGGGAGGACAATTGCTTGTTTCCAAGCATCTGGGAAGATCCCAGAAGAGGTGGAGGCATTCAAAATGGGTTTAAGCATGGTGCTGATGGGTTGTAATAGGTAGGGTGGGGGAGCAGGGGTCAGATGGGGCTCCTTAGTGGATGGACTCCATGGTGGCTACAGTTTCTTTTGGGCTGATGACTGGCCATGTGGTTAACACTGGTTCTTTGAATAAGAACGGGAGGCGTTTGGCAAGGTCTCTTGGGTCCAGTTGCGGGTTGAAGTTGCTGTACCCGGTGGTGATTTTGCTGTTTGAGAATTGAGAACGTTTCAGAGGTCCTGCAAGGGGGTGATTGAGTTGGAGATGGCTGCTGGTGAGGTGAAATCCTTCACAATGACAAAGATTTCTTTGCTTCCGTTGGAGCTGGCAGCGATGTGGTCTGCCAGAGCAGCACATACTTCTACATTCTTCTTTACCAACAATGGGACATTATCTAAAGAGGTCAGTTCATGAGGTACCAGTCTTGTAGTGGAACTAAATGACATGGGTAATAAAACTGTTTCCAACTTGCTTGCTTGCTTTAAAAAAAAAAATGCTGATTTATCTCATTTTAAGTTTAATGTTCTTCTGGTGGGTTATTTACTTTGTACTCCCTCTCATCCCCTTTCAAACTGCAAAAATCGTCAAACTTTTTGGAAGAAAGAAAACATTGTTTATATTAACACTTTCTTCCTGAATCATTCAGTGTACAGGTGTCTGATGCTCTAGTGAATGTTCTAAACGAACCATTCTGATAAGCACATTCTTTATCACAATTTACAGCACTGGAAGATATAAAGGAAGGTCCTTCCAATTGATTTCAACAAGTGTACGGCAAAGAAGCTGTAGCACAAGGCTGTGAATCGCAGTCTTCTTTAACTGAGGTTCTCCTGTTTATACCCAATTTAATTCAACACACCAGCGTCACAGGATATGTGAAGAAAATTCTGTATCGGAGTCACACTTCATCACCAGACATCGCCTTCCTGACAGACCTGGATGAACGACTCCTCCGCCCCCGACATCGCCATAGCCATCCCAGACAGCTATAAGATCACCCGCAGAGACCGCGTCAACGCAGTAGGAGGAGGAATCGCCATCGTCCACAAGAACACCATCAGGGTCTCGACCAGCACCGACGACACTCAGCACCGCCGAACACATGCACTTCCAGATCCACACGGACCCCAACACCACCCTTAGAGGCACCCTGGTCTACAGACCCCCTGGGCCCCGACCCCAGTTCAGCGACTCCATCGCCGACTTCATCAGCACGCACGCGCCCTGACCTCTACCGACTACATCCTCCTCGGAGACCTGAACTTTCACCTGGAGAACAACAACGACAGCAACTCCACCACCCTGATCGACAACCTCGCCAACCTCGGGCTGAGCCAGCTCGTCACAACACCGACCCATTCCGCCGGCCACACGCTTGACCCCATCTTCTCCTCAAGCTCCCACGTCTCCTTCAGCCACACCACGGAACTCCTCTGGACCGACCACCGCTGCATCCATTTCACCTTCCAGAAACCCACCACCGCACCCAACAGATCCCACGCCGCTGCTGGAGCAAAGTCACCGAAGACCAACTTCGGGCAACCCTCGCTCTCAGCCCTCCCTCCGACCGATCCAACACTGACGACGCTGCCTGCAACCTCAGACGATGGATGGACGACTGTGCCAACACCCTCGCCCGCTGAAAAAACTCACCTACAGTGACACCACCAAAAGAGCCAGCTGGTTCACCTCGGAACTCCTAGCTTCCAAGCGTACCTGCCGGAAACTAGAGAAGAAATGGCACAGTGAAAAGACACCGGACAGCCACGCAGCCCACAAAGACGCCATCCGTAACCACCACCACCTCATCAAGTCCGCCAAGAGAATCTCCTTCAAAGACCGCCTCGACAACAACGCACACAACAGCAAGGAGCTTTTCAACATCGTGAAGGAACTCTCCAACCCCAGCTCCAACACCAACGACATCCCGCCGTCGCAACCCCTGTGCGATTCCCTCGCCACCTTCTTCCACCGCAAGATCGCTGACATCCACGACAGCTTCAACACCCAGACAGCCCCAACTAAGATTGATGCACCAGACCCGCCGCACACCATCGACCACGACCCCCTGCCAGCCTGGGCCAGCGTGAACATCGAGGACAGCATCAAGACCAGGAGCACAATACACTCCGGCTCCCCGTCAGACCCTTTCCCGCACCACATCTTCAACAAAGCCAGCAGCTCCATCGCAACCCACCTGTGCAACGTCATCAATCTCTCCTTCGAGACCGCAACCTTCCCAGAGAGCTGGAAACACGCAGAGATCAACGCCCTACTCAAAAAAAACCAAGGCGGACCCGAGAGACCTCAAGAACTTCCGGCCCATCTCCCTGCTTCCGTTCCCAGCCAAGGTCATCGAGAAGATCGTCAACAAACAGCTAACCCGATACCTCGAAGAAAACAGCATCCTGGACCCATCCCAATCGGGGTTCCGCAGCAACCACAGCACTGAGACTGCCCTCATCGACGCCACCGACGACATCAGGATCCTGCTGGACAACGGTGAGACCGCAGCCCTCATCCTGCTGGACCTCTACGCCGCCTTCGACACTGTCTGCCACCGCACTCTACGCGCACGCCTCCACGACGCAGGGATCCGAGACAAGGCCCTGGAATGGGCCACCTCCTTCCTCGCCGGCAGAACCCAGAGAGTCCGCCTCCCACCATTCCGATCCAAAGCCTCCGAGATCATCTGCGGCGTACCCCAGGGATCGTCCCTCAGCCCAACACTGTTCAACATCTACATGGCCCGCTCGCACGCATCGCCAGACAGCACGACCTCAACATAATCTCCTACGCCGACGACACTCAACTGATCCTCTCACTCACCAAGGTCCCCCTCGCCGCCAAATCCAGCCTCCATGAAGGAATGAAGGCCGTCGCCGATTGGATGAAGATCAGCCGACTAAAACTGAACACGGAGAAGACAGAGGTCCTCATCCTCGGCTCCAACCCCTCAGCCTGGGACGACTCCTGGTGGCCAACGACGCTGGGAGCAGCCCCGACACCCACCGACCACGCACGCAACCTGGGAGTCATCCTCGACTCAACGCTCTCCATGGCCAAGCAAGTCAACGCAGTCTCATCCTCCTGCTTCAACACCCTCCGCATGCTTCGCAAGATCTACAGGTGGATCCCGACAGACACAAGAAGAACAGTCACCCAGGCCCTCGTCAGTAGCAGACTTGACTATGGGAACGCCCTCTACGCGGGAGCCCCGGCCAAGCTCATCAAGCGACTGCAACGCATACAAAACGCCTCCGCACGCCTGATCCTCGATGTACCACGCCACAGCCACATCACCCCCCACCTGAGGAACCTGGACTGGCTCCCCGTCGACAGGAGAATCTCCTTCAAACTCCTCATCCACGCACACAAGGCATTCCACAAGACTGGCCCAGCCTACCTCAACAGACGACTCCTCTTCTACGTCCCCAACCGCCAACTCCGACCCGCCGACCTCTCCCTCGCCACCGTCCCTCGCATTCGAAGAACTACCGGCGGCAGATCCTTCTCCCACCTCGCCGCCAAGACCTGGAACACCCTTCCACTAAGCCTACGACAGACCCAAGACCTGCTGACCTTCAGGAGGCTACTCAAGACCTGGTTGTTCGACCAGTAGCAGCACCCCCCCCCCCTTTTTTTCCCTAGCGCCTTGAGACCCTCGCGGGTAAGTAGTGCGCTTTACAAATTCTGTGATTGATTGATTGATATTTTCCAGAGGGGAATTGCTAGGCATAAAAAAATAGGTGGGTTTTGGAATGAATAAAATATGATTTTTCCAAATGACAAACACCCAGAATTGATACTGTGGAGCAGATTAAGCAAAGTCTCTTCAGACAATGGCATGGAGACATGCACCAACCAGTCGCCTTTATATAAGGAAACCAGTAAACAACTGAAGGCAGTTGCAAATGACAGTACCTTTAACAGTGGGCAAAGTTTAGACCGAAAATTATCTGTATTCTTGGCTGTTCCTTATTTAGGTCAACTTAAAAGTTGTACTAAAACCATTCAGTTTCTGACCCCAAAACAATCCTGACCTTTTGGAGCTGTATTGGATTTTAAATAATAAAAGGTTTCAGTGGCTGAGGAAGTCAGTCTTCTCAAAATCCATAGGACCAATCTTCAAATGTGGAGAACAACTTAGCCACTGAAAATAATTGGACTGCGTTTTCAGTAAATCGAAAGAATATGCTCATCTTACAAATCAGAAAGGTTAACCAAATCAAAAACTAATGGTACCAAGTGTAGATGTAAAACCCATGGTTACAGCAAGGGCAGACAGCATTGTCAGTACTTGATCTGTAACCAAAAGTATCTGCTATCAAAATCGGTACCAAATACAATGTTTTCTTCTCTCCTCTATACTCGCTGTGTTTCTGGTTCTTGGATACAGAGAAGAACCTGCCTCCGAAACAAGTACCAATTTTTTTCTTAAAACCCCACTCTAATTCATAGGTTAATAGGGCCTGAAGTTCACCAACAATCTTGGCAGACATTATTGCTACTCTAAAGGAGGTCATGAAGGGTTTGTGCAATGGACTAGAGAGAATGAGACAAACCCAAAACAACCATAGGCTGTCTGACAGAAGACTGGTAAATTAGTCATATCCAATGGTGCTTCAGATTCTCACTAACCCTATAGAATTCAACAAGTCAGCTCCCATGAGAGTCAATGGTAACTGTCACAAGCGTCAAGGGTGAAACCCCAAGTCTTATTCAGGAAGATATCAAGATAAAGACAAGAGAGATTATGTTCTTAGGATGAGCAGAAAAGCAGATCACCATGCTCCTTCCTATACTATGCATTTTTGGGAGAATTCTCAGCAGACACCAAGACATTCACCGTTTCAGAAGACAGATGGACAACCGCTAACTGCTCAGAAACCAACCGTTCAAGTAGAGCAGTGGTAGAAGGGGCGAAGGACAGGTGGTCAAAAGAAAGTGCATAATAACATTAAGTACATCTATAAAGCACACCTTCACCCATGGGCATCTTGGAGCTGATTAACAGATGTTTATTGTTACCCAACTCAATGGTACTCGTTTTATCGCCCTCAGAAGGATGAAAGTCTGAGTAGACCTGCCGGTATTTGAACCTGCGAACAGGAGGTCAAGCACAGGTCCCTACAGTGGACGCATTAGTCCACTAAGCCACCAGACCCGGCTGAGAACAAGACTTTGTTGAGCCAGGCGGGAGTCTACAGAATGATAGTTTCGTGTGTCTGATCTCTGTAGGGCTCTCAAAATTTTAGTTGGCTAGGAAAGTCTTAAGAGGAATGCTTCTCTCCAGTCCAACACAATGCTGTCTTAGTGACCGGATCACCCTGCCCATCCAGGAAGCAACCTCTTGCTTCTAGAGATCTGCTTATCAAAAAGGTGTTGATGGCATGATATCCTCAGATCTAGATAATGAGTAGAGGATGTATTGTTGAAGTTCCCTCTCACAGGGAGAATAAAGACTTGCACATAGGCCTCTCTAGTTGTTTATCCCCGCAAAGTGGAAGGACATTTCCTAGACTACAAGATTCCACTGCCAGTAACAGTTATAGGTAGTTAGTAGCCCTTGTTTACCAAACGGATGTGATTGTTGCTTGCATTAATCTGGACCAGACCAACAAAAGACAGCCTTGAGCTTTATCCCGTATATGCAGAGGGACAATGTGATATGTCCCACAAGGCACTGATGTAGCTCTCTTCAGCAGGCCCACATCTGAGCTCAAAATCTGTATCTGATTTGTGGCTGGAGTAGATGAAAGGGGGAACTCAGCCCACCTGAAGAAAATCCAATATGAGGGTGCCAGAGGACTGTGCCTAATTTACTGTGAACCCAGACCAAATAGGATCCTCGATAGGTATGGCCAAGTTGGACTCTCCTAGCTTGACTGACAAGCCTATAAATAGAAAACCGGCAACCTTTCCGGTCTGTACCTGCACAAACCTAGGTACTGGGGGAAAAATATTGGTGAAGATCTTGAAGCAACATTTAAACAAAAATGCCAAATTTTACCCCAAAATCCTTGCATTTCCAAAGTGAAACTGATGACAGGTACTTTTGCCCAAGTGCTAGTATGTTGGTAAACCTGAGAACATTGTACATTTGCAGGGGAGATCACTGGCTGCACATATACAGTATTTCCCTTTTTAGTATAAACAGAATGTAGTGGTGGGAATAGCCAACCCTGCTCTCTCAACAGGAGGAGCCTGTAGACCTCCAGCCGATGTGCCCAAGACTTCAACGATCCGCTACCCGCCAAGTTTTTCAATGAACTCAAATCGGCCATTCTTCCACTTAGGTTCTTGATTAACCATGAATCTCTCGTTCAGATTCGGATTCCTGATTGCCTCAAGATGGGTCAAGTCACCCCCATCCCAAAAAAGCCAAATGCAGACTTAGCTGATCCTAACAATTTCCGTCTAATTACTAATATCATGACTTTGGCCTAACTGCTTGAGAAATGCATTCACACACAGCTCTGCAACCACATTGAGAAGTTTCAGCTCCTTGACCTATACCAGTCAGATTTCAGAGTGGGTCATAGTACTGAAACAGCCCCAACACACATCGGTGATGACGCCTTGATATCTCTGGACCAGAATGTACCCGGTCTGATCCTTCTTGATCTGTCCTCAGCGTTTGATACGGTCCAACATGAATACCCGATTGTTGTTCTTCAAAAAAGAATGGGGCTATCGGGCCACGTCTTAAATTGGTCTGCTTCGTTCCTACGAAACAGAACACAAAGAATCAAAGTTAACCAGTACCCCGTTCTTAATTGGAGTGCCTTAAGGTTCCACACTCTCGCCCATGCTTTTCAACCTTATCATGGAACCACTCTCCAAAATTCTGAACTGATCTAACATTCAATACCATACGTATGCAGATGACACTCAATTGTATTTGAAAATCTCTTCTCCAGATGACATCAAAACTCTAAACTGTGTGCTGCTAAAAACTCAAAGGTTAACTCAATCATCTTTTGGTAAATACTCTCAAGACAGAATTCTTCCCGATTGCCCCCCAAAATCATTCTGCACCCACTCAAGACTGGTTCAAACTTACAGCTCTGAACTGCACCCCTCATGTTGACTCTGCAAGATCTTTAGGCATAATTCTGGACAAATACCTGAATATGCAACATCACATCAGTGCAACTACATGGTGCGCCAATCATCAGCTCAGCACATTAAGGAAAATCAAACCATTTTTGCCTTCTGAGGACATGCAGTCTGCAGTCCAATCCCTAGTTATCTCACGCTTAGAGTATGGAAAGTGACCCTAGCTGGGTTACCCAAAGCTAGACTGGCCCCTCTAAGAGCCACTCCGAACTCTGCGGCCAGACTCATCACTGGTTCTACAAAACATGACCACATCACACCAGACCTAATTCAACTAAACTGGCTGTCTATCGAAGCAAGGATTCGTTTCAAGATGTCTGCCTGACGCACAAAGCTATTCACTACAACACCCCCATTAACCTGGCAAAAAAACTTGAAATATCTGGTTTGAATCGGACCCTAAGAAGCTCTAACACCCTCCTCTTGAAACGTCTCAAATTCAAAAAGAAAATAACCTACAACTGTGCCTTCTCTGTTCTTGCACCAAGAATATGGAACGCTCTTCCTCCCGAGATCAGATCTAACCCCTCTACTGCCTCACTCAAACAAGCTAAATGGTTACTCCTGAATGACCATCTACAGCAATAGTCCTGAAGCCACCTTAACTTACTTAGTTCCTGTGGTTACTCTTTGATACCTCTGTTAATCGTAATTTGCTCCATAAGATTTGTTGCTCTTCTGGTACTTTAAGTGCCCCACAAGATGGGTTGTTGCTCTTGTTTTTCGTATGTGCGCTTGTTCAGGTCCTCTATGGTGTTGTAGATTGGATGAAGAGCAGCCGACTAAAGCTGAACACGGACAAGACAGAGGTCCTCATTCTCGGCTCCAACCCTTCAGCCTGGGACGACTCCTGGTGGCCAAAGACACTGGGGGCAGCCCCGACACCCACCGACCACGCACGCAACCTGGGAGTCATCCTCGACTCAACGCTCTCCATGGCCAAGCAAGTCAACGAAGTCTCCTCCTCCTGCTTCAACACCCTCCGCAAGATCTACAGGTGGATCCCGACAGATACAAGAAGAACAGTCACCCAGGCCCTCGTCAGTAGCAGACTCGACTATGGAAACGCCCTCTACGCGGGAGCCCCGGCCAAGCTCATCAAGCGACTGCAACGCATTCAAAACGCCTCTGCACGCCTGATCCTCGACGTACCACGCCACAGCCACATCACCCCCCACCTGAGAAACCTGCACTGGCTCCCCGTCGACAGGAGAATCTCCTTCAAACTCCTCATCCACGCACACAAGGCACTCCACAAGACCGGCCCAGCCTACCTCAACAGACTACTCTTCTACATCCCCAACCACCAGCTCCGCTCCGCCCTCTCCCTCGCCACCGTCCCTCGCATTCGAAGAACCACCACCGGCGGCAGATCCTTCTCCCACCTCGCCGCCAAGACCTGGAACACCCTTCCACTCAGCCTACGACAGACCCAAGACCTGCTGACCTTCAGGAGGCTACTCAAGACCTGGCTGTTCGACCAGTAGTGGAACCTGTTGTATATTGTAACCTCTCATGATATGGTCGCTATGTATTCCTTTGCCTTTCTCTATGTCTCCCCTTACTCACCCTTCCAGAATACCTGCGTGTATTCTCTATTCTATGTGTGTGTGTTCTAGGAACAGCAGTTGGTGATTTGGTCAGCAGGCGTTGTGTTGCCTCTAGCTGTGCTCTTGAATAAACTCCTGTTTACAACTACTTAAGCATCCGTAGTTACTTACTACAATTTGGCGACGAACTGGGATGATTGCAGCTGACCGGATCGCAGGAGGGTGCTGTTTTCCATCGTTTCCCAACCACGGCTAGCAGGCGACACTTCACCAAAACGAATCCACGAAAATCAAAGGATCTTCGTCCAACGAGACAAGGCGGACACACAGCCGTAGCGACACGGGACAGATGGTCCCAAAACGAAGGAGAAGGTTTACTGACGTCATCCAGCAACCGTGAGTCTGTATGCGCGCATACCTTTGAGCGCGTCTCCATACTCCAGCGCGTCTCCACGTCTCCATGGTTACCGCCCACCGCGCCATCAATCAAAACCAGCGTCAGCAAGCGTAAGGGAAATTGCACGCTGCGTTTCAAGCCTCGCTTCCTTTCTTCTCTCAACGCATCGCGTCGGCACGCTAAGCGGCCATTTTGAGCGCAAAGTGCACAACTAGACGCGTTGCTAGGGAACCAACCATCTGTAGAGAAAAGCCGTCGGAAGTGTTAGATTAGTCAAATCAACACTGTGCAGCGCGTCGTAGGGTGTACCTGCGGTGATACGCACACCTGTCCTGTACTTTCGGGACCCAGGTATGTTTACAGTGCTTATCGTACGATGATACGCACATCCTGACTTAAAAAAAAAAAAGCCATCAATTTTTGTGTTTTTTCTGTGCATGTAATAACAGTGGAGGGGTTTGCAATCAATACACATTCAGTGTCTGGTAGCTTTCCTTCAGACTTAATAACAGTGTAGGTTAGCTCACCACCAGACCTACTTTGGAGTTTGTGTATCTCACATCATCACACTGTCTCATCAAATAGCAGTCACCCTTCCACCACCATTCTTAAGTGAACCTGGTACTCCCTCCACTCCCTGGGAGGATTGGATTATCATCTTTGAGAACTACCTTGATGCTCTAGATGGTCAGGAATTTTCAGGGAAACGCAAAAAGCATTACTCCTCAGCACACTCGGTAAGGAAGGACAACGCATCTTCAGATTTCTTCCTCAGGCACTCCAAGCCAATGGGCAGCCCGTACCAGACGAGTACAAAGAGGCAATTTGCAGGCTAGAGGTTAGATTTTCCAAAGAGGAAAACTTGGTTATGAACCGTTACAAATTCTATACTCATCGCCAACGGAGTGATGAATCGATTGATGATTTTGTGGCTCGATTAAGAGAATTATCCGTAAAGTGTAAATTTGGGCCCATGAATGACGAACTTATTAGAGATCAGTTAATAGTTCAATGCAATAATAAAAAGATTCAGGAAAGATTATGGGCTGCGAAAAATCCCACTTTGAAAGTAGCCATCGACTTGGCCAAAGTAATTGAGGAATCGGAAAATTGCATGAAGGAAATACAAAGGAAAAACTGTTCTCAGCAAGAAGTGTCGGAAGTTTCAGACAAAAATCCGAGTGATGAATGTGATTTAGGCGATGATGAATCTGTTGCTTTGGTAAGAAGCAAAAATAGGCCAAGCAACAAAAAGTTTGCACCCAATAAATTTCCATCCAAGTTTTGTTCACGTTGCGGCAGCAATGGACACGTCTGAATCCAGGTTCTGCTTTGCATCAAACAAAGAATGCTTAAAATGTGGGAGGCTTGGACATTTTTCAAAGATGTGCAAAACTAAGAATCGGCCGAAAGTAGCAGTCATCCAAGATTCCACAGAAGGATTCAGAACAGAGAAGGAAAGGTTGCTAGTTGTCAGTGACATTGATGTAGTTGGTGATGATGATAAGAGACAAAATAGACCTAAAGCTCTTTTTAACATCGATAGTCGTGAAGTTTCCCTCATGGTTGATACAGGCTCCAGATATACCATAATTCCAGAATCCTTACTTAAATGTCATTGGGAAAACAAACCACTATATAAAAGCGATATATCTCCCACAGGATACCAAGGGGACACGATTGATATTTTAGGGTATTTCGAATCTCATATTTCCTTTAAGAATAGATCCATCAGAGGAAAAGTCTATGTCTCTGTTGATGGTCCTCCTATACTGGGTTGGGTCCATCAATACGATCTCCATATCATTATCAACCCTAGGGCACCTTCTCAAGTCATGGTGGTCGATGACTACTCTTTAGATGACATATTACAGGGTGCCAATGCCATATTCAAAGATGAGCTGGGTGAATTGAAGGGTTACTCTCATCTTATCCGATTAAAAAAGATAGCATTCCCATCCAACACAAATTAAGGAAAATTCCTCTATCAGTTAGGGATGAAGTCAAATCCTTGTTGAATGAAATGTTGCAAAATGGTGTAATTGAGCCAGTAGAGGCATCCTCATGGGTGTCTCCGGTTGTTATTACAAAGAAATCGGACGGAAAATTGAGGTTCTGTGTGGACTTAAGGTCACTGAATAAATGTGTTGTTGCAGACACTTTTCCCCTGCCAAATATTGGAGAGTTAGTATCTACCTTGCAGGGAGCGAAGTTCTTCTCCAAATTAGACCTTAAGAGCGCATACCATCAGATAAGACTTCACGATGATTCTAAACATCTGACCGCATTTATAACTACGGAGGGAACATTCCAGTTCACACGGCTCCCGTTTGGTCTAATTTCAGCGGCCAGCGTTTTTCAGCGCATGGTCACGGAAATCTTCAAAGGTGTTCAAAAAGCAGTCTTCTTCCAAGATAATATTCTTGTCTTTGGAGACTCTATTGCTGACCACAATCTTGTACTCAAGGATGTCTTGCACAGAATTATGGAAGCCGGCCTTACTCTTCGGAAAGAGAAATGCTCCTTTCTTGTGCAACAGATAGAGTATCTTGGTTATGAAATATCAGCTCTAGGAGTCAAACCCAAGAAAAATCTGTTGGAAGCGATTCAGTCTGCCCCATGTCCATCTGACAAAGATCAGCTCAGATCCTTCATGGGGTTGATTGAATACTATTCTAAATTTGTGAAAAACTTCTCAGACAAGACATTGCCGTTGAGACTTTTACTCAAAAAAGGTGTAAAATTTGGATGGGGGAACGACCAGAATACATGTTTCAGCCTCATCAAAAAAGAAATTTGTGAAGCCAATGTTTTAGCCCCTTTTGCCTCTCGCACTCTCACTCCTTCAGAACAAAACTACTCTGTTATTGAAAAGGAGGCACTCGCTGCTGCTTGGGGTGTGCAGTATTTCCGTACTTATCTGTGGGGTACCAAATTTCTCCTCAAAACTGATCACAAACCTTTAGTTTGCATACTGTCTCCCGGTGGGGCGGGCAAGGGTTCTCCAAGGCTAGCTAGGTTGGCTGCCAAACTCCAAGAATTTCAATACGACATTTCACATGTCCCGGGTTGGCGCAACTTTCAAGCTGATTGTTTATCTAGAATGTCTATCAAGTGGGAAGATCTTGATGATGCATCTCTCAATGTTGAGAATGAAGAGTGGGCTGTTGCGTCAGTTCAAGATGTCCTTGCTGTCAGTGAAGGCACCTTCACACACGAGGAATGGTGTAAAGCAATGGCTAATGACCATGTTCTTAAACAGGTCATTCTTCTTATAAGGTTGGGTTCCAGACGGGAGAGTTGTGTACACATCTCGGCTCGTCCTTTCCTCAAGGTATTAGATGAGTTATCAACTTGCGGAGATAACATTCTCATGCGAGGTGACAGATTCGTTCCACCTTCAAGCTTAAGATCTAAACTACTTGATATTGCCCATGAAGGACACTTGGGACAAACTTTGACCCAGCGCAGGCTGAAAGCCAATTTTTGGTGGCCGGGCATGGATTCTCAAGTGTCTTCATGGATTGAAAAATGTTCAACATGCAAAGAGGGTGAGAAGAGACTTAAAGTTGCTGTTGGTTCATCTATGGGTCAGCTAGTAAGTTCTAGTCGTCCGTGGCACAGCATTTGCCTAGATTTTATTGGACCAATGGAGGAGCTGCTACCTTTGTGTCAACGTTTCGCCATTGTGTCCATTGATGTCTTCTCCAAATGGCTTACAGTTAGATTTGTAAAAGACATTACCACAGACAGCACTATTACTTTTCTGAAAACACTCTTTCAAGAAGAGGGCTATCCTAATATTCTCATCACAGATAATGATACACAACTTGTCTCCCACAATATGTGTTCTTTTTTATCTAAGTGTGGCATCACACATCATCGCACATCCTTGTATAACCCACAGGGTAATGGTTTGTGCGAAAGGGCCAACAGACTTGTCAAAGGCATTATTCAGATGGCTTGCTCCAGTGGCGTTTTTGCTCATGACATGGTCCAAGATATGGTATGGGCCTATCGCACTACTATTCATGGCTTAAATGAAAAGTCACCTTTTGAACTAATGCGAGGCAGAGTTCCCAGTACGAAACTTACTCCGTCCTGGATTAAAGAAGGAGTTTCTAAAGGTGGTCACCCTGTATCCACTCCCATCTTTTGTTCCGAAAGGACTTTCTCTCCTCATATTTCAAAAGGGGATCTTGTCAAAGTAAAACCCGGTAGAATTTCAAAAGGGTTAACCAAGTTTAAAGGTCCATTCAGTGTTAAAGAGGTGTTTCCCCATTACGTGGTCTTGACCAATGGGGAAAAATGGAACCTCCGCAGAGTTGCGTTATATCAAAAAAAGGTCCTGCACCTAACGATACCACTGTCCAAGACACTCATGCCTCTACAGGTAACAGTGGTTACATGTTGTCAACAATGGAGGATGTTCCCTTGTCTCCTGTTTCTATTAGTAGAAGGAGTGTGGGTGGAGGTGATGCTGGTGATTCGGGAAGTACTGCCAACTACTCTCCTGGCAACTCCCCTAATCTTCACATCACTCCTTTGTCTGTGAACAACAGAATCACAAGGTGTCGCAGACCTCCAGCTTATCTCAATGATTATTGCTGTTAATTGTACATACTGGATGGTTGTTTTACATTCTTATAGTATCTGTTTTTCTTTCCCCATAAAGGAGGAAGGTGTGTTGTATATTGTAACCTCTCATGATATGGTCGCTATGTATTCCTTTGCCTTTCTCTATGTCTCCCCTTACTCACCCTTCCAGAATACCTGCGTGTATTCTCTATTCTATGTGTGTGTGTTCTAGGAACAGCAGGCGTTGTGTTGCCTCTAGCTGTGCTCTTGAATAAACTCCTGTTTACAACTACTTAAGCATCCGTAGTTACTTACTACAGAACCCCCCCCTTTTTCCCCCAGCACCTTGAGACCCTCACGGGTAAGTAGTGCGCTCTACAAATTCTGTGATTGATTGATTGTATTCATGCCTCTACCTCCTTTCGCTTCTGCTCTTTTGTACATCGCTCTGATAGCCGTAGTGGTCATATTCGCGCTTTATAAAACTTTACAAATAAATTAATAAAAAGTAAAAGAAAACAACATTTCAAAATAATGGAGTAAATGCCAGAACTTCAAAACTTAACACTACAGTATATATTTTCAATCTTCATAAACGCCATGGTTTATTTTTCAAATTTCATTCAGGAAACTGAACAGTATTGCTGCATGCTGCACATTACCCAGTTTAAAAATAAAAGAGGACTAAGCTACATAAACTTAAACATATCAGGTGTCTAAAAAAGTGCCATAATTTAAAGGACAAATGCTTGCCATTACTCTAAACAGGATTCAGAACTGGAATAAATGCTCCAGCAGTTTGTTGCTCTGCAGCAGCCCCCAGGAGTAGATTTACAGACTCCTGGGAGAAGACATATTTCGAGTCACTTTAAATACACATTCTGACACAAAGGCAAGCTGAGTAAGTGCAGAGACCCATCCTCAAACGCCATAAATGCTGTCGTGTGTCCAAAGGCTTTTATGCAACATGTGGAAGGCACGAGACAGAAGAAAACCAACCCAATAAAGTGTGTAATTTAGCCAAACCTAGCAAAAAATTTACATTTTACAGTGCTTTTACGGATGAACTGGGGGAGGTGGAGAGCAAAACGTAGAGCACAAGGTGGCAAAGATGTAAGAGGGAAGCAGCAATTAAACAGATGTACTCCCATGTAGTGCTCAAAGAAAAAGTAAAATTTCTTGATGTGAACCAGGATACAAGTTATCTAAACAAAAGGACTGAAAAGAAGCTGTGCTCAAGGGTAGGGACAAACACAAGAGAAAGGAAAGCAACTGAATATGATACAAACAAATGAGTGACAAGAAAGCCAAAAGGTGATAAGCAACGGGCCAACCCAAAGCCACTCTAAGTATTGGTAGTGTACACAATAGGTCCTCGACAACAGACAGCCAAAAGTGGTCGGTGGATGAGACCTAAAAATGAGGCATCTTGTGCTGTAGAGCACACATTCCATAACACTGAGTGATCAAATCCATCTATGGGGATTTAGATCCAAAGGTTAAATTAGCATCAGCCCGAACACTTCAAGTCAAGCCAGCTTGAGCATGGATCCATCACAGCACCTTCTCAATAAGGTCCCAAGCCCCCAGCAGTTTCTTCTCAGCTGCTTTATTGCTTCGGTTGCGCACAAACATACACTTTGCATAATCATAATATGGGAGAATAGAAGACCAGTTGAACGTGTGCTACTAATGTAGCCCATAGCTCACCATGACGTCATTAACATTAGTCAATGAGTGAGACACCCACTTATCTGGTACAAGTTCTTGCTTAAAATTCCCATATACAAAGAAAAGGCTGTAGTTGGGTCCCCAGAATTTGCTGCTCACTGACTAAAAACATTTTTAGGACTTGGGGCTCAATAACAACCCACCGCTTTGGTGCAGGAGCTAATCGAGCAGCTCTCATTCTCCAGAGTTGGGGATAACTGGTGTCTAACTAGTCACTCCCGCAAGGTCATTCCTCAGCGATGGGTAGTCCTGCTTGGTTGGGTGTAAATTCTCATCCTTACCGGCATCTAGGTTTGTCTGTGGGTCCCCAAACATGTCCTTTTACACGCAGGTGGCCAACTTGATTGTCAACTTAAGTCTCTCCTACACCTGATGCTCACGCTATGGTGGTGCCTCAGAGAAGGCCTGTGCCATGAAATGCTAACACTTCATTAGTGATATCTGTATCAAAGCCATTATAAAAATCGACAGCAGCGTCCATGTTCGCCATCTTTTCACTAAAAGGAGCCAAGTAATTAGTCTGAACTGAGAAGAGATATTCGTATGTTTGCAAGTGCCAAAATTGGATGCGAGATGGAAAACCCACCTAATATAATCAAAATCCAGTTTTTCCTAAATTATTCAATGAGAGGTGTAAGATTGATCTGTCATGCAATGCACCATTTCCAGGTGGGTGGATGAACAGTAGGGAACCCTGGAGAGATGGAACCTAAGGAGACTGACCACTGGTGCTGGCTGTGACATGCCAGCCCACCCACCAACCCCCTTCAACACCCTTCTCCAGCTACCTCCACAGTGACCACAGATTGTAACTACAAAGGAGGCAATGGAATGAACACTTATGA